>JAKRSK010012727.1:448593-966991 GCA_029891615.1 Natrix natrix natrix | reverse complement strand
AACTTGGTAATGGGAAAAAAATCCATTTTCTGGGTTCATCCAATGCACTAAATCATGTATTGTCAAAGACCTATCCAATGTTAATTCTACAGTTGTGGTTGTTGTTGTTAGTTGCAAAATTGTGTCCAACCCATCGTGACCCAATGGACAACATTCCTCCAGGCCTTTCTGTCCTCTACCATCCTCTGGAGTCCATTTAAGCTCATGCTGACTGCTTCGGTGACTCCATCCAGCCACCTCATTCTCTGCCGTCCCCTTCTTCTTTTGCCCTCAGTCTTTCCCAGCATGAGGCTCTTCTCCAGGGAGTCCTTCCTTCTCATTAGGTGGCCAAAGTATTTGAGTTTTATCTTCAGGATCTGGCCTTCCAAAGAGCAGTCAGGGTGGATCTCCTCTAGGAATGACTGCAGTCCAAGGGACTCGCAGGAATCTTCTCCAGCACCATAGGCTTTCATTCTTTGGCACTCAGCCTTCCTTATGGTCCAACCTTCACAGCCATCCATTGCAACTGGGAAAACCATCGCCTTGACTATACACACTTTTGTTGGCAGGGTGATATCTCTGCTTTTTAGTATGCTGTCTAGATTTGCCATAGCTTTCCTCCCCAGGAGCAAGTGTCTTTCAATTTCTTGGCTGCTGTCCCTATCTGCGGTGATCTTAGAGTCCAGGAAATAAAATCTGTCACGACCTCCATTTCTTCCCCATCTATTTGCCAGGAATTGAGAAGGCCAGATGCCATGATCTTAGTTTTCTTAATGTTGAGTTTCAAGCCAACTTTTGCACTCTCCTTCTTCACCTGCATCAAAAGGCAAAGAACTATCCAATGTTAATTCTAGAGTTGTGGTATGCTTGCGTAAAAGCAAGAAAGGGTTGGTGGTCTTGGATCGCACCCTTGTATTGTTTTGAAGGTGTAAAGACTAGAGGTTTACTCTCATTTGGGTGGGGAAAACCTGGAAGCTTTCAGATTCGGGTTTTCCCAGATGTGCCAATTTGACATCTCTAATAAAATGGAACTTTGAGGAAATTCAAGCCTCAGAGTCTTCATTCATTGGGGGTGTTACTTGGAACTCTGACAATCACCTTATTGCCACAAATATTTATTTTATATTTATTTATTTATTTATTTATTTATTTATTTATTTATTTATTTATTTATTTATTTATTTATTTATTTATTTATTTATTTATTTATTTATTTATTTTATTAAATTTATAGACCGCCCCCTCTCCCCGAAGGGACTCGGGGCGGTGTACAGACACCACATTAAAACCTAATATAAAATAGATACACTTAAAAACCAATTAAACAATAAGGCTGTACAGGGTAATAAAAGTTAAAAATCAGCTTAAAACAACCCCCAAAATTTAAAAGTACAGAATTGAGGGACTAGATCGGGATTAGGCCAGGCCCGCTAAACTAAACAGGTGGGTCTTGAGCATCTTACGGAAGGAGCGGAGGTCCGTGGTTGTTCTAATATCAGGGGGAAGGTCATTCCAGAGGGTCGGGCCCATCACAGAGAAGGCCCTACTCCTGGGCGTCGCCCGCTGGCACTGCCTCGTGGACGGCACCCGGAGGAGCCCCTCTCTGTTTAATGCTCTCCCCCAAAGGAACTTAGTTCATTGTGCTTCCTCTTCTCCACACACAAGAAGAAGGTCCAACGAAAAATATTTACCATCTCTTACTCAAAGATTTGCTCATTTGCACCAATTTAGCTTAACTGCAAGCTACAAGCAGAATAAACGAACAGCTGTCCGAACCATTTATAAGACTAACCGCCTTGAAAGTTTTACTTGGTTCTTGCCTTTTGACTTTGCAAAACTCATTTCACTTGACATTGTGCGTGCTTCTACCCTTAGCATCTCCCGAATGTCTTATTCCAAGGTAGCTGCTATCCATCTCACAAGCAACGGAACGGTTCTGAACTAATGCTCCGTCCATTCTTGGCTTGTGACCCTCACCCAGTGATCCATTTAAGGCTGACTATTGACCACTTCAAGGAACAGAAGCATCAAAATAGAAATTGATGGGGAAGAGCTAAGAAGGCGTGGAAAAAATCATTTTCCCAGGGTCGCGGGTTGCTCAAAGCGGTGAATGCAGCACATAAATAAAACTTCGGATTGCGCTGAGTTGCAGAGCAATGGTGGACATGAGCTGAATATGGAGAAGCAAGGACATCAGCCCAACAACCAGAGTTGACAGTCCTCTCTATAGTGTTCCTCGAAGATACCTATGGTTTTGTTGTGGCCTGCCAGTGGAACCTGAAGCAGATACAGACAGTGAGGAGGTTGGGGAGGAACATGGGCCAGTCCTGGAGTCTGGGGGAGGCTCTGATGAGGGCTCTGTGTTGGAGGCAGAGAGGGGGCCAGGGCCGTATGACAGTTATCAGCTGCTTTCGAAGTCAGACATCAGTGAGGCAGACGAACAGCTGGAGCCTGTTCCCAGTGTGTGCATGTGCAGAGTTGCCAGACGAAAGTAACAGCTAAAGAACAGGGGTTGACTTGGGAGTAAGGCCACAGGTGGACGATGAATGGCTCCTCCCAGAGGAAATAAAAGAGGAGAGAAAGGGGAATGGAGTTTGCAGGAGACAATTAGTTTGCTTCATTGGTTTGTGACGCTCCGAGACTCCTTGCCACGTTTTGCAGATATCCGCCTGGCAGCTCTCCAAGCCAGATAAGGTCTATGACTGTAAATCCTCCCTCGAAAGACTTTGCTGGATGTGAAGGAGCAGAATTCACAGTCAATTAATAAAAGGGTTTTTTTGTCGAGACCAGGAGTTGCTTCATGCTCTTGAGAAGCCTCGGTCAGAACAGATTTTGGAAGTTGGGCCTTAAAAAAAGCAAGACAGGAAGAAAATGGACTCATTTGAGCTATTGTGCCAGAGAGGTCTTCTTTTTATTCCCTGCACAAGAAGTACAGGAGAACATAACATCGTACATATCGCTGGAAGGGAAAAAAAAATCACAAAATTGCACCTCGCTTATTTCAGCCATGCTACGTGGGGGAATTCCTTGGAGAAAGAAATTGCTTTTGGAAGAGTTAGCGGTAAAAGGAAACCAGGCCGCCAAAAAGCCACAGTGGCTGGACACCATCAAAGCTGACGCCAACCAGAGCAGAGAGCTACACCAAGAAGCAGTGCAAGATCAGAAGACGTGGAGAGACGTGGCCCACAGAATCACCAAGAGTCAGACACGAATGAATGGATATCATCATCACCGTCATTAGAGATCAGTGCATTCCTCCAGATCTGATTCCAAAAAGATGGCTCAAAATGCACGAGAAGATGTATGGATCTAGCACCTGCTAGCAATGTTCTAAAGCAGCTGCATCTTTCCCCAGGTTCTTGTGGCAGATAGAGAAGGCAACCAGGCAACACCAAAAAAAAAGACACAGCTGCTTTAAAGCATTGCAATGAAATCTCTCTGTGCTTTGAAGTTTTGCTAATAGAAGCCAGAGACTACAATGAGAATATACAATGAGTTATAGTCGAGTGACGTTCTGAAATCTGTAACTTGCCAGAAGGTACTAAGTCTTGAGGACAGGACTCTCCATCTGAAAGAAGGCTCTACGGTAGTCACTTTAAGGGCTCCCATGGGGCTTATATTTTGGGGCAATCAGACTTTCCTGAAAGCAATTAATTTAATGGACGGGAGAGGTACAGTATCTTGTGATTCAGCTGTTCCAGACGTCTCTGGCTTGTCTGCCCTACGCAAGACAAAAACCTAACTCTGCTATACAATGAACCGTCACCCAAGTTCTTTGCCATAATAGCAATAGACTTATATGCCGCTTCATAGTTCTTTTACAGCCCTCTCTAAGCGCTTTTCAGAGTCAGACTATTGTTCCCAACAATTTGGGTCCTCATGTTATCCACCTCGGAAGGATGGAAGTCTGAGTCAACCTTGAGCCGGTCAGGATCGAACTGCTGGCAGTGGCAGAATTAGCCTGCAGTACTGCATTCTAACTATTGCATCACCATGGGCTTTCCTTCCTTCCTTCCTTCCTTCCTTCCTTCCTTCCTTCCTTCCTTCCTTCCTTCCTTCCTCCCTCCCTCCCTCCCTTCCTTCCCTTCCCTTCCCTTCTTTCCTAACAATAGTACTTCAGACTTATATACCACTTCACAGTGCTTTACAGCCCTCTCTAAGCGGTGTACAGTCAGCTTCTTGGCCCCAACAATCTGGGTTTTAATGTGGACTTTGCTGTCTTCCAAAGAGTGGCCTTTGTCTTTTAAATGCAGATGGATGGCTGAATCTTGTCCTGGTGGGTTTGTTCTCCTATGTTGTGCCACGCGTTTATGAAGTGGTTGTTTTGTTTCTCCAGTGTACAGATATGCACATGGCTCACTGCATTGTACTGTGTATACCACTTTGCTCAGTTTGCATCTGGGTGTTTTATCTTTGGGGTGGACAAGCTTCTGCCTCAGGGTATTCTTGGGTATCCTTAGGGTATCCTTCCATTCTCCACCATTCAGTCAGAGCTGAAGAAGCTTCTTGGATGAGAAGAGACATGTCTTCAAGAAAAACAAGGAAGTCCAGTTGCTTCTTGAGAAAAAAAAAAAAGCACAGTTGGGATGAGCAGTGAAGTATTGATGTTTTCAAATTGTGATGCTGGAGAAGAGTCTTGAGAGTCTCTTCGACTCGAGGAGATCCAAACAGTGGATCCTAAAGGAAATCAACCCTGAGTGTCCTTTGGAAGGACAGATCCTAAAGCTGAAGCTCAAATTCTTTGGCCCCCTAATGAGAAGAGAGGACTGATTGGCGAAGACCCTGATGTTGGGAAAGATGGAAGGAAAACGGAGAAGGGGAAGGCAGAGGAGGAGATGCTTAGATAGGGCCATCAACGCAACGAACATGAATTCGAGCAAACGTCAGAAGCCAGTGGAGGCCTGGCATGGGGTCATTGAGAGTCAGACACAACTTTGCAACTAAACAACAATGTCAGGGTAATGATGATTTCATAGTTGTCCAGCTGCTGTAAGGCTGTAAACTGAGATGATGACATGAGGATAAGTCAGTTGGACTACTGCCCCTTTAAGAAGCTGTATATATAAGGGAGGCCATGTGAGGGAATCTGTCTCTCTCCTCGTGTTCTATTTGCATTGTGGTGCCCCGTGTAGAGTTGAAGATTGCTTGCTTGCCTGAGATTTGCCTAACACGTCGGTGGTGAGGTTCAAAATTTTTTACTACCGGTTCTGTGGGCATGGCTTGGTAGGCGTAGCAGGGGAAGGATACTGTGAAATCCCCATTCCCTCCCTGGGACTCGGGAGGCAGAGAATAGATGGGGATGGGGCGAGCCGGAGGTGGTATTTACCGATTCTCCAAACTACTCAAAATTTCTGCTACCTGTTCTCCAGAACTGGTCAGATCCTGCTGAATACAACCTCTGTAACACGTGCATGTATGTATGTATATGTAAGTCTTGTATATAAACCACTGTTAGAAGGACAAAACCTCTGTGTACTGTATTTTGCTCCTGGGTTGTCTCGAAATAGTAGTCACACTGTGCACCCTTTGACAGACTCTGGGATGAGTCCAGAGCAAAGACCAGAGTCCCTAGAGAGACCAGAGAGAAGAGAAACTCAGTGTCTCTTTATTTCTTAAAAAATTAGAATTCGGCTCACCAAATGTTTACACATCTGCTCTCCAGGAATTTGTCCAAATTCTATTAAAAGCCCTCACCACGGTGGTAAAATTATGCAGTCGTTCTCACGCTTTGTAAAAAAAAAAAATGGCTGTGATTAATTTGTCTCTTTTGAAGGAAGCTGCAAAAAAATAATAATGACGCAGGTTGCGGCCCTCCCTTCTCCCTCCCCGCACCCCCCCCCCCCGTCAGGATCTACGATGTCCTTAAATGAAGCCGGTGGTGGCAATTATATGAATAATAAGGCTTATTACACTCTCTCCAGAGTAAGTTTTTATGGCTGGTGTCTAGGGGAGAATTGCATTAGCTGTAATGAAATCTTATAAGCTTTTGGAAAGAATAATGCCTTCTTTCAAAGTTTGTTATAAGTAAGGCTGTCATGTCTCTTTGGCTCAGGGCGCAGTTCCCAATCCAGAGAAGGATGACAAATGGCAGACACAACAAGGGGCAGGAACCACAAGGAGCCCCAGCTCATTCAGCAAAAAAAAAAAAAAAAACACCCCACCATCTGGGGTCCCTGCCAGGTGATTCATGTTCTGCTTACCTGTGTGCAATTTCTCTTCGAAATGTGTTTACAAACTGAGCCAATTATCCCACCGAGTCTCTTTCTAATGATTTGATTATTGACTTGCAAAAAAAGGGGGGGGGAATCAAAAGGGATTTAGCAGAAGACACAGAGAAGTGAACTTGCCGTCAGGTAAAGATGCTCCCTGGTGATACAGTGGCTGAAAGTCACCGACGGCCCAACAGGAATGCAAGGATGGTCAAGCTTTCCACCATGACTTGGCAGGCTTCCGAGAGGAAGATGTAAGTGGCATGGCTTGGAAACCAAATGGGTGTGCTGACCGAAGCTTTCTGAGAGCATGAAACAAACTCCTGGTCCCGACAAAAAAACTTTTTATTAATTGACTGTGAATTCTGCTCACTCACATCCATCAAAGTCTTTCGAGGGAGGATTTACAGTCACAGACCTTCTCTGGCTTGGAGAGCTGCCAGGCTGATATCTGCAAAACGTGGTAAGGAGTCTCGGAGCGTCACAAACCAATGAAGTGAAGTACTTGTCTCCTGCAAACTCCACTCCCCTTTCTCTCCTCTTTTCTTTCCTCTGGGAGGGGCCATTCATCATCCACCTATGGCCTTACTAACAAGTCGACCCTTGTTCTTTAGCTGTTTCCTTTGGCTGGCAACTCTGCGCATGCGCACACTGGGAACAGGCTCCAGCTGTTCTTCCGCCTCACTGAAGTCTGACTCCAAAGGCAGCTGATAACTGTCATATGGCCCTGGCCCCCTCTCTGCCTCCTACACAGACCCCTCATCAGAGCCTTCCCCAGACTCCCGGATTGGCCCGTCTTCCTCCCCAACCTTCTCATTGTCCGAATCTGTTGCAAACTCTGCTGGCCACTGGCGGGCCATAACACTGAGAACCTTGAATGAGAGGGAAGGATCAGGATCGATCCCCCTCTCTATTTTTACGCCATGGGGACATGAAGGTCTTTCATAAGACCAATAGAATATTTGTAGCTGAGAGTTGGAATGTGGGGTCCTTGGTGTTTTCCAAGTTTGGCTGTTTTCTTGCAGAGGTTTAATTACCCACTAATTAACATTATCAGTGCTAGAAGGGAGTGGAGTTTGCAGGGAGAGGAGGAGGAGGTGGTGGTGTAGGAGGAAGAATTGTCCCAAAGGTGCTTTTTTCAAGAGGCAACAGGACTTTCTTGTTTTGTTTTGAAGATGTTTTGCTTCTCATCCAAGAAGTTTCTTCAGCTCTGACTAGATGGTGGAGAATGGAAGGATTTATACTCCTTGCAGACAGCTGGTCATTTGCATCCTTTTAGGGAGTCATTGAGGCCACTTGGAAGTTTATCTGTGTCCTCGGGGTCACCTGAGTGGTACAAATGGGTGTGAAGCCTTCTTGGAACTGCTGAAAGGACTATGTTGTAGACTGGAGGTAGATGATGTCGTATCCTTCCTCCTCTGTTGAGAGGGAACAGTTCAATTTTGACATAAATGGCCTCTAAAGAGAAGTTAAAGGTAGTTTTTCTTCAAAGAAAAACCAGAAAGTCCAGTTGCCTCTTGAAAAAAGTACCTTTGGGACAACCATGACCTGGATGACTGAGAATCTTGATAGAGGAATCCATCCATCCATCCATCCATCCATCCATCCATCCATCCTTCCTTCTTCCTTCCTTCCTTCCTTCCTTCCTTCCTTCCTTCCTTCCTTCCTTCCTCCCTCCCTCATATCTTCCCAAATGGAACCACCTCCCACCTACATCCCAGCTTTTCAAATGAAAACTTTTCATATTGAATAGCAGAAACAATCCATCATGGATTTGTTTCCTTATAGACCTCTCAGTGTTTACTCTGTGGTTTTATGTATGTATGTGATGTATGTATGTATGTATGTATGTATGTATGTATGTATGTAGTATGTATGTATGTGTGTGTATATATATATATGTGTGTGTGTGTGTGTGTTGTATTTGTACTGATAAATAAATAAAGGGAGACTACATCTACGAAAACACACACACACACACACACACATATATATATGTTGTATTTGTGCTGATAAATAAATAAAGGGAGACTAGTATAGATCTATTTCAAGCTATTTAGCTCTCATCAGCTAGCCATATATATATATAAACATATACAGCAAGCTATATATATACAAATATACAGCAAGCTATATATATATAAAGCTTGAATATGTATGAAAAAATTCATATCACAGCAGGGCCTCCAACTGCTCCGGGCTCCCTTCATAAGCTCAGCCAACTTAGCTCAGTGCAGTTCCAGTCTTCCCTTTCGGTTGGCGCCCGGGACAATCCACTTCCTGCTGTCCTTCTTCTGGCTTCAGCTCGTAATTCAAGGAAGACGGAAAAGAGAACAGCTGCCATTTTAGACTCACATCGTTGCTCTTTCTATACAACTTTCTGAGGGATGATTCTTCATTAGGCAGACAAGCTAAGAGCTTATTCTCCTTGACCGAAGAACCTAAATGTTACACTATTATTCATTCTATTTACTTTTATGTATATCAGTGGTGGGATACACCTGGTATGCACTGGTATGGGTGTACTGGTGCCTGCTGGGAGCACCAAGTACTGTTTCGGTACAGTGCTCTGGAGGACCCACCCACCTACCCTCCTTACCTGTATTTGAGCTGATCGGGGCTTATGTGCACGGAGCATACGGTAAACAGCTGGAGCACCTGGAGCATTGCAGAGCATCACGGGCGGTAAGTACGTGTGCATGTGGTGGACGCCCAGCCCCGGTGCACCGTACCGGTTACAACGGGATCTGGAACCCACCCCTGATGTATATGTTGCAAGAAAATTTTAGAAAATGAAATAGGTACCCCAAGGACTTTATTTTTTTGATTCTGATGACAAATTCAAGAAAAGGGGAGGTGGCAAAATGTGTCACTTGGAAGTCCCAAAGAGAAACAGAGAACTTGGTCTCCAATTTTTACAATTTCTACACAAGAAAGGAAGAGTGGTGGCATTGGTGGTATTGACAATAATTGATTAGGGCACATTCCCTCAATCCAGTGAAGCTTATCCACAAAGCTGATCAAAATAAATTCTGTCTAGTAAGGAGGCCGAAGGTCAGAATGTTGGATGTAGGGAGAATTTACCTCAGATGGTAGATAGATATGGATGGATGGTTGGATGGAGAGAGAGAGTAATGATGATGGTGATAGATATAGATAGATGAAAGACACAGAGATGATAAATAGATGACAGATAGATGATAGATAGATAGATAGATAGATAGATAGATAGATAGATAGATAGATAGATAGATAGATAGATAGATAGATAGATACAATGGTGGGTTCCTACTGGAAGTGACATGCCGGCCTGGGTCATCTGAACCGGCAGCGACCCAGTGCTGCCATGCCCTTGAACCAGTAACCCAGTTGCCATCGCCATCTTGGTTTTCAGTTCTGTGCAAGTGCAGAACAATTTTAATTGGACTGCAAATCTAGTGCGCAAGCGCAGCATGCCCACAAGCGAAAGAGTAGCAGTGCCTGCCAGAACCCACCCCTGGATATATAGATAGGTAGAAAGATACTGATGTGATAATTAGATAGATAGATGATAGATAGATAGATAGATAGATAGATAGATAGATAGATAGATAGATAGATAGATAGATAGAGATGAGATAGATAGATAGATAGATACTGATGAGATAGTTAGATAGATACAGATGAGATAGATGATAGATAGATAGATGATAGATAGATAGATAGATAGATAGATAGATAGATAGATACTGTAGATAGATATTGATTGACTAATCTTATGACCAGATCAATAACATAAAGGAAAAATAAAATACAGGATACTAAGTCCAATATAAAATGGATGAAAGAAAAGAGATAAAAATAGATAAAAGGAAAATGCAGCAATGGTAAAATACAAAGCATTTGGGCAAATAATCAAGAGATTCTTAGAGCTGGGATTGTGTGCTTGGCAGGTCAAAGATCTCAAATTCAATCTCAGGCCTGCTATGAGGAGAGCCGCCCGTTTGAAAACTAAACTAGAGTTTAGAATTTAGAATTCCAAACAGATGCTGGTTAGGAAAGACTAGGTTGACATTTGGAAGGCCAGTCCCGGACCAAATAGAGTCAACCAAGGCAACACAGGTTCCAATCGGATTTCCCATTTATGAACGACCAAACCTTAAGCAGGAATCTTACATCGTTGTAACAGTAACAGAGCTGGAGATCATCTAGCCCAACCGCCTGCTCATGCAGGAGGAGACCTATACTAGGGATTCGAACCGCTGAACCGCCAATCTTTCTGATCTATATGCTCAGTCACTGAGCCACATAGTCAGGTGAAGCTGATAGCAAGATGAATTATTTGGATTTGATCACTTTCTATAGCCCATAGGTAAAGGTAAAGATTCCCCTCGCGCATACTGTATGTGCTAGCCGTTCCCGACTTTAGGGGGCGGTGCATATCTCCGTTTCAAAGCCGAAGAGCCAGCGCTGTCCGAAGATGTCTCCATGGTCATGTGGCTGGCATGACTAAATGCCGAAGGCGCATGGAACACTGTTACCTTCCCATCAAAGATGGTTCCTATTTTTCTACTTGCATTTCTACTTGCTTTCGAACTGCTAGGTTGGCAGAAGCTGGGACAAGTAACGGGAGCTCACTCCATTATGCGGCGCTAGGGATTCAAACCGCCGAACCGCCAACCTTTCTGATTGACAAGCTCAGCGTCTTAACCACTGAGGGGCCCAAAGACATTCTGAGCTGCAGCATTAGCGCACTTCGTTCTAAAATGGATTAACGACACATCTGCAAAACATTCGCTCTATTAAAAGCCCGTTAACCTCACTTATATATTTAGACACTGTTTATGCTAGAGGTTCTCCCAGTTGGCCTGCACACAATGGGGCTAATCAAGTTTGCCAGATTTGATCCGCCAGCACCTGGCTGCTCCTTAATCAGCGCCTGGCGGAGCAAGCAATGGCTGCACGGGTCCCTGCCTTAAAAGCAAGGCGAGGATGTCAATTTTTCAATCAGCAGAGGCTGGTTATAAAGCAATAAGCGTTGCGGCTGACACATTGCCCGTTAATGTACAAGATGTACACAAGAGATAGGGGATGGGATTGCAGCTGCCAAATTGGAACCTGTGCCTAAGGCATAGAGGGGGAGGACAACAAGACCAGATACTTAAAACTATCATCTTCCTAACAAATTAGCCTTTGAGTAGCTCCAGGACAGCCCTGATACTTTACAGTAGAGCAGATCGATCAATAGAGGCTAAAAAAAAAAAAAAAGGAAAGAAGGCAATTGCTAAAATGTAGACAATGCTACAGGTTGGCCTTTTCTTGCAACTGTTCATTTAATGACCTTTGAAGTTACAAGAGCTTCAAAAAAGGGACTGAACAGAACAAAATAGAATAGAAAATGGAATAGAGTAGAAAATAGAATAGAAAATAAAATATGGAATAGAATAGCAGGATTTAGAATAGAATAGAAAATGGAATGGAATAGAAAATGGAATAGAATAGAAAATAGAATATGGAATAGAATAGCAAGATTTAGAATAGAATAGAAAATGGAATAGAATAGAAAATGGAATAGAATAGAAAATGGAATAGAATAGAAAATGGAATAGAATAGAAAATGGAATGGAATAGAAAATGGAATGGAATAGATAATAGAATAGAAAATAGAATATGGAATAGAATAGCAAGATTTAGAATAGAATAGAAATTGGAATAGAATAGAAAATGGAATAGAATAGAAAATGGAATAGAATAGAAAATGGAATAGAATAGAAAATGGAATGGAATAGATAATAGAATAGAAAATAGAATATGGAATAGAATAGCAAGATTTAGAATAGAATAGAAATTGGAATAGAATAGAAAATGGAATAGAATAGAAAATGGAATAGAATAGAAAATGGAATAGAATAGAAAATGGAATGGAATAGATAATAGAATAGAAAATAGAATATGGAATAGAATAGCAGGATTTAGAATAGAATAGAAAATGGAATAGAATAGAAAATGGAATAGAATAGATAATAGAATAGAAAATAGAATATGGAATAGAATAGCAGGATTTAGAATAGAATAGAAAATGGAATAGAATAGAAAATGGAATGGAATAGAAAATAGAATATGGAATAGAATAGCAGGATTTAGAATAGAAGAGAAAATGGAATAGAATAGAAAATGGAATAGAATAGAAAATAGAATAGAAAATAGAATATGGAATAGAATAGCAGGATTTAGAATAGAATAGAAAATGGAATAGAATAGAAAACAGAATAGAAAATAGAATAGCAGGATTTAGAATAGAAGAGAAAATGGAATAGAATAGAAAATGGAATAGAATAGAAAATAGAATAGAAAATAGAATATGGAATAGAATAGCAGGATTTAGAATAGAATAGAAAATGGAATAGAATAGAAAATGGAATAGAATAGAAAATAGAATATGGAATAGAATAGCAGGATTTAGAATAGAATAGAAAATGGAATAGAATAGAAAATGGAATAGAATAGAAAATGGAATAGAATAGAAAATGGAATGGAATAGATAATAGAATAGAAAATAGAATATGGAATAGAATAGCAGGATTTAGAATAGAATAGAAAATGGAACAGAATAGAGCAGCAATGGAGAACCTTTTTTTGGCTCGTGTGCCATAAGCTCGAGTGCAGGGGGGTCGTGCATGGGTGTGCTGCACCCATAATGCAATGTGCGACACGCTCCCAGCGCGCATGCACGCATGGCAGGTGCAATCCCTCATTTTTTGCATACTTTTTTGCCCTCCCCTGGCTCCAGAGGCTTTATAGGAGCCTGGGGAGGGCGAAAACAGCCTCCCCCCCCCCCCGAGGCCCTCCAGAGACTTCAGGAGCTTCCCCGAAACAAACCGGTTTGCTTGTAGAGTCGTTTTTCGTCATCCCAGATATAGAATATGGAATAAAATAGAATAGAATATGGAATGGAATAGAATAGAGTATGGAATAAAATAGAATAGAATATGGAATGGAATAGAGTAGGAATAGATTAGAGTATGGAATAATATAGAATAGAATGATCAAAAGTCAGATGCTTGGCAACCGTCTCAGCTGTCTCTCACGTCTAAGGCTTTCGTGCAATTCGCCATTTCCTGGTGATTAGCCCAAAGTCACCAAGCCACCTATTTTTTCCCATTCCCACCTGTTCTGACCCCCTTCTTCGTAGACCAAAGCACTCCAAGACAAGAATACTACTAGATGATTTATTCACAGTAAATTAACACACTGACTAGACCTTGGCAGCAATCCAGACTTCCAAGATAAGACACAGGCACGAGAGCGCTTCTCCAGCGTTGGTAGATAAGTTGAACTCTGCAACCAGCCTCCAGGAAAGTCCCTCCTTGAATACTATCTTGAGAGGAGCCTAATTGCAACCACCTGAGTCCAATCATCTCTTGTAACTGCGTAGCTGTTCTCTACGTCTATCAGCTCTCTGTTGCTGGGCATCCAGAAACCACTCCCTTGTCTCCTCCCCACTGCTCCAAGGCATGACGTCAGGAGCACACTCCCTTTGGCTTTCACCACTGCTCCATGCCTCAGGTGCCTCCTGGTGATCAACCAGCCTCTCTGATCCCTGCTTGGAGTTGGAATCCTGTCCAGGGTCCTCCACATCTTCCAGACTCAGAAGGCCCCTCACTGTCAGAGTCTGGCTGCAGCTCCAACGGCTCCTGCTGGGCCACAACACCCACCCATCTAAGTTTCTGGTGGGGAGGGGCATTTCAAAGGAATTGGGCAGGCCCTTAGTAAAAGGGTGGTATACACTTACCTTCCCTACCGGTTCGCAAATGTGAGCGCACACGCTTTTGGTGAAAAAAATGGCCTAAATGGGATGTCATAGAGCTGGGCGCGGGTGGGCAGAGCCATCCGCAATTTCCACTACTGGTTCGGGTGATCTAGTCCACCTCTGCCTTTGTAAAAAAAACCCATTACAGAAAAACCAAAGTCACCTTCAGGACCTGAAATGGTGCCTGTTGTTGTTCAGTTGGTAAGTTGTGTCGGGTTCTTCACAACCTCATGGACCATAGCATACCAGGCCCCTGTCCTCCCCTGTCTCCTGGAATCTGCCCAAATTCATGTTCACTGCATCAATGACATTCATTTCATCCTCTGCTCTCTCCTTCTCCTTTTGCCTTCCTTCTTTCCCAGCATCGGGGTCTTTACTGGCAAGTCCTCATCTAGTAGCCAAAGTGCTTGAGCTTCCGGTTCAATATCTGTCCTTCCAAAGAACTGCCTGGGTGAATTTCCCCTAGGACCGTGATGGCCATCACCCCAGTTCAGCTCCACTGCGCATGTGTGCATGCCTCCCACCGGCCAGCTGGTTTTCGAGTCCCTGCCGCACATGCGTGGGGGCAGGGCACATGCAGGAGATGTGTGCGCATGCACGGGGGTCATGTGTGCATGTTTGGGAGCGGAGGGGAGTGAGGGGTGGCTCCCCACCCCCTGCGGCCTTTTCCGTCCCAGGAGGCTGGAGGGAGGCCTACTAGGCCCAAAACTGGACACGCTGGGGGTCATGTGCACATACGTAGGGGGTGGGGCGGAGTGCAGGGGAACATGTGCAGGTGTGGTGGGTAGGGGGAATGTGGGGAGTCACACACACAGATGGGTGGGGCGCAGGGGTGTTGCACGCTTTTGGCATGTGACAACAAAAAGGTTAATCATCACTGCCCTAGGATATATTGAACAATGAGAATACATCTGCTGAACAAAACTCTGCATTGGCGACACGAAGGGCATCCGGCCAGTAAACACTCAGCTCCTTTCAGTTGCCCAGACTCCACCCTGCAAGGGATTATGGGGTTGTGAAAAGAAGATGATATGCTGATTTGATCTCCTTGCAGCCCAAGGGACTCTCAAGAGTCTTCTCCAGCATCACAATACCCCGCATTTTCCCCAAAATAAAACCAAGTCTTATTTTCTTTGCCCCCACAAAATAAGCACTAGGGCTACAAGCCTCCTAAAGCCTCTGCATGCCCCCCCTTTTTTTGCAAAAAACAGGCCAATTTTTGCTCATTTTTGTCCCCCCCCAACCCCCAGGAGCATTCTCAGAGCCTCTCAAAGCTCTGCATGCCTTTTTTTGTATGTGCAAAAAATGGCCCATTTTTTTATTGTTTTGGTGGGGGGGCAGCCCCCAGGAGCACTCTACAAGCCTACCAAAGCATGCTCTTTAAAAAAAACGAGGCATGCAGAGGGTTTGGGAGGCCTTCAGAGTGCAAAAACCTTTTAAAAAAAATTACCTCTTCAAAATCATGGTGCGTCTTATACTCTGGTGCGTCTTATAGTCCGAAAAATACGGTAAGTCTTATTTTCAGGGAAACAGAGTAATTGATGGTTAGCCCATATCTTTCCAACCTGGGACTGCATCTCAATCACCCGATTTTGCACCAATGTTTCAAGTGTCTTGGGAATTCTCTCCAACAAAGAGAAAAGCTCAGAAGGACTGAGATCCAAGAGACAAAACTAGGTCTCAGAGTCCGTGTGATTGGCAAATGTTAATCCTTTGCGACGGCTGATAAATTATCCTCATTCCTTAATTTCAGATGCCGTGAGAAAAATCACGATTTGAGTCTCCCAATGGATCTGGGCTTGACTCTGCCTCTGACACAATTTTAAATTCAAGATGGCAGAGCACAGCCTCAGATATTTTCCCTAGGGGGGGTTCCTTGTCTCACATTTTATTTTGAGAAACCTTGCATTTTTGGGGGGAGGGGGGTAAAAAGTTTATATTATATTGCCTGATGGAGGGAGATTCTGAAAGGCTTCCTTTCTGTTCCAGATTCTATCTGCTACTAATGGAAAGTATAATTAAAGTTAAGGTAAAGGTTTCCCTTGCACATATGTGCTAGTCGTTCCTGACTCTAGGGGGCAGTGCTCATCTCTGTTTCAAAGCCGAAGAGCCAGTGCTGTCCGAAGACTTCTCCGTGGTCATGTGGCCGGCATGACTAAACCCCAAAGGCGTACAGAACGCTGTAACCTTCCCACCAAAGGTGGTTCCTATTTTTCTACTTGCATTTTTTACGTGCTTTCGAACTGCTAGGCCGGCAGAAGCTGGGACAAGCAATGGGAGCTCACTCCGTTACGCGGCGCTAGGGATTCAAACTGCCAACCTGCCAACCTTTCTGATCGACAAGCTCAGCGTCTTAGCCACTGAGTCACTGTGTCCCTTAACGTATAATTAGAAATGATTAAAAAAAAAATCCCAATGAAAATAAAGACAGCCCAGCAGTTGGATAAGAAAAGCCTTGAAAGCTGTTTATTTGACAAGTTCAAATAATTTATGGTTTCAATTTGCCACGAGCACACCCAGAACAGGCCGAATTCTGTCCTGAATTTGTAACAGATTTAAAAACAAGGGAGGGCTTAACTCATTTAATGGTGTCACCTCAGATTTACAAGCGAAAGCTGACCCGCTACATACTGATGAAGATAATGAAATCAACCGCATTTTCTGGGAGAGGAGATGTTAAGAGAGAATAACTTACACATACATACACCGAGATGTTATCTTTTTAAGTGCACTCCCTGCAGGAAACTCCAATGGAATTCTAATATATTTAAGAGTTTAACGTGTAAAAGTTAAGGAAATAAAACAAGAGGTGCGCTTACAACTTTCTGTGGAATATTCTTCCATGTGAAGGTGTCAAGACACCTAAACGCATCTCAGTGAAACCATTACTACTCCGTTAGTAAATTTTCCTCTAAGTAGAAACTTTTCATTTTTCAGGATTCTCAAAGTATTAGAACCAATGTTTGTGTCTCTTCTTGGGATTTGGTGCAGCGGGAAAATGCCAAACCAGATCATCATTCAAGTGAGTGAGAAGGAGATGGGAGAGGCTACATTCCTAGAATGGAGCCGCCTGGGAAGGTCACTCTGCGCGGAGCGGTATTTATTATTGAAGAGGTCTTACTGGCAAGCCGCGTCTGAACTGACGGTGAGGGAGAAGAGAAGAGCTCATCAAGGAAGGGGCAAGGAAGATAAGGCGGAAATATGGCTGCTTGTTTGGACACGGTAAGGTGGTATCAGCGGTTAGTAGGACTGGCTGCCGTTCTCTTGAGCGTTTCGCACGGGTGAAAAAGGTGAGCCGCTCATTCAAAGCAAGCAATACAGGTTGGCAACTGTGACAGTGGTGGGTTTTAGCCGGTACGTCCCGGTACAGGTGAACTGGTGCCTGCTGGGAGAAGCAGGCACCGTTCTGGTACGATGCTTCAGAGGGCCCATTCACCCACATTCCTTACCTGTATTTGACCCAACCAGGCCATTTGTGCATGTACGGCAGTGTACTGGTTGCAACTGGATCTGGGACCCACCACTGAACTGTGTGTAACTTTTTGAACGAACCCGCTACAAGGATTTTAACTTTTTTGGCAATGCTCTGTACTACGGAACTTTTAAGACCAGGGTAGAAGAAATTCATGGGTTTTATAAAAGGGAGTTGAATGTCTCCGTTATCGGATAATCAGTACAATGATAGCATTCAGCATTCAATAAAGTGAAATGCAGATTTTTTTTTGCCCGCCCTGGTATGGAAATGGAATGCAGGTTGATTTTTTTATTTAAAAATAAAAATAAATGCTGCATATCATCAAAATATAGAGATTACAGATCGAAGGAAACGCTCTGTATCCAGGGAGATTTTAAATGGGGCCACGTTCCATGGATTTGCCCTTGATGAACCCCGATTATCTGCAAAGTGAGGCCTGCGTGTCAGCCAAGTGAAATAGGATAAGCATCTCTCGCTTAAAAGGGGGAGGAAAGATGCATAATATAATATCCTCTTCGCCAAGGAGAATGCAGAATCAGGATTTCTGCTCCGTGGGTTCCCGAGACCGACAGCTATTTAATATTGGATGATGTGAAGCAAATTTGCACTAAGCAAAGAAAGCTGGGAGAAAGATATCCCCTTAAGTAAGCATCATTCAGTCGGCTGACTGCTAGCCTTTAATCTTGCTTTTTTTTTTCTTTTTTGCTCTATTGCCGCATATTGACTTTTGTACTTTTTATAATAATAATAATTTAGGCCTAAATCAACACCCTTAGAAGCCGGTGCAAATTTAGCATACAATCCCATTAACAATTAGTATTGTCGAAATACGATGATTTCTTTGCAAAAAGAAAATAAAAACAAAACAAGAATTAAACACTGTCTTCAGCCAAAGGAAAAGGGAAGATCAGAATGAATGAATCTCTTTTGAGGAGGGTTTGCGTTGGAAGGAAGCGACTTTGTAAGAAGTGGAATGTTCTTCGAAAAGAGCTGCTGGAAAAGAGGGTTTTGGAGTTAAAATCTTTAAAAAAGCTCCGAAAATGGGCCAAAAAAGGGCCTGAAAACAGGGCATGCGTATGCCAAAAAATGGCCAGCGAGTGGGTGGGGCTTCGGCAATATTCGGTCTATAAGACACACAGAAATTTTCACCCCCTTTTGGGAGACAAAAAAGTGCATCTTATAGTCTGAAAAATAGGGTAGTTTAAGCACCATTTCATTCAACTAGTAAAGGCTTATCCGTGCCGTGTGCTTCTGAAATTCAGCTGAAAAGTCAAAAAAATGACCTCTTGGGTACGTGTTCAAAGTCTGCAAACTCAAGAGGTTCAGTCAAACATTTGACATCTTGCTGGACCTACTGCATTATATTGTGCCACAACAGTCTTAAATCTGAACTACTTTTCAAAACAAAACAAAACAAATATATTGAGGGATTTCAAGATTCTGAGAGCTGAATTGACTGGGCCAGAGTAGGAGAAAAAAAGGCTTGCATCTCCTATACCAGTCATGGCAAACCTATGGCACGCGTGTCACAGGTGGCACGCGGAGCTATTTGTCAGGGCACACGAGGTGCTGCCCTGTCAGCTGGCCAGTGCGCATGTGCACGCTTGGCCAGCTGAGTTCACCCTTTTTTAAAGCCATTTTTCGCCCTCCCCAGGCTCCAGAGCCTTTAAAGGAGCCTGGGGAAGGAGAAAAGAGCCTCCCCTGCCCCCCCTGGAGGCCCTCTGGAGGCTTCATGAGCTTCCCTGAAGCCTCTGGAGCGCAAAAAACTGGCCCTACGGGCAAACCGTACGTTCAGGAACGGACTTCCGGTTTGCTCGGAAGGTCGTTTTGACTGCTCCGGAGGCTTCGGGGAAGCGTCCTGAAGGTCCCTCAAGCCTTTGGAGCGCTCAAAACGACTTCCAGTTTGCTCGGAGGTTCGTTTTGACTGCTCCGGAGGCTTTAGGGAAGCGCCCTGAAGGTCCCTCAAGCCTCCGGAGGGCTTCCGGGGGGGTGGGGGAGGCTGTTTTCACCCTCCCCAGGTTCCTATAAAGCCTCAGGAGCCTGGGGAGGGCAAAAAAAGCATGCAAAAATTGGGGGGTTGCCCCTGTAGTGCGCGCATGAGCACAGGGGTTTCGCGCCTTGCATTATGGGTGCGGCACGCCCCCTGCGCTCCCCCCACTTATGGCACGCGAGCCAAAAAAGGTTCGCCATCGCTGTCCTATACAGTTTGTAAAGAATTTAGAAGCTCAAGTGAACAGAGAAGGAAAATGTAGAATTGCAGGCCATGAGTTATGTTATAACTTTATAGACATCATCCAAGCAGACAAGCAATGATGCAATTAATTTGAGGATCATTTCAGAAATCAGTGGATACAGCCCAGTGTTACGTACATCTTAAAAACTAAACATATTTCTAAAAAAAAAAAGATCACCCTGTAAAACCATTGTAAATGAAGAAAATCCAGTTCCTCGGTATATAACATTGCCCCTTCTTAAACGAGCAAAAGCGATTGTCCGGTTACGGTTAGCTGCTTGCAGGTAGTACTTAAACATGCCTCTCCAAGGCCTGTAGAAAACTTGGGAGTAGAAAGCAAGACAGAGAGAGGCGAACCCGGGGCCAAGGCAGTGAATGCTACCTGAGACTACTACGCATTGACATTTACAACTTGGTCTGGATCACGGAGGGCACCCGCTCGGATGTGAATGCTGGGCAGGCATAACCAGGAAGGGGGAAACTCCTTGCTTGAGTTGCCTTCGTGGAACTTGATGTTCAGGTAAAAGTCACCCGTGCAGAGAAATAGAAGCGCCCCGACACACATGGAGTTTTCTGTCGGCTTAACCTGAAAGAAAAGGACGGGAGAATTAGAGAAGAGAGAGACAATGCAAAATATAGGAATCGTGTGTGTGAGACAGAGAGAGGGAGGGAGGGAGACGGAGGGAGGGGGAGAGAGAGACAAAGAGAGAGAGGGAAGTGGTATTCAGCAGGTTCTGAACCGGTAGTTGAAATTTTGAGTAGTTTGGAGAACAGGTAAATACCACCTCTGACTGGCCCCGCCCCCATCTATTCTCTGCCTCCCGAGTCCCAGCTGACTGGGAGGGAAAGATGATTTTGCAGTATCCTTCCCCTGGAGAGGGGAGGGAATGGAGATTTTACAGTAACCTTCCCCTGGAGTGGGGAGGGAATGGAGATTTTACAGTATCCTTCCCCTGGAGTGGGGAGGGAATGGAGATTTTGCAGTATCCTTCCCCTGGAGTGGGGAGGGAATGGAGATTTTGCACTAACCTTCCCCTGGAGTGGGGAGGGAATGGAGATTTTGCAGTATCCTTCCCCTGGAGTGGGGAGGGAATGGAGATTTTGCAGTATCCTTCCCCTGGAGTGGGGAGGGAATGGAGATTTTGCAGTATCCTTCCCCTGGAGTGGGGAGGGAATGGAGATTTTGCAGTATCCTTCCCCTGGAGTGGGGAGGGAATGGAGATTTTGCAGTATCCTTCCCCTGGAGTGGGGAGGGAATGGAGATTTTGCAGTATCCTTCCCCTGGAGTGGGGAGGGAATGGAGATTTTGCAGTATCCTTCCCCTGGAGTGGGGAGGGAATAGAGATTTTGCAGTATCCTTCCCTGGAGTGAGGAGGGAATAGAGATTTTGCAATATCCTTTCCTGGAGTGAGGAGGGAATAGAGATTTTGCAATATCCTTCCCCTGGAGTGGGGAGGGAATAGAGATTTTGCAGTATCCTTCCCCTGGAGTGAGGAGGGAATAGAGATTTTGCAATATCCTTCCCCTGGAGTGGGGAGGGAATAGAGATTTTGCAGTATCCTTTCCCTGGAGTGAGGAGGGAATAGAGATTTTGCAATATCCTTTCCCTGGAGTGAGGAGGGAATAGAGATTTTGCAATATCCTTTCCTGGAGTGGGGAGGGAATAGAGATTTTGCAGTATCCTTCCCCTGCCATGCCCACCAAGCTATGCCCACAGAACCATAAAAATATTTGAACTCCACCAGTGGTTTATGTGTTTGGTTTCTCCATCCTACAATTGAAAAAAGGTTCATGTTCCTGGTTTAAAATATGATTTCTCCAGGAGACTCCAAGAATGGACCTCTGCTGAATCTATTGATCAGTGCCTCTTTGTTGCAAATATATAGAAGAAAATCTTTGGGCTTGAAATCAAATGTGCTCAGTGCTCTCTGAATTTGGTTGTCTTGCAGACACTTCATTACTAAACTCAAGAGAGCACCAAGGACCCCCCAGTTCACTGATGATGTTACCTAGCTTGGTAATAGCAATATCGCTTAGACTTATATACCGCTTCACAGTGCTTTACAGCCCTCTCTAAGCGGTTTTACAGAGTCAGCCACTTGCCCTCAACAATCTGGGTCCACATTTTCAATGCTGCTGTTCCAAATTTAGAATAGAATAGAATAGAATAGACTTCTTTATTGGCCAAGTGTGATTGGACACAGAAGGAATTTGTTTTTGGTGCCTATGCTCTTAGTGTACATAAAGAAAAATAAAATAAAATACATTCATCAAGAATCATAAGGTACAACACTTAGTGAAAGCCATAGGTTACTAATAAGCAATCAAATCATACTAGGAAACAAATAAAAGAATATAAAATTTAAAAATACAAGCAACATGGTTATAGTCATAAGTGGGAAGAGATAGGTACTAGGAAGGAAGAGAAGAAGAATAGTAATACAGTCATAGTAGATAATTTGACAGTGTTGGGATTATTTGCTTAGCAGAGTGATGGCATTCGGGGAAGTCTGTGTCTGTCTTGTTTTGTTGCAGAGCCAAACTAGACAGTTATAGAGGTTCAGATGACAGACTCAATAATTCATGTGTAATTCCTTAATAATTCCTTGATTCCTCAATAATTCTTCTTTCACATGATTATAAAGGAAAGCCTGGATTGTGTGCATTGTAGCATCCATCCTACAAAGCACAACCATACAGTTCCTCATGCTTGTCATGAAGGAGACCCAATTAATTTACCAAATTGATAGAAGGATAACGAGCCTATTTTACCTAAGTGAAAGAATATTTACCCTATCTTATACACTTGCCGTATTGATTTTGTTTTGTTTGATACTGTCAACCTTGAAGCTGACCTGACTGGAGTTGAGGGAAAGGGAGGGGGGATTAGAGATAAAGGGCTTTATGTAGCCAAAACAAAATACTTTATCTTGAGAACCAAGGACATTGGCGTCAGGTTTCCGAAAGATGCCCTAATTAATTCATGAGCATCGAGCCAAGTTTCAAAAGAAATCCAGCCATTTATTAGGATCACCATTTCGGCAATACCCCATTGCAGTCAGATCTGACCTCATTTAAATTACGGCTGAACTTTGCCCCTGTTTCTTCCCTCCCGTCAGTCTGTGTCATAAATCACATTCTCCAACTAGGTGGACACCTCACAAGCCTGCTGTAGCAATCTGAGATCTGACTCTAGCCAAAGGTATGCGTGGAGTGCACTCCCCCTCCCCTTTCTTCACCATGGCAACTTGATAACAGACATGCAAACGCTTTATGAGTTGACACCTGGACTGCGGGAGGAGGAGTGAGGTCACCAGATGACCAGACAGCGTCTTGATTGGACCATGTGACTGATTGTTTGGGATTGCGGGAAAGCTTTCTCTTTTAACTAGGTGAAAACCGCAGGAACATTTAGAGTCGGTTTTCACCAGTTCTGTGCCAATATAATATCGCCAATAAAGCTATTCTTTGAGGAATCTACCTGCCTCAGAGTTTTATTTGCTATGGAACCCTGATATATACATTGTTATTTTTATTGGTGGTGTCAAACATTCTGTTGTTCTACAAAGTGGAGGGTAAACTTAAAAAAATGTAAGTAAGCAAGCAAAGAAATAAATCCATGCTTTTCTTTTTTAAACAGTGAATTGTGAGGAATTCAAAGTCCTTTCCAAGAAACTGTTGAATAAAATAGCAGAGAACACTGCTCCTTTCTTTAGCGTCTTGGGTTGGAGGCAGAATAAATACAATCAGGCACAGACTTACTGTATCGATATAAAAGGTGTTGGAGCCGACGAAAGTGATGCCATCTTGGAGATCGTAACTCTGGACGCCGTTTTGATAGTCTTGGTAAGGGATCACAGTGAGGGAGAAAGGTCCGACGTTGTGCTTGCTCCAATTGGTCAGTTTCACTTCGAGCTTCACTGGATCCCCGACGGTGCAGTCTGCCACAATGTCCGAGTCACAGGGCTTCCCTTCCACCAACACGTCTGAAATGCAAAAAAGCGAAAGACAGGGTGAAGGTGTTTTGCTTCGAGAATGTGAAATCCTAAATTAGAAGAGGATAGGATAGGATAGAACAGCGATGGCGAACCTATGGCACGTGTGCCAAAGGTCGCATGCGGAGCCATTTGTCAGGGCACGCGAGGCGCTGCCCTGTCAGCTGGCCAGCGCGCATGCACGCGCTGGCCAGCTGAGTTCACCCTTTTTTAAAGCCATTTTTCGCCCTCCCCAGGCTCCAGAGGCTTTATAGGAGCCTGGGGAGGATGAAAAGAGCCTCCCCCCACCTGGAGGGCCTCATGAGCTTCCCTGAAGCCTCCGGAGCGCTCAAAACAACCCTCAGAGCAAACCAGAAGCTGGTTTGCTCGGAGGGTCATTTCGACTGCTCCGGAGGCTTCAGGGAAGCATCCTGAAGGGCCCTGAAGCCTTCGGAGGGCTTCCAGGGGAGCGGAGGAGGCTGTTTTTGCCCTCCCCAGGCTCCTATAAAGCCTCTGGAGCCTGGGGAGGGCAAAAAAAGCATGCAAAAAATGGGGCGTCGCGCCTGTAGTGTGCGCGTGTGCACTGGGGTGGGGTCGTGCATTGCATTATGGGTGCAGCACGTCCGCACACGACCCCCCCTGCGGTCCCCCCACTTATGGCACGCAGCCAAAAAAGGTTTGCCATCGCTGGAATAGAATATTAGAATAGAGTAGAGTAGAGTAGAGTAGAATAGAGCTCAGACCACAAACAATTTGAGTGCTGACCAAAAATCTGCTAAATGTTGCATTCAGGTCACAAACACATCCTCAGGTGCTGAAAAACACAGCCATGGCGATTTTCCCTGCCGGGGTGATTTCTCCCTGCGCCATTTTTTTTTGCGCTCATGCGCAGTCAGTCTTGCAGTCAAACCAGTCTTCTAGTCATGAACAAATCGGGTGCCGACTGAAATCCTGGGACAGATTACGGTCGGCACCCGAAGTCTCAGTGTAGAATAGAATAGAATTGGAAGGGACCTTGGAGATCTTCTAGTCCAACCCCCTGCTTAGGCAGGAAACCCTACACCACTTCAAGCAAATGGTTATCCGGTCTTTTCCTTAAAACCTCCAGTGTTAGAGCATTCAGAACTTCTGGAGGCAAGTTGTTCCACTGGTTAATTGTTCTAACTGTCAGGAAATTTCTCCTTAGTTCTAGGTTGCTTCTCTCCTTGATTAATTTCTATCCATTGCTTCTTGTCCTGCCTTCGGGTGCTTTGGAGAATAGCTTGACACTCTCTTCTTTGTGGCAGACCTTCAAATATTGGAACGCTGCTCTCATGAAACAGATCTAACCATAGTTTCAATTGGGAAAATGTGACCATCATAGACCAGGCCTTCTGATATATCAGCCATTACCAGACGCATTACTTCCTCTTAACGGGAAACATATGAATTCACCTAGTAATGCATTTTTCACCCTCTTTTGATATTATTAAATTGGTATTGTTTAACCGATGAAGAATCCGCAGGAATCTAAACAAACTGACCGACAAATCACAACACATATACATTGCCTGACAGAAATGCAATTGGTAATAATGGCGGGATATTCATTTTAAACTCGATTAGGTAGCAAACTGCAGTTAACTCAAAACAGTATTCATTAGTAAATGATTACCATGTATAGGTATTGCCAGAGGGGATAACACTTTAAAATATGTACCCCTATTTTTTATTATTATTATCAGCTCTTCCTGAATGGCACAAAAGAGTTTAGGCTTCCTTAACACCTTCAAAACTTCATCAACTGACAAGAGCAGCCATAAACATTCATTTTGGGTAGATTAATTCAGCAATAACAAGCCTCCAATCAAGCAGGTCAACTCTTCTTCATTTATTTCTTCCCGTTCTTGCTTCACCCTCTCCTTTGTTATTTTTAGTTTTGTCGGTAGAAACGGTTTTAGCTAAACCTAATATTTTGTCACTGTCACAACCCTTCCCAGCTGCCTGCATTTGTGCATGACAAATCACCCCAAAGATCTCACCATAGTTGGGGGGGGGGGGGAGAAATAATAAAACAACAAAAAAATTGTTCCTGTTCTTGCGGGTGGTACATTTTTCAGAAATGAAAAGAGAGGGCCGTTGAATAGAAAAGCTTTACGAATGAAGAAACAGCTCTTGCGAGGACTGCAAATGAAGCGTTCCTTTGTGCATGTGCTCGACACAGCTCGAGCTTCTCTGCCGAAACATTTCTGGCAAAGTAAATTTTCCGGCTCTCTTGGCAAATTGAGGCCGGGGTAATTAGCGATCACACACTGAGCTCATTCCAAGGAAAATATGGATGTTGCCAGGATAATAGGCTTATGGACGGAACATGTGATGGCTGTCAAACGCCAGGGAGTGGGAGGATCAGAGGATTCAGCCAGTTCAAATGAGTGTAAAGATTTATTGCAAGCTTAAGGTCTCTACAAGAATCTGACCAACTAACGGTCAAGGGAAATGCACGGGAGATAAGAAAAGCAACCAAGGAGGGCTGGGCTTAGATCTCTTCGGGCACGCAAGGACTCGTGACTTATGATGTGTTTGACTCCCCTCTCGGGCTCAGCCTGGTTATCCCCTACAATGGTTAGGTTAGTGCTAAGAAAAAGCCTTCTTTAATTTCTCCAATCTTTTCGATCCAAAGGTTCAGGATCAGCTGTCTTATTCCACTCATCCAGCACATTACTCATAATTAACAGTAACAGATTTAACAGCTTAGCAGAGTTGGAAGGGACCTTGTAGGTCATCTAGTCCAACCCCCTGCCCAAGCAGGAGACCCTACACCATTTCTGACAGATGGCAGTCCAGTCTCTTTTTGAAAGCTTCCAATGATGAAGCTCCCATAACTTCTGGAGGCAACTTCTGTTCCAGAAGTTGGTTGATTGTTCTCACTGTTAGAAAATGTCTTCTTGTTTCCAGGTTGAATCTCCCCTTGTTCAGTTTCTGTCTATTATTCCTTGTCTGGCCTTCGGGGGCTTTGGAAAATAGCTTGATCCCCTTCTTTCTGTGACAGCTCTCAAATATTGGAACATTGCTATCATGTTTCCCCTGGTCCTTCTCTTCACTAGACCAGCCATGCCCAGTTCCTGCAGCCGTTCATCGTATGTTTTAGCCTCCAATCTCCTAATCATCTTAATTGCTCTTCTCTGCACTCTTTCTAGAGTCTCAACATCTTTTTTATAGTGTGGTGACCAAAACTGGATAACAGTTGGAAGGGATCTTTCTTAGCCTGAGCTAAAGCTCTATTTATCTTGCAGAATAACAGAGTTGGAAGGGATCTTAGAGGTCTTCAAGACCAACCCCCTGCTCTCGCAGGAGACCCATACTGATAAATGGCTGTCCAGTCTTTTCTTAAAAGCCTCCAGGGATGGGACGCCCATAACTTCCGTGGGCAATTTGTTCCACTGGTTAATTGTTCTCACTTGTAGGAATTTTCTCCTTAGTTCTAGATTGCTTTACTTCTTGGTTTGTTTGTTTGTTTGTTTATTTATTTGTTTGTTTGTTTATTATTTATTTATTTATTTATTTATTTATTTATTTATGTCATTGTTTCTTGTCCTGCCTACATGTGATTTGGTAAACAAGTTGGCCCTCTCTTCCTCGTGGAAGCCCTTCAAATATTGTAAGACTGTTATCATGTCACCCATGGTCCTTCTTTTCACTAAATTAAGTATACCCAATTCTTGCAATCGCTGTTTGTGTGTTTTAACTTCTAGGCCCCTGACCATTTTTGATGTTCTTCTCTGAACTCTTTTATTTTTTTCATTAACATTACAATTGATAATCATTGTTTACTCCCTCTTAAGAAGGGTTAATACCGGTATCAGGTATAGAATTCAGATATTTCACTGCTCTCCAATCCTTACGCTGTACCTGCAATGGGACAGTCCAATGAAGGGGAAACTCACTCGCCTTCCCACTTTCATCTGGTGGTTTACCACACCTCCTCTCTATGTCTCCGTGAAAAGCCTCCGATCTCGCATCCAATTAAAATGTAAAAGGTCATAAGACAGAAACTTCAGATAGGAGAAATTGATTTCATCTTCCCCGCAGCCAATTAGTCTACGATTGATTTAGGGTTTGTATGCCTAGAGAGATTAATTATTTCCTGGACGCAAAACCTAACTTGGCGCCAATCCAAAAGGTATTAAAGGCAGCTTTGCTCTGTCAAACAAGCAGCCCTGTTTGCAGAGGTACGGGGGGGGGGGGGAGGAGGCAGCTGATTATGGGGAAACTACCCTTACAGAGCTGCTCACCTGAACCAAGAAATTATTTCGGTTCCAGGTCCCTCGCTAACACAGAAACGGTTGACGGCGCTTGCAAAAGAGTAAAGTCCAGTCGTTGTGTATTTGGATTGCTAACACAGATGGTGTGTAAAAACAGAGATTGCATGAGCTGCTCGTCAAGGATTCGATCCTGTCAAACAGCCCTAGGTTTTTATACAGCAGATCAACGCTGAATCTGAATTTGATCTCGGGTTGGTTTCCGCAAATAAAACTTTTTGGAGACGTGTCCCCACGCCAGGAAATATTGGCTTAAAATTAAGGATTGGTTGGAAGGAATCACGGAACATAAGATAGAATTGAAACCAGAATTATGTTTATTAGGGATACTAGACCCTAAGATGGACAGGAAATATCAATATATAATACTACACGTACTAACCGCTGCTAGGATCGCCTTTGCACAAAATTGGAAAGAAAAAACTACTCCCTCAGATGAAATGGTAATTAGGAAGAGACTCGAACATGCTGAAATAGATAGGATGACTATTGGAACTAGTGTTCCAATATCTCAGGGGCTGCCACAAAGAAGAGGGAGTCAAGCTATTCTCCAAGGCACCTGTGGACAGAACAAGAAGCAATGGGTGGAAACTAATCAAGGAGAGAAGCAACTTAGAACTGAGGAGAAATTTCCTGACAGTGAGAACAATTAATCAGTGGAACAGAAGTTGCCTCCAGAAGTTGTGAATGCCCCAACACTGGAAGTCTTTAAGAAGATGTTGGATAGCCATTTGTCTGGAACGGTATAGGGTTTCCTGCCTAGGCAGGGGGTTGGACTAGAAGACCTCCAAGGTCCCTTCCAACTCTACTATTGTATTGTATTGTATTGTATTGTATTGTATTGTACTATGGAGTTAAAAGAAAGAGAAGAGTCGGACTATTATAAAATTTGGAGTAGACTGTACAAGTGGCTAGAGAATAGAAGCCAAAATAAGAAATAAAAGTCTTCAAAACTATTGATTATAATACGAAGAAAAATGTATGTACGTAAAATATGATTATATGTACTATACTATTCTATTACAATATAATTACTACTTTAGTATTAGAATTGTTAACATTTATGAGAATAGTAAATTACAAAAGCAGAACATACATGCCGATACGGGAAGCTGTAAAATTATATTATATTGTTACGTTGTTTGTGTTTTTATCTGTTTGTATTTGTTTTTGTATTTTTTTCTTGTGTTTTTTTTCCTATTTCTTTTTTCTTTTCTTTTTACTGTGGTTTTTTTAAACCGGAAAATGTTCAATAAAAACTATTTTTTTAAAAAAAACCTTCTTGGAGTTGAGCAAGAATCTAAGAAGTTGTGTTGGTTTCCCTTAAGTTCCATTGTGGGAAGAGGCTGCCCTGCTTAGTGACGGGCACAATAAAGGAAGGGTCAGTCCAAACAAAACAGGTTTTTCTCCCTTGCAAGAGAAGCCAGTGCAATTGAGGGGACATGATTTCAGCCAAGGCACTATTTCTAACTTAAAGCATCCATCAGCAATTAAAGGGCCATGCAGGGGGTAACAGAAGCATCTACCAGACTTTTCCTGACAACAATTTAGAAAACAGGATGCCTCCCGAACTAATTCTGAGGTATGGAAGGGGGGGGGAAGATAGCCAATATTTGAGGGGCTGCCAGAAAGAAAAGGGGGATAACCTATTCTCCAAAGCACCAGAAGGCAAGACAAGAAACAACGGATGGAAACTTAACAAAGAGAGAAGTAACTTAGAACTAAGGAGAAACTTCCTAACAGTGAGGACAATTAACCGGTGGAATGGCTTGCCTTCAGAAGTTGCGAGTCCTCCATCACTGGAAGCTTTTAAGAAGAGAGTAGACAGCCACTTGTCTGGAATGGTTTAGGCTAGGTCTCCTGTTTGAGCTGGGGGCTGGACTAGATGACCTACAAGGTCCCTGCCTGATCTATTCTGACTGACCGATTGAAGTAATCAAGAAGCAACCTGGAATTAACGAGAAACTTCCTGACAGTGAGAACAATTAATCAGTGGAACGACTTGCCTCCAGAGGTTGTAGGTCAACCTCCATCACTGAAGGTTTTTAAGAGACTGGACAAGTGCTTATCTGAAATGGCATAGGGTCTTCTGCTTAGAATAGAATAGAGTAACAGAGATTGAAGGGACCTTGGAGGTCTCCTAGTCCAGCCCCCTGCTCAGGCAGGAAACCCTATCCCATTTCAGACAAATGGTCGTCCAATCTCTTCTTAAAAACCTGCTGTGTTGGAGAATTCTCAAGCCAGAAATTATGGGTGCTCCTTCATTGGAAGTTTGAAGAAGAGACTGGACAACCACGTATCTGAAATGGGATATGTTCTTCTGATTGGGCAAAGGGTCGGACTAGAAGATCTTGGAAGACACTTGGAACACTGCATCCAGTTTTGGTCGCCATGATGTAAAAAAGATGTGGAGACTCTATAAAGAGTGCAGAAAAGAGCAACAAAGAGGATTAGGGGCTGGAGGTTAAACCATACACTATAAAGAACAGTTGCAGGAACTGGGTATGTCTAGCTTAAGAGAAAGAAGGACTAGGGGAGACATGATAGCAGTCTTCCAATATCTCAGGGGTTGCCACAAAGAAGAGGGAGTCAAACTATTCTCCAAGGCACCTGAGGGTAGAACAAGAAGCAATGGGTGGAAACTAGTCAAGGAGAGAAGCAACTTAGAACTGAGGAGAAACTTCCTGACAGTTAGAACAATTAATCAGTGGAACAACTTGCCTCCAGAAGTTGTGAATGCCCCAACACTGGAAGTCTTTAAGAAGATGTTGGATAGCTATTTGTCTGAAATGTTATATGGTCTCCTCCTTGAGCAGGGGGCTGGACTAGAAGACCTCCAAAGTCCCTTCCAAATCTGTTATTCTATTCTATTCGTACCTCCAAGGTCCCCGACAGCTCTCTTATTTGGATATTCTTCTATTATGGCCATAAAGCTGATAAAATTGGCCACAGGTCACTGATCCCAAACAGGGCCACAAGGCTGTGATTGGGATCAGAAATTGAGGTCAACCTGTACATTTTCATCCCATCTGGAGAATCCCACTCACTTCTCTTTGTTTCTCTCTCTTCTACGAACTGCAAACAGCATTTTAATTTTGCTAGCAATAGTACAATACTGGAATTTAGAATGCAGCTGCAACCTAACAACCAAGTGTAAGCACTCATAAATGTTTCTTAGCCAAGGTTGAATCATACCCAGTACTTTAGATGGGCAAAGAAGTGCTTAAGAAGAGTTGTGTTGCAGTTACTTCTTCGCAAGGCATGGGAAGAACTGCATAAATTGAGAATGGTTGAGAATAATTGTAACAGTACAGACTACTAAAAGATCCGTCGTTTGCCAAAAGTTCAAGCTAGAGTTCAAAAGACGATAGAGCAAAGAGTAGTGTCGTGGATTATAAACACGGGTAGTCCTCGGTTATAAGACCACGATTGTGTTGTGGCTTGCCAATGGCTAGTGGAGCTGGCAGCAGATTCGGACAGTGAGGAGGTTGGGGAGGAAGATGATCCAGTCCTGGAGTCTGGGGAAGGCTCTGATGAGGGCTCTGTGTCAGAGGCAGAGAGGGGGGCAGAGCCGTATGCCAGTTATCAGCTGCCTTCAGAGTCAGACATCAGTGAGGCAGAGGAACAGCTGGAGCCTGTTCCCAGTGTGCCCATACGCAGAGTTGTCAGACGAAGGGAACCGCTAAGGAACAGGGGTCGACTTGGGAGTAAGGCCACAGGTGGATGATGAATGGCCCCTCCCAGAGGAAATAAAAGGAGAGCAAAAGGGGAGTGGAGTTTGCAGGAGACAATTAGTTCATTCCTGCATTCTTGCCAAGTATTCAGCATCTGAAAGATATCAGCCTGGCCATTCTCCAAGCCCGATAAAGGTGGGTAATTGTGAACTATCTTGAAAGACTGTGGGAGAGGAAAGACTTTTGCTGGAGAGGAATTCACTGTAAATTAAATTATGCATTCCATAAGATCTCAGGGGCTGCCACAAAGAAGAGGGAGTCAAACTATCCTCCAAGGCACCTGAGGGCAGGACAAGAAGCAATGGGTGGAAACTAATCCAGGAGAGAAGCAACTTAGAACTGAGGAGAAACTTCCTGACAGTTAGAACAATTCATCAGTGGAACAGAAGTTGCCTCCAGAAGTTGTGAATGCCCCAACACTGGAAGTCTTTAAGAAGATGTTGGATAACCATCTGTCTGAAGTGGTGTAGAGTTTCCTGTCTAAGCAGGGGATGGACTAGAAGACCTCCAAGGTCCCTTCCAACTCTGTTATTCTGTGCTATGATGGAAGCACATCCTTTGGCCTGGGCTGTTTAAAACCAGGCAACTTCCCACATCCTCTCTCCCCCCCCCCCTATTATAATCTGAAGCGGCTGCCGTCAGCTTCTTGTTTCAGCTTCACTAAGCAGGAGGTTGGATAAAATCCCCTTCCGCTGCTGAGCTCTTGTTCCAACCATCTCAATCTGTGCTGAGCTTTTGTTAAGGAACCTGGGCATCGTTCCTGGGCCACGGGAGCCCCTTCCCCACATGGTGGCAAGAGCCTTTTCCCTTTCATCTTCCCAGCCCGCCTCCTCTTTAATTCGCAACGCTAGATTTGGCACTGCTGGGCTCTTGGTCATAGAAAAAGCTGGAGAGGTTAGGCAGATCCGTCCAAACAAAACAGAATCATAAAAAAACAGGCTCCCTTCCCGACACAAATGCCAAAAGGGCAATTGGGCGACAGCTGAGCCTCCTATAAACATGTGTATTGTTTCCTGTAAATCCATGTGATGTGTTTTCAAAGCCTGCCCATCGTGTGTGTGTGTGTGTGTGTGTGTGTGTGTGTGTGTGTGTGTGTGTGTGTGTGTAGAGTTTCCTGCCGACATTACTACCGGTTCGGCGCGTAAAAGTTTTTTCGTCTTACCTACTTGGGTAATGAAACATCCGCAAGAACAAAAAATACCAAGCTCAGAGAGTATCGAGGACCACAAAGACCTCCTCCTCCTCTTCCTCTCCACAAAAACCCCACACCCTTCTAGGGACTGATGGTGTTACCTAGTGGGGTAATGAAACGTCTGTAAGACAAAAACCAAGCTCAGAGAGCACCAAAAGATTTTGTTCTTTTCCCTTAGGTAGTGAAGTGTTAGCAAAGAAGAGCAAGAAGAAGCAGAAGAGAAATGGTACAGACCTGTGACGGGCAAACCTATGGCACGCATGCCGCAGAGCACTCTCCGTGGGCACGTGAGCTGTTACCCGAGCTCAGCTCCACCATGAATGAGCGAGTGCCTCCTACCGGCCAACTGACTATCGGGTCTTGGTCGCCCATGTGCAGGGCGCATGCAGGAAATGTATATGCATGCGCGGCAGTGGGGGTGAATGTGTGTGGGACACGGGGCAGCAGCAGCCCCTACGGCGTGCCCGCTTTTGGTGCCAGGAGGCTGCAAGGCGAACTACTAGACCCAAAGCAGGGTGTGGGGGGAGTGTGCGCCCCACCACCCCACGCTCGTTTTTTCCTCCCAAGAGGCTGCAGGGAGGCCTACTAGGCCCAAAACAAGGTGTTGGGGGTGGGCGTTGTGCACCCCATGCGCAGGGGGGGGATGGGGTGCGTGTATGGCGCACAGCATTGTACTGTGGGTGCAGGTAATCACTTTCGGCAAGTGATGAGCAAACGTTTAGCTATCACCGCGTATAGAACTATCTGGACATAACATTACGTACCGTTATTTATTTACTCCATTTGCAAACCACCTGACTGCTCATTTCCAAAATATCAAGGCCGCCTAGAGCAATTTAAAAAATATATAAATGCAACAACAAAAACAATGCACTTGAATCTTACACCAATGGAAGGGGACTGGAGACTAAAACATATGAAGAACAGTTGCTGGGTATGTCTAGTTTAATGAAAAGAAGGACTAGGGGAAGACAAGATAGCAGTCTTCCAATATCTCAGGGGTTTGCCACAAAGAAGAGGGAATCAAGCTATTCTCCAAGGCACCTGAGGGTAGAAACAAGAAGCAATGGGTGGAAACTAATCAAGGAGAGAAGCAACTTAGAAACTGAGGGGGAATTTCCTGACAGTGAGAACAGTTAATCAGTGGAACAGAAGTTGCCTCCAGAAGTTGTGAATGCCCCAATCACTGGAAGTCTTTAAGAAGATGTTGGATAGCCATTTGTCTGAAACGGGTATAGGGTTTCCTTCCTGGGCAGGGGGTTGGACTAGAAGACCTCCAAGGTCCCTTCCAACTCTGCTATTGTATTGTAAGAGAGGAGGAAGACAGCTAAATCCCTGTTATTCATTAAAGGGTCTGTGTTAAAGGCAATTCATTCTAAAATAAAAGGGCTTTTCGTTTCCACTCCAATGAAGAATGAAGACACACCACACTTAGCATTGTACCATCTGGACAAAAACCGATCCTGGAGCTGCAACTGCGCATGGCAATCAAGATCTGCAACTCTTCAGAGGTTGCCGAGAGAAAAGCGAGAAGGGAAATATACAACATCCATCCCCTGACATAACAACGATTTTTTAAAAAAAATGCCAAACTTGCCCACAAGAAAGAATCCATCTCAGCATTCCTAAAAGAGAAGTTTACCACACAGGAAAAAAATAATAATGATTTCATTCGCCAACACATCCTCATTTTAAATAAAGAGGAGCTCTGGCTGACAGAACTCTATTATTTTATTTTTTTTAAAGGCCAATCAAGTCAGAATTCTGGGTGCATGAAAGTGTTGCATGTATTCTGAATATAAAAATAGAACAAAACTCTTTGCACTGCACTTATTACCGCAAACCTCAAAACTAATTCGTTGCACAGTCCGTTGGCTTTCATAATCCTTTTTTTAGCTTCCTAATCTCCAGTAACATTCCCATTCATGAACAACATTGTAAAATTGAATTAGTGGGAAGGGAAGGGAGGGAGGAAGATGAGAAAGGGGAAAGGGAGAAAGGGAGGGGAGGGAGAGTGGGAGGAAGAAAAGAGGGAGGAAGGGATGGGAACAGGGAGGAATGAAAGGAGAGGGTGGAAGGAAGAAAGGGAGAGGAGGAGGGGGGAAGGGAGGGAAGAGGAACGAAGATGAGAAAGGGAAAAGGGAGAAAGGGAGGGGAGGAGAGGGAGGGAGGGAGAGGAAGAAAAGAGGGAGGAAGGGATGGGAACAGGGAGGAATGGAAGGAGAGGGTGGAAGGAAGAAAGGGAGAGGAGGAGGGGGGAAGGGAGGGGAAGAGGAACGAAGATGAGAAAGGGAAAAAGGGAGGGGAGAAGGGGAGGAGGGAGGAGGGAGAGAGGGAAGTAAGAGAGAAGAAGGGAGGAAAGGGATGGGAACATGGGAGGAAGGAGAAGAGAGGGGGGGAGGGAAGGAAGGAAGGAAGGGAGAGAAGGAAGGGGGAAGAAATGAAGGATAGAAGGAAGTAGGGAGGAGGAGGATGAGGGCGAGAGAAAGGAAGGAAGAAAAGGGAGTGAGTGAGCGAGTTGATTCCAACATCTTTTGATTTGTTCCGACTACCCGGCCTGGCCTAATTGTAATCACAAGTACAATCTATTACTGACCTTCCTGGATGGCTTTTTAATATATGTAAATTTTGGGGTTTGAAATTTGGTTTAGATCGTTTTTTAACTAGAAATGAGTTTGGGCATTATACAGACCGTATGTTTATGTTGGTTGTCTAAAGTTTTGTTGTTCCTGCTTTGTTGTTTTATATGTACTGTCTGTACACCGCCCCGAGTCCCTGCGGGGAGAGGGGGGCGGTATATAAATTTAATAAAACTCAAAACTGAAACTTGATTTGTAATTTTCTTCCATTATTATTATTTTGAAATTATAATTACTTTGAAAGCAAAAATTTGGGCAAATCCCCTGGAGACGGTGAGTTCTAGTTCTGCCTTAGACATGAAAGCTGCATGTGACAGGGAAGACCTTAAATGCCGGAGGGTGATTGTAGGAAAAAGGCGTACTATGCCCCTGAATTCAGATTGCAAGCTGAGATAATGCCTGAGCTTCAGGATGCAATGTACAAGAAGAAAACGAAGACATCTGGCACAGCAGCACAAAGGAGTTGAGATTTCAGAAGGAGAAGGACTAGAAAAACAGGGCAAGGTAGGAAGGGAAAACTAAAGAAGGCACAAGGACAAGGCTTGGCAACCAGAGATTGGAGAAGAAAGGTTTTTCATGTTTTAGCAACTGACAATTAACTTGCTGCGAAAACCTTATGTTAAAAAAAAAACCAATCAGAAATGGGAGACCAATTCCGTTGCAAAAACTGAGCATTATCTGGTCAGTGGGTGGGATCTGAAAGAACCACCTCAGTGGTGGGTTGCAGGCGGTAAGTCCCGGTACGGGCGTACCGGTGCCTGCCCGGAGCACTGGGTACCGTTCTGATACTGTGCTCTGGAGGGACCACCCGCCTGCCCGAACTCCTTACCCATATTTGAGGACTTCAACGCTTTCTATAAAGTTTTAAAAACTTGCCGATTTACTCGAAATAGGTAAAGGGGTCTGTTACTTGGCTTTATTAGTTAACTAGCTGGATACCCGTGCTCCGCTACGAAACTATGTGATTGGGCTTGATAAATCGACACTTACAGCTTGAAAATTAATGAGTACTTACGATCGGCCTCTCCCCTCCCCTTCTCTCCCTCAGGCTTGCCCAACAGTAGCCTCTCCTATCCCCTTATCTCCCTCAGGCTGGCCCCATTGTCTAAGCTCCCAGACTGCAGGAGTCACGTGCTGGCCACGCCCAAATGGCAGTTGGAACAGAATTCTTTTCAGGTGGGGAGGGGGAGTAGTACATCTCCTTAGCATCAGAGCGTGTTAATCTATCTATCTATCTATCTATCTATCTATCTATCTATCTATCTATCTATCTATCATCTATCTATCTTCTATCTATCTATCATCTATCTATATCTATCTATATTATCTATCTATATCTATCTATCTATCTATCTATCTATCTATCTATCTATCTATCTATCTATCTATCATCTATCTATCTATCTATCTATCTATCTATCTATCTATCTATCTATCTATCTATCTATCTATCTATCTATCTTGTATAAGAAATACTAATGATCTGATGGTTATTTCAAATAAATCCTTTCTTAGGGAGCACCTAGAAGCCAAGAGGAACATAGATGCCAAATTTCAAGTTTGTAGGTTTTAGGGTTCTGGAGATTTTGAGATGAGTGAGTGGATTTGGCTTTTATATAGAGAGAGTAAATGTCATAGCTGCTGTTTGCACTTCATTATTTTGTAGATGTTTTGATTGTTTTAATGTTTAATTGTTTTGTCCTTTTAGAATTTGAAACCACCCAGAGTCACTTTGTGGAGTTGGGCCGCTATAGAAATTGAATGAATAAATGAATTGAAATGAATGAAATGAGTGGGTGAGTGGATAAGTGAATGAATGAATGAATAACATCTAGGTCTAGATTGGAGTCAAACATCTGCTTAAACTATGGTTAGTTTAAATAAATGCAACCGGCTGGTTAAATTTAAGACCCTGAGTTTAGCAATCACTATAGCAAACAAACAAGACATGCTATGAATTAACATTTCGCTATTAAATATTTAAGCTATATGTATTCTTTCTCCCTCCAAATTTCCAGAGCTGGGCCTTTTCATATTTGTTTCCTTAATAATTTATGACCCCCATCTGAAGCATTATGGAAAAAATTTGGAGCATTGAGGGGCAAACTTTGTAACCATGATCGTTGGGTACCTGTTGTAAAAGAAAGATGGGACCCAAAAGGAGTTTCATAGGAGATTTGGAGGGTGAGAAAGCAGGAAATCCGACAGAATTGATTTGCTGGCAAATTCTGCAAAAGCTAAACTGGCTCTTGATTTTGTGCTGGGATTTTTAAACCCCCCCCCCCCCAATTCCTGGCATTCCAGGAACAAAACCCATTGTTAAGGCGATGGAAAATAGAGATGATCAGGCTAATTGAGGGTGATATTTAAGGTTCTTTGCCTTGTTAAAGGTAAAGGTTCCCCTCGCACATACGTGCTAGTCGTTCCTGACTCTAGGGGGCGGTGCTCATCTCCGTTTCAAAGTGCTGTCCGAAGACGTCTCCGTGGTCATATGGCTGGCATGACTCAACGCCGAAAGCGGACGGAACCCTGTTAGCTTCCCACCAAAGGTGGTTCCTATTTTTCTGAGATGGTCAGCCAGTTCCAGTCCCACTGAAACGAGGCTCTCCGGCTCTTTGCCACCAGTGGCGCTTCCCTCCATCCTTCACCCAAAGCCCTGCACCAGGAGGCTGTAGCAGACCCCAAGTCAGAATTTCTGCCCCCCTCCGCCCAACACAAAAAGGCCCCGAAGGGGGAGACTCTCTGCAGCAACACAAACGTTCATTGCACGTATCCGGCTCAGGGGTCGTAGTTTGGGGCCCCCCCAGATTTAATGCAATATAAAAGATGCAAATAATTTTTCTGGAGACCACCAACATTTTCTCGCAGACCACCAGTTGGTGACCAACTGTCATGAGGCAAAGAGAGAAGCTGGGTTTGTTCCTGAACGCATCTAAAAGACGGGATGGAAAAGGATACAGATTCTATTTGGTTTGTTATTCATTTTTCCCCACCGCAACCACCACAAGCTTAATACTAGTAGCTCTGAAAGAAGAGGCAATAGAACAAGGTTGGGTTGATCATTTTCCAGCGTACAGTCAATGTTTGCGGTCTTGGGGCTATTTGGTTGATGAGAATTGGTTACGGTTGTGTATACAGCTCTGGGAATCTGTGCTAGGATCACCCAGTGGCTTTCCACCTCCCGCCGTTGGACAATCCAATTGTGGATCTCATTACGGCGGTCGCACAGGCATTCTTTGCAACCGGTGATATCAAAATCATATTTGAAAGCAACCTTTAACTTTTATTGGGCTCTTTTGGATTGCCCAAAGTTTCTTCATCTCGTCTAACGGCTCAATCTGTTCTTGACCAAAAAGGCCGGCCGACGTTCTCTGGGGGGGGGGCATTTGGAGGTAGAGGTAGTCCTCGGCTTACAACAGTTCGCACAGTGACGGTGGTCGTGTGATTTACATTTGAAGGGTTGACAACTGACTGGCATTTATGATGGTTGCAAGTTGTGCAGAGATGGGCCTGGGAGCTCTCCAAGCAGAGATAAGGTCTGTGACTGTAAATCCTCCCTTGAAAGACTTTGCTGGAGGTGAATGAGCAGAATTCATAAAAGGTTTTTTTTTGCCAGGACAAGGAGTTTGCTTTAGGCTCTTGGGAACCCTGGGTCAGAACACTGTTTGGGGATGCGGTGGTCTGGCATCCTTGCAACATGGCCTGCCCAGCGTGTCTGGGCTTTGATCAACAGGCTGCGAACTGGTGGCAGCTCTGGGGAGGACTTCTGTGCCTGGCACCTTGTCCTCCCACCGGATCCTCAGAAGTCTTCTGTCCTCATAGGCTTATAAGGCAGACATTTGAAAGCATAAGCTGCTTTGAATCACAGCAATCACTCTGCTGCGGAGGAAGAAATGGATGTAATACAGACCTGTAAATTGCCTTTGCCAAGGGCAGGTGCTGAAGGCATTTGATTTGACAGGCTTCGCACATGGAAATAGTGTGTGTGTGTGTGTGTGTGTGTGTGTGTGTGTATGATGATTAGGGGACTGGAGGCTAAAACATATGAAGAACGGTTGCAGGAACTGGGTATGTTTAGCTTAAGAGAAAGAAGGACTAGGGGAGACATGATAGCAGTGTTCCAATATCTCAGGGGTTGCCACAAAGAAGAGGGAGTCAAACTATGCTCCAAGGCACCTGAGGGTAGAACTAGAAGCAATGGGTGGAAACTAATCAAGGAGAGAAGCAACTTAGAACTGAGGAGGAATTTCCTGACAGTTAGAACAATTAATCAGTGGAACAGAAGTTGCCTCCAGAAGTTGTGAATGCTCCAACACTGGAAGTTTTTAAGAAGATGTTGGATAGCCATTTGTCTGAAACGGTATAGGGTTTCCTGCCTAGGCAGGGGGTTGGACAAGAAGACCTCCAAGGTCCCTTCCAACTCTGCTATTTTATATGTATACATGTATTTGGAACAACCATGAGGTTAAGTCAATGGCTAAAACACTGAGCTTGTCAATCAGAATGGTTGGCAGTTCATCGGTTCGAATCCCTACTGCCACGTAACGGAGTGAGCTCCCGCTACTTGTCCCAGCTTCTGCCAACCTAGCAGATCAAAAGCACGTAAAAAATGCAAGTAGAAAAATAGGGACCATCTTTGGTTGGAAGGAAACAACGTTTCGTGCGCCTTTGGCGTTTAGTCATGATGGCCACATGACCATGGAAACGTCTTTGGACAGTGCTGGCTCTTTGGCTTTGAAACGGAGATGAGCACCGCCCCCTAGAGTCGGGAACAACTAGGACATATATGCAAGGGGAACCTTTACCTTATCATACAACATGCCTACTCCAGATAAGTTCAGGTCTCCTAAGCCACATATCTACAACATATGAACGAAGAGCTCATTGTAATCCTGGCTCCCTATTTCGGATTGTCACGTGGGGCGAGCCGAGCCCCTTCCGTTCAGAACCAGCGTCTGGCCAAATCTCACAAAAAACGCTCCAAAAATGGTTGAATGCAACCTCGCAACCTGTTTGGCGCCTGATGCAAAACCTCCACGGCACCCTGCACTGCTAAATGTCCATCTGCAGAAAAGCGTTGCTTCGTTCAGTTCCCTCTTCTACATAAAAAAATATGGTTTACCTGGAGTTTTTGCAAAGAGGATGGGTAGAATCTAAGCTATTGGGAGGAAGGAGTTCTTTCTTTCTGTCTTTCTTTGTCTGTCTTTCCTTCCTTCCCCCTCTTTTCCTTCCTTCCCTTCCTTCCTTCCCTCCTCTTTTTTCTCTTTCTCATCCTCCTTCCATCCTTCATCCCTCCCCATCATCTTCCTTCCTTCTTTCTTTCTTTCCTTCCACCTTCTCTTTCTCTTCCCTTTTCTCTTTCTCATCCTCCTTCCATCCTCCTCTACTTAAAAAAATACAGTTTTCCTGGAGTTTTTGCAAAGAGGATAGGCAGAATCTAAGCTATTTGGGTGGGGGAGTTCTTTCTTTCTTTCTCTCTTTTTTCTTTGTCTGTCTTTCCTTCCTTCCCCCTCTTTTCCTTCCTTCCCTTCCTTCCTCCTTCCCTCCCTCCTTTTTTCTTTCTGATCCTCCTTCCATCCTTCATCCTTCCCCATCATCTTCCTTCCTTTTTTCTTTCTTTCCTTTCTCTTTTTTTCTCTTTCTGATCCTCCTTCCATCCTTCATCCCTCCCCATCATCTTCCTTCCTTTTTTCTTTCTTTCCTTCCTCCTCATTTTTCTCTTTCTCATCCTCCTTCCATCCTTCATCCCTCCCCATCATCTCCCTTCCTTCCTTCCTTCTCCCCCCCCCTCTCCTTCCTTTCTTCCTTCTCTCCCTTCCTTCCTGTGCTGGTCCATGGACCGGGGTTGGTGACACCTTGCCCCCTTCCACATAAAGAAACTTTCCATTTTCAATTTTTAAACAGGATCTTTACTCTTGTATTGCATCGGTGGGATACAATGACAAGGACTTTAGGCTACTAGAAAATAAATGGGTGAGCAGAGAAGTTAGTGAATACAACAGCCTGCCCTACAACTATGGTTATGCAAGGTTTGGCAGCGTGCCTGTTATTTAAGGGAAGAAAAGGGGTTAAGAGAGAAAGACAGCCATGGAAAGAAGGTAAAGGAGAATAAGTGCAAAACTGTTGGCGAGTTTCCCTCCTGAACAGTAATATTAAGTCAATTCCTTTTGCAGAGAAATCTGTGCAGCTAGATCTTCTTTCTTCTCCGATATTTCTGAGTTCATTCCAATCCAGCGGTAAGACTAAAAGATGAACTCTGGGGGTGATTAGCCCAGAACACGAAAACCTTGTAATCAAAATAAATTGTCCATTTTTTTTTTAAAGTAGAGCTTGGGAAGTAGAGACTGAGCTATTATTCTCCTGAAATTATATTTCTTTTCCTATGTTATGCGGTGACTCCTAATTAACACAGCAAAATAAAGAGAGGCAACATCCCCATTATATATTTGGATTTACGTCGGATTACGCAAGATGAAGCTGCCTATATGGTATGAATATTGTTAACTTGGTGATAATTATAACTTTCTGGCCAAGAAATTGGATATGGAAAAATACAATGATAGCCTGGCAAGCAAACACAAGTTAGTCTGCTCTATTGTGTATCTGTTGTGGTCCTCCAGCGGCCAACGGAGCTGGCAGCAGATTTGGACAGTGAGGAGGTTGGGGAGGAACATGGGCCAGTCCTGGAGTCTGGGGAAGGTTCTAGGAGGGCTCTGTGTAGGACGCAGAGAGGGAGCCAGGGCCATCTTATAGTTATCAGCTGCCTTTGGACTTAGACATCAGAAAAGCAGAAGAACAACTGGAGCCTGTTCCCAGTGTGCGCATGCGCAGAGTCGCCAGATTAAGCTAAAGAGCAGGGGTTGACTTGGGAGTAAGGCCACAGGTGGACAATGAATGGCCCCTCCCAGAGGAAAGAGAAGAGGAGCGAAGGGGGAGTGGAGTTTGCAGGAGACCATTAGTTCGCTTAATTGGTTCATGACTCTCGGAGACTCCTTGCCATGTTTTGCAGATATCATCCTGGTAGCTCTCCAAGCCAGATAAGGTCTGTGACTGTAAATCCTCCCTCGAAAGATTTGCTGAATGAGCAGAATTCACAGTAAATTAATAAAAGGGGGTGTTTTTTTTGCTAGGACAAGGAGTTTGATTCATGCTCTTAGGAAGCCTAGGTCAGAACAGTACCCCAGAGCTACCTCTGGTTGTGAAAGTTGGACCTTAAAAAAATCAAGACGGAAAGAAAATAGATTTGTTTGAGCTCTGGTTCTGGAAAGGCTACTGCATATTCCTTGGATAGCAAAGGTGTCTAAGAAGCAAGCACTGTTGCGCATAACCCCTTATACGTCACTGGAAGGCAAAGTCACAAAATTGCGTCTCACTTATTTTGGCCATGTCATATGGGGGAAACTCACTGGAGAAAGCAATTATGTTTGGAAGAGTTAGTGGCAAAAAGAAAGCAAAGAACACAGTGGCTGGATACCATCAAAGCTGACACCAGCCACATCATAAGAACAACTCAAAGAAGTAATGCAAGTTCAGAAGATGTGGAGACGCCTGGCCCATAGAATCGCCAAGAGTTGGACACAACCGAATGGATAACATCACCATCATGTAAAATCTTACTGGTATTTCCTAATGCAGAGAATAGCAACTAAGTTGATTCAAGGCCTGGAGACTAAAATATGTGAAGAACAGTTGCAGGATTTGGGTTTGGCTAATCTAGAGAAAAGAAAGACCAAGAGGGGATATGATAGCAGTATCCCAGTATTTGAATCTCTACAAAAAGGAGGGGGGTCAATTTATTTTCCAATGCATCAGAAGGCAGGACAAGCAACGATGGATGGAAACTAATCAAGGAGAGAAGCCAGCTGGAGTTAAGGAGAAACTTCCTAACAGGGAGGACAATTAATAATCAAGGAGAGAAGCAACTTAGAACTGAGGAGAAATTTCCTGACAGTTAGAACAATGAATCAGTGGAGCAGCTTGCCTCCAGAAGTTGTGAATGCCCCAACACTGAAAGTCTTTAAGAAGATGTTGGATAACCATTTGTCTGAAACGGTATGGGACTCCTGCCTGAGCAGGAGGTTGGTCTAGAAGACCACCAAGGTCTCTTCCATCTCTCTTCTGATTGGTTGAAGTGGTCTAGGTAAAGACATAAGGAACTGTCCTCTGATTCCATAGGGTCTTAGTTAAGAGTCTTTTAAAGGATGCAAGAAAGGTAGTTGAGAAAGACCATTTTAGAAACTGAACAATACAGAATACAGAGTTGGAAGGGACCTTAGAGGTCTTCTAGTCCAACCCCTTGCTCATCAAACAGGAGACCTTATACCAATTCCAGACAAGTGGCTGTCCAGTCTCTTCTTAAAAACCTCCAGTGATGGAGCTCCCACAACTTCTAGAGGTAAGCTGTTCCATTGGTTAATTCATCTCACCGTTAGAAAGCTTATCTTAATTCCAGGTTGCTTCTCTCCTTGGTTAGTTTCCATCCATCGTTTCTTATCTGCAACTGGGTATGTCTAGCTTAAGAGAAAGAAGGACTAGGGGAGACATGATAGCAGTGTTCCAATATCTCAGGGGTTGCCACAAAGAAGAGGGAGTCAAACTATTCTCCAAGGCACCTGAGGGTAGAACAAGAAGCAATGGGTGGAAACTAATCAAGGAGAGAAGCAACCTGGAATTAAGATAAGCTTTCTAACGGTGAGATGAATTAACCAATGGAACAGCTTACCTCTAGAAGTTGTGGGAGCTCCATCACTGGAGGTTTTTAAGAAGAGACTGGACAGCCACTTGTCTGGAATGGTATAAGGTCTCCTGTTTGATGAGCAAGGGGTTGGACTAGAAGACCTCTAAGGTCCCTTCCAACTCTGTATTCTGTATTGTTCAGTTTCTAAAATGGTCTTTCTCAACTACCTTTCTTGCATCCTTTAAAAGACTCTTAACTAAGACCCTATGGAATCAGAGGACAGTTCCTTATGTCTTTACCTAGACCACTTCAACCAATCAGAAGAGAGATGGAAGAGACCTTGGTGGTCTTCTAGACCAACCTCCTGCTCAGGCAGGAGTCCCATACCGTTTCAGACAAATGGTTATCCAACATCTTCTTAAAGACTTTCAGTGTTGGGGCATTCACAACTTCTGGAGGCAAGCTGCTCCACTGATTCATTGTTCTAACTGTCAGGAAATTTCTCCTCAGTTCTAAGTTGCTTCTCTCCTTGATTATTAATTGTCCTCCCTGTTAGGAAGTTTCTCCTTAACTCCAGCTGGCTTCTCTCCTTGATTAGTTTCCATCCATCGTTGCTTGTCCTGCCTTCTGATGCATTGGAAAATAAATTGACCCCCCTCCTTTTTGTAGAGATTCAAATACTGGGATACTGCTATCATATCCCCTCTTGGTCTTTCTTTTCTCTAGATTAGCCAAACCCAAATCCTGCAACTGTTCTTCACATATTTTAGTCTCCAGGCCTTGAATCAACTTAGTTGCTATTCTCTGCATTAGGAAATACCAGTAAGATTTTACATGATGGTGATGTTATCCATTCGGTTGTGTCCAACTCTTGGCGATTCTATGGGCCAGGCGTCTCCACATCTTCTGAACTTGCATTACTTCTTTGAGTTGTTCTTATGATGTGGCTGGTGTCAGCTTTGATGGTATCCAGCCACTGTGTTCTTTGCTTTCTTTTTGCCACTAACTCTTCCAAACATAATTGCTTTCTCCAGTGAGTTTCCCCCATATGACATGGCCAAAATAAGTGAGACGCAATTTTGTGACTTTGCCTTCCAGTGACGTATAAGGGGTTATGCGCAACAGTGCTTGCTTCTTAGACACCTTTGCTATCCAAGGAATATGCAGTAGCCTTTCCAGAACCAGAGCTCAAACAAATCTATTTTCTTTCCGTCTTGATTTTTTTAAGGTCCAACTTTCACAACCAGAGGTAGCTCTGGGGTACTGTTCTGACCTAGGCTTCCTAAGAGCATGAATCAAACTCCTTGTCCTAGCAAAAAAAACACCCCCTTTTATTAATTTACTGTGAATTCTGCTCATTCAGCAAATCTTTCGAGGGAGGATTTACAGTCACAGACCTTATCTGGCTTGGAGAGCTACCAGGATGATATCTGCAAAACATGGCAAGGAGTCTCCGAGAGTCATGAACCAATTAAGCGAACTAATGGTCTCCTGCAAACTCCACTCCCCCTTCGCTCCTCTTCTCTTTCCTCTGGGAGGGGCCATTCATTGTCCACCTGTGGCCTTACTCCCAAGTCAACCCCTGCTCTTTAGCTTAATCTGGCGACTCTGCGCATGCGCACACTGGGAACAGGCTCCAGTTGTTCTTCTGCTTTTCTGATGTCTAAGTCCAAAGGCAGCTGATAACTATAAGATGGCCCTGGCTCCCTCTCTGCGTCCTACACAGAGCCCTCCTAGAACCTTCCCCAGACTCCAGGACTGGCCCATGTTCCTCCCCAACCTCCTCACTGTCCAAATCTGCTGCCAGCTCCGTTGGCCGCTGGAGGACCACAACAGATACACAATAGAGCAGACTAACTTGTGTTTGCTTGCCAGGCTATCATTGTATTTTTCCATATCCAATTTCTTGGCCAGAAAGTTATAATTATCACCAAGTTAACAATATTCATACCATATAGGCAGCTTCATCTTGCGTAATCCGACGTAAATCCAAATATATAATGGGGATGTTGCCTCTCTTTATTTTGCTGTGTTAATTAGGAGTCACCGCATAACATAGGAAAAGAAATATAATTTCAGGAGAATAATAGCTCAGTCTCTACTTCCCAAGCTCTACTTTAAAAAAAAAATGGACAATTTATTTTGATTACAAGGTTTTCGTGTTCTGGGCTAATCACCCCCAGAGTTCATCTTTTAGTCTTACCGCTGGATTGGAATGAACTCAGAAATATCGGAGAAGAAAGAAGATCTAGCTGCACAGATTTCTCTGCAAAAGGAATTGACTTAATATTACTGTTCAGGAGGGAAACTCGCCAACAGTTTTGCACTTATTCTCCTTTACCTTCTTTCCATGGCTGTCTTTCTCTCTTAACCCCTTTTCTTCCCTTAAATAACAGGCACGCTGCCAAACCTTGCATAACCATAGTTGTAGGGCAGGCTGTTGTATTCACTAACTTCTCTGCTCACCCATTTATTTTCTAGTAGCCTAAAGTCCTTGTCATTGTATCCCACCGATGCAATACAAGAGTAAAGATCCTGTTTAAAAATTGAAAATGGAAAGTTTCTTTATGTGGAAGGGGGCAAGGTGTCACCAACCCCGGTCCATGGACCAGCACAGGAAGGAAGGGAGAGAAGGAAGAAAGGAAGGAGAGGGGGGGGGAGAAGGAAGGAAGGAAGGGAGATGATGGGGAGGGATGAAGGATGGAAGGAGGATGAGAAAGAGAAAAATGAGGAGGAAGGAAAGAAAGAAAAAAGGAAGGAAGATGATGGGGAGGGATGAAGGATGGAAGGAGGATCAGAAAGAGAAAAAAAGAGAAAGGAAAGAAAGAAAAAAGGAAGGAAGATGATGGGGAAGGATGAAGGATGGAAGGAGGATCAGAAAGAAAAAAGGAGGGAGGGAAGGAGGAAGGAAGGGAAGGAAGGAAAAGAGGGGGAAGGAAGGAAAGACAGACAAAGAAAAAAGAGAGAAAGAAAGAAAGAACTCCCCCACCCAAATAGCTTAGATTCTGCCTATCCTCTTTGCAAAAACTCCAGGAAAACTGTATTTTTTTAAGTAGAGGAGGATGGAAGGAGGATGAGAAAGAGAAAAGGGAAGAGAAAGAGAAGGTGGAAGGAAAGAAAGAAAGAAGGAAGGAAGATGATGGGGAGGGATGAAGGATGGAAGGAGGATGAGAAAGAGAAAAAAGAGGAGGGAAGGAAGGAAGGGAAGGAAGGAAAAGAGGGGGAAGGAAGGAAAGACAGACAAAGAAAGACAGAAAGAAAGAACTCCTTCCTCCCAATAGCTTAGATTCTACCCATCCTCTTTGCAAAAACTCCAGGTAAACCATATTTTTTTATGTAGAAGAGGGAACTGAACGAAGCAACGCTTTTCTGCAGATGGACATTTAGCAGTGCAGGGTGCCGTGGAGGTTTTGCATCAGGCGCCAAACAGGTTGCGAGGTTGCATTCAACCATTTTTGGAGCGTTTTTTGTGAGATTTGGCCAGACGCTGGTTCTGAACGGAAGGGGCTCGGCTCGCCCCACGTGACAATCCGAAATAGGGAGCCAGGATTACAATGAGCTCTTCGTTCATATGTTGTAGATATGTGGCTTAGGAGACCTGAACTTATCTGGAGTAGGCATGTTGTATGATAAGGTAAAGGTTCCCCTTGCATATATGTCCTAGTTGTTCCCGACTCTAGGGGGCGGTGCTCATCTCCGTTTCAAAGCCAAAGAGCCAGCACTGTCCAAAGACGTTTCCATGGTCATGTGGCCATCATGACTAAACGCCAAAGGCGCACGAAACGTTGTTTCCTTCCAACCAAAGATGGTCCCTATTTTTCTACTTGCATTTTTTACGTGCTTTTGATCTGCTAGGTTGGCAGAAGCTGGGACAAGTAGCGGGAGCTCACTCCGTTACGTGGCAGTAGGGATTCGAACCGATGAACTGCCAACCATTCTGATTGACAAGCTCAGTGTTTTAGCCATTGACTTAACCTCATGGTTGTTCCAAATACATGTATACATATAAAATAGCAGAGTTGGAAGGGACCTTGGAGGTCTTCTTGTCCAACCCCCTGCCTAGGCAGGAAACCCTATACCGTTTCAGACAAATGGCTATCCAACATCTTCTTAAAAACTTCCAGTGTTGGAGCATTCACAACTTCTGGAGGCAACTTCTGTTCCACTGATTAATTGTTCTAACTGTCAGGAAATTCCTCCTCAGTTCTAAGTTGCTTCTCTCCTTGATTAGTTTCCACCCATTGCTTCTAGTTCTACCCTCAGGTGCCTTGGAGCATAGTTTGACTCCCTCTTCTTTGTGGCAACCCCTGAGATATTGGAACACTGCTATCATGTCTCCCCTAGTCCTTCTTTCTCTTAAGCTAAACATACCCAGTTCCTGCAACCGTTCTTCATATGTTTTAGCCTCCAGTCCCCTAATCATCATACACACACACACACACACACACACACACACACTATTTCCATGTGCGAAGCCTGTCAAATCAAATGCCTTCAGCACCTGCCCTTGGCAAAGGCAATTTACAGGTCTGTATTACATCCATTTCTTCCTCCGCAGCAGAGTGATTGCTGTGATTCAAAGCAGCTTATGCTTTCAAATGTCTGCCTTATAAGCCTATGAGGACAGAAGACTTCTGAGGATCCGGTGGGAGGACAAGGTGCCAGGCACAGAAGTCCTCCCCAGAGCTGCCACCAGTTCGCAGCCTGTTGATCAAAGCCCAGACACGCTGGGCAGGCCATGTTGCAAGGATGCCAGACCACCGCATCCCCAAACAGTGTTCTGACCCAGGGTTCCCAAGAGCCTAAAGCAAACTCCTTGTCCTGGCAAAAAAAAACCTTTTATGAATTCTGCTCATTCACCTCCAGCAAAGTCTTTCAAGGGAGGATTTACAGTCACAGACCTTATCTCTGCTTGGAGAGCTCCCAGGCCCATCTCTGCACAACTTGCAACCATCATAAATGCCAGTCAGTTGTCAACCCTTCAAATGTAAATCACACGACCACCGTCACTGTGCGAACTGTTGTAAGCCGAGGACTACCTCTACCTCCAAATGCCCCCCCCCCAGAGAACGTCGGCCGGCCTTTTTGGTCAAGAACAGATTGAGCCGTTAGACGAGATGAAGAAACTTTGGGCAATCCAAAAGAGCCCAATAAAAGTTAAAGGTTGCTTTCAAATATGATTTTGATATCACCGGTTGCAAAGAATGCCTGTGCGACCGCCGTAATGAGATCCACAATTGGATTGTCCAACGGCGGGAGGTGGAAAGCCACTGGGTGATCCTAGCACAGATTCCCAGAGCTGTATACACAACCGTAACCAATTCTCATCAACCAAATAGCCCCAAGACCGCAAACATTGACTGTACGCTGGAAAATGATCAACCCAACCTTGTTCTATTGCCTCTTCTTTCAGAGCTACTAGTATTAAGCTTGTGGTGGTTGCGGTGGGGAAAAATGAATAACAAACCAAATAGAATCTGTATCCTTTTCCATCCCGTCTTTTAGATGCGTTCAGGAACAAACCCAGCTTCTCTCTTTGCCTCATGACAGTTGGTCACCAACTGGTGGTCTGCGAGAAAATGTTGGTGGTCTCCAGAAAAATTATTTGCATCTTTTATATTGCATTAAATCTGGGGGGGCCCCAAACTACGACCCCTGAGCCGGATACGTGCAATGAACGTTTGTGTTGCTGCAGAGAGTCTCCCCCTTCGGGGCCTTTTTGTGTTGGGCGGAGGGGGGCAGAAATTCTGACTTGGGGTCTGCTACAGCCTCCTGGTGCAGGGCTTTGGGTGAAGGATGGAGGGAAGCGCCACTGGTGGCAAAGAGCCGGAGAGCCTCGTTTCAGTGGGACTGGAACTGGCTGACCATCTCAGAAAAATAGGAACCACCTTTGGTGGGAAGCTAACAGGGTTCCGTCCGCTTTCGGCGTTGAGTCATGCCAGCCATATGACCACGGAGACGTCTTCGGACAGCACTTTGAAACGGAGATGAGCACCGCCCCCTAGAGTCAGGAACGACTAGCACGTATGTGCGAGGGGAACCTTTACCTTTAACAAGGCAAAGAACCTTAAATATCACCCTCAATTAGCCTGATCATCTCTATTTTCCATCGCCTTAACAATGGGTTTTGTTCCTGGAATGCCAGGAATTGGGGGGGGGGGGGGGTTTAAAAATCCCAGCACAAAATCAAGAGCCAGTTTAGCTTTTGCAGAATTTGCCAGCAAATCAATTCTGTCGGATTTCCTGCTTTCTCACCCTCCAAATCTCCTATGAAACTCCTTTTGGGTCCCATCTTTCTTTTACAACAGGTACCCAACGATCATGGTTACAAAGTTTGCCCCTCAATGCTCCAAATTTTTCCATAATGCTTCAGATGGGGGTCATAAATTATTAAGGAAACAAATATGAAAAGGCCCAGCTCTGGAAATTTGGAGGGAGAAAGAATACATATAGCTTAAATATTTAATAGCGAAATGTTAATTCATAGCATGTCTTGTTTGTTTGCTATAGTGATTGCTAAACTCAGGGTCTTAAATTTAACCAGCCGGTTGCATTTATTTAAACTAACCATAGTTTAAGCAGATGTTTGACTCCAATCTAGACCTAGATGTTATTCATTCATTCATTCACTTATCCACTCACCCACTCATTTCATTCATTTCAATTCATTTATTCATTCAATTTCTATAGCGGCCCAACTCCACAAAGTGACTCTGGGTGGTTTCAAATTCTAAAAGGACAAAACAATTAAACATTAAAACAATCAAAACATCTACAAAATAATGAAGTGCAAACAGCAGCTATGACATTTAATCTCTCTATATAAAAGCCAAATCCACTCACTCATCTCAAAATCTCCAGAACCGTAAAACCTACAAACTTGAAATTTGGCACGTATGTTCCTCTTGGCTTCTAGGTGCTCCCTAAGAAAGGATTTATTTGAAATAACCATCAGATCATTAGTATTTCTTATACAAGATAGATAGATAGATAGATAGATAGATAGATAGATAGATAGATAGATAGATAGATAGATAGATAGATGATAGATAGATAGATAGATAGATAGATAGATAGATAGATAGATAGATAGATAGATAGATAGATAGATAAATAGATAGATGATAGATAGATAGATGATAGATAGATAGATAGATAGATAGATAGATAGATAGATAGATGATAGATAGATAGATGATAGATAGATTGACACGCTCTGATGCTAAGGAGTTAGATGTACTACTCCCCCTCCCCACCTGAAAAGAATTCTGTTCCAACTGCCACTTGGGCGTGGCCAGCACATGACACCTGCAGTCTGGGAGCTTAGACAATGGGGCCAGCCTGAGGGAGATAAGGGGATAGGAGAGGCTACTGTTGGGCAAGCCTGAGGGAGAGAGGGGGAGGGGAGAGACCGATCATAAGTACTCAGTAATTTTCAAGCTGTAAGTGTCGATTTATCAAGCCCAATCACATAGTTTCGTAGCGGAGCACGGGTATCCAGCTAGTTAACTAATAAAGCCAAGTAACAGACCCCTTTACCTATTTCGAGTAAATCGGCAAGTTTTTAAAACTTTAGAGAAAGCGTTGAAGTCCTCAAATATGGGTAAGGAGTTCGGGCAGGCGGGTGGTCCCTCCAGAGCACAGTATCAGAACGGTACCCAGTGCTCCGGGCAGGCACCGGTACGCCCGTACCGGGACTTACCGCCTGCAACCCACCACTGAGGTGGTTCTTTCAGATCCCACCCACTGACCAGATAATGCTCAGTTTTTGCAACGGAATTGGTCTCCCATTTCTGATTGGTTTTTTTTTTTAACATAAGGTTTTCGCAGCAAGTTAATTGTCAGTTGCTAAAACATGAAAAACCTTTCTTCTCCAATCTCTGGTTGCCAAGCCTTGTCCTTGTGCCTTCTTTAGTTTTCCCTTCCTACCTTGCCCTGTTTTTCTAGTCCTTCTCCTTCTGAAATCTCAACTCCTTTGTGCTGCTGTGCCAGATGTCTTCGTTTTCTTCTTGTACATTGCATCCTGAAGCTCAGGCATTATCTCAGCTTGCAATCTGAATTCAGGGGCATAGTACGCCTTTTTTCCTACAATCACCCTCCGGCATTTAAGGTCTTCCCTGTCACATGCAGCTTTCATGTCTAAGGCAGAACTAGAACTCACCGTCTCCAGGGGATTTGCCCAAATTTTTGCTTTCAAAGTAATTATAATTTCAAAATAATAATAATGGAAGAAAATTACAAATCAAGTTTCAGTTTTGAGTTTTATTAAATTTATATACCGCCCCCCTCTCCCCGCAGGGACTCGGGGCGGTGTACAGACAGTACATATAAAACAACAAAGCAGGAACAACAAAACTTTAGACAACCAACATAAACATACGGTCTGTATAATGCCCAAACTCATTTCTAGTTAAAAACGATCTAAAACCAAATTTCAAACCCCAAAATTTACAATATTAAAAAGCCATCCAGGAAGGTCAGTAATAGATTGTACTTGTGATTACAATTAGGCCAGGCCGGGTAGTCGGAACAAATCAAAAGATGTTGGAATCAACTCGCTCACTCACTCCCTTTCTTCCTTCCTTTCTTCCCCCTCCTCCTCTCCCTTCCTTCTTCCTTCATTTCTTCCCCCTCCTTCTCTCCCTTCCTTCCTTCCTCCCTCCCACCTTCTCTCCTTCCTCCCTGTTCCCATCCCTTCCTCCCTTCTTCCTCTCTTCTTCCCTCTCTCCCCCTCCCTCTCCCCTTCTCCCCTCCCTTTTCCCTTTCTCATCTTCGTTCCTCTTCCCCTCCCTTCCCCCCTCCTCCTCTCCCTTTCTTCCTTCCCCCCCTCTCCTTTCATTCCTCCATGTTCCCATCCCTTCCTCCCTCTTTTCTTCCTCTCCCTCCCCTCCCTCTCCTCCCCTCCCTTTCTCCCTTTTCCCTTTCTCATCTTCGTTCCTCTTCCCCTCCCTTCCCCCCTCCTCCTCTCCCTTTCTTCCTTCCACCCTCTCCTTTCATTCCTCCCTGTTCCCATCCCTTCCTCCCTCTTTTCTTCCTCCCACTCTCCCTCCCCTCCCTTTCTCCCTTTCCCCTTTCTCATCTTCCTCCCTCCCTTCCCTTCCCACTAATTCAATTTTACAATGTTGTTCATGAATGGGAATGTTACTGGAGATTAGGAAGCTAAAAAAAGGATTATGAAAGCCAACGGACTGTGCAACGAATTAGTTTTGAGGTTTGCGGTAATAAGTGCAGTACAAAAAGTTTTGTTCTAGTTTTATATTCAGAATACATGCAACACTTTCATGCACCCAGAATTCTGACTTGATTGGCCTTTTAAAAAAATAAAATAATAGAGTTCTGTCAGCCAGAGCTCCTCTTTATTTAAAATGTGCATATGTTGGCGAATGAAATCATTATTTTTTTTCCCTGTGTGGTAAACTTCTCTTTTAGGAATGCTGAGATGGATTCTTTCTTGTGGGCAAGTTTGGCATTTTTTAAAAAAAATCGTTGTTATGTCAGGGGATGGATGTTGTATATTTCCCTTCTCGCTTTTCTCTCGGCAACCTCTGAAGAGTTGCAGATCTTGATTGCCATGCGCAGTTGCAGCTCCAGGATCGGTTTTTGTCCAGATGGTACAATGCTAAGTGTGGTGTGTCTTCATTCTTCATTGGAGTGGAAACGAAAAGCCCTTTTATTTTAGAATGAATTGCCTTTAACACAGACCCTTTAATGAATAACAGGGATTTAGCTGTCTTCCTCCTCTCTTACAATACAATAGCAGAGTTGGAAGGGACCTTGGAGGTCTTCTAGTCCAACCCCCTGCCCAGGAAGGAAACCCTATACCATTTCAGACAAATGGCTATCCAACATCTTCTTAAAGACTTCCAGTGTTGGGGCATTCACAACTTCTGGAGGCAACTTCTGTTCCACTGATTAACTGTTCTCACTGTCAGGAAATTCCCCCTCAGTTCTAAGTTGCTTCTCTCCTTGATTAGTTTCCACCCATTGCTTCTTGTTCTACCCTCAGGTGCCTTGGAGAATAGCTTGATTCCCTCTTCTTTGTGGAAACCCCTGAGATATTGGAAGAATGCTATCGTGTCTCCCCTAGTCCTTCTTTTCATTAAACTAGACATACCCAGCAACTGTTCTTCATATGTTTTAGTCTCCAGTCCCCTTCCATTGGTGTAAGTTCAAGTGCATTGTTTTTGTTGTTGCATTTATATATTTTTAAATTGCTCTAGGCGGCCTTGAATTTTGGAATGAGCAGTCAGGTGGTTTGCAAATGGAGTAAATAAATAACGGTACGTAATGTTATGTCCAGATAGTTCTATACAGGTGATAGCTAAACGTTTGCTCATCACTTGCCGAAAGTGATACCTGCACCCACAGTACAATGCGTGCGCCATACACGCACCCCATCCCCCCCCTGCGCATGGGTGCACAACGCCCACCCCCACACCTTGTTTTGGGCTAGTAGGCCTCCCTGCAGCCTCTTGGGAGGAAAAACGAGCGTGGGGTGGGGGCGCACACTCCCCCCACACCCTGCTTTGGGTCTAGTAGTTCGCCTTGCAGCCTCCTGGCACCAAAAGCGGGCCGCGGTAGGGGCTGCTGCTCCCCGTGTCCCACACACATTCACCCCCACTGCCGCGCATGCATATACATTTCCCGCATGCGCCCTGCACATGGGCGACCAAGACCCGATAGTCAGTTGGCCGGTAGGAGGCACTCGCGCATTCATGTTTGAGCTGAGCTCGGGTAACAGCTCATGTGCCTGCAGAGAGTGCTCTGCGGCATGCGTGCCATAGGTTTGCCCGTCACAGGTCTATACCATTTCTCTTCTGCTTCTTCTTGCTCTTCTTTGCTAACACTTCACTACCTAAGGGAAAAGAACAAAATCTTTTGGTGCCCTCTGAGCTTGTTTTTTTGTCTTACAGACGTTTCATTACCCCACTAGGTAACACCATCAGTCCCTAGAAGGGTGTGGGGTTTTTGTGGAGAGGAAGAGGAGGAGGAGGTCTTTGTGGTCCTCGATACTCTCTGAGCTTGGTATTTTTTGTTCTTGCGGATGTTTCATTACCCAAGTAGGTAAGACGAAAAACTTTTACGCGCCGAACCGGTAGTAATGTCGGCAGGAAACTCTACACACACACACACACACACACACACACACACACACACACACACACACACACGATGGGCAGGCTTTGAAACACATCACATGGATTTACAGGAAACAATACACATGTTTATAGGAGGCTCAGCTGTCGCCCAATTGCCCTTTGGCATTTGTGTCGGAAGGGAGCCTGTTTTTTTATGATTCTGTTTTGTTTGGACGGATCTGCCTAACCTCTCCAGCTTTTTCATGACCAAGAGCCCAGCAGTGCCAAATCTAGCGTTGCGAATTAAAGAGGAGGCGGGCTGGGAAGATGAAAGGGAAAAGGCTCTTGCCACCATGTGGGGAAGGGGCTCCCGTGGCCCAGGAACGATGCCCAGGTTCCTTAACAAAAGCTCAGCACAGATTGAGATGGTTGGAACAAGAGCTCAGCAGCGGAAGGGGATTTTATCCAACCTCCTGCTTAGTGAAGCTGAAACAAGAAGCTGACGGCAGCCGCTTCAGATTATAATAGGGGGGGGGGAGAGAGGATGTGGGAAGTTGCCTGGTTTTAAACAGCCCAGGCCAAAGGATGTGCTTCCATCATAGCACAGAATAACAGAGTTGGAAGGGACCTTGGAGGTCTTCTAGTCCATCCCCTGCTTAGACAGGAAACTCTACACCACTTCAGACAGATGGTTATCCAACATCTTCTTAAAGACTTCCAGTGTTGGGGCATTCACAACTTCTGGAGGCAACTTCTGTTCCACTGATGAATTGTTCTAACTGTCAGGAAGTTTCTCCTCAGTTCTAAGTTGCTTCTCTCCTGGATTAGTTTCCACCCATTGCTTCTTGTCCTGCCCTCAGGTGCCTTGGAGGATAGTTTGACTCCCTCTTCTTTGTGGCAGCCCCTGAGATCTTATGGAATGCATAATTTAATTTACAGTGAATTCCTCTCCAGCAAAGTCTTTCCTCTCCCACAGTCTTTCAAGATAGTTCACAATTACCCACCTTTATCGGGCTTGGAGAATGGCCAGGCTGATATCTTTCAGATGCTGAATACTTGGCAAGAATGCAGGAATGAACTAATTGTCTCCTGCAAACTCCACTCCCCTTTTGCTCTCCTTTTATTTCCTCTGGGAGGGGCCATTCATCATCCACCTGTGGCCTTACTCCCAAGTCGACCCCTGTTCCTTAGCGGTTCCCTTCGTCTGACAACTCTGCGTATGGGCACACTGGGAACAGGCTCCAGCTGTTCCTCTGCCTCACTGATGTCTGACTCTGAAGGCAGCTGATAACTGGCATACGGCTCTGCCCCCCTCTCTGCCTCTGACACAGAGCCCTCATCAGAGCCTTCCCCAGACTCCAGGACTGGATCATCTTCCTCCCCAACCTCCTCACTGTCCGAATCTGCTGCCAGCTCCACTAGCCATTGGCAAGCCACAACACAATCGTGGTCTTAAACCGAGGACTACCCGTGTTTATAATCCACGACACTACTCTTTGCTCTATCGTCTTTTGAACTCTAGCTTGAACTTTTGGCAAACGACGGATCTTTTAGTAGTCTGTACTGTTACAATTATTCTCAACCATTCTCAATTTATGCAGTTCTTCCCATGCCTTGCGAAGAAGTAACTGCAACACAACTCTTCTTAAGCACTTCTTTGCCCATCTAAAGTACTGGGTATGATTCACCTTGGCTAAGAAACATTTATGAGTGCTTACACTTGGTTGTTAGGTTGCAGCTGCATTCTAAATTCCAGTATTGTACTATTGCTAGCAAAATTAAAATGCTGTTTGCAGTTCGTAGAAGAGAGAGAAACAAAGAGAAGTGAGTGGGATTCTCCAGATGGGATGAAAATGTACAGGTTGACCTCAATTTCTGATCCCAATCACAGCCTTGTGGCCCTGTTTGGGATCAGTGACCTGTGGCCAATTTTATCAGCTTTATGGCCATAATAGAAGAATATCCAAATAAGAGAGCTGTCGGGGACCTTGGAGGTACGAATAGAATAGAATAACAGATTTGGAAGGGACTTTGGAGGTCTTCTAGTCCAGCCCCCTGCTCAAGGAGGAGACCATATAACATTTCAGACAAATAGCTATCCAACATCTTCTTAAGGACTTCCAGTGTTGGGGCATTCACAACTTCTGGAGGCAAGTTGTTCCACTGATTAATTGTTCTAACTGTCAGGAAGTTTCTCCTCAGTTCTAAGTTGCTTCTCTCCTTGACTAGTTTCCACCCATTGCTTCTTGTTCTACCCTCAGGTGCCTTGGAGAATAGTTTGACTCCCTCTTCTTTGTGGCAACCCCTGAGATATTGGAAGACTGCTATCATGTCTCCCCTAGTCCTTCTTTCTCTTAAGCTAGACATACCCAGTTCCTGCAACTGTTCTTTATAGTGTATGGTTTAACCTCCAGCCCCTAATCCTCTTTGTTGCTCTTTTCTGCACTCTTTATAGAGTCTCCACATCTTTTTTACATCATGGCGACCAAAACTGGATGCAGTGTTCCAAGTGTCTTCCAAGATCTTCTAGTCCGACCCCTTGCCCAATCAGAAGAACCTATCCCATTTCAGATAGGTGGTTGTCCAGTCTCTTCTTCAAACTTCCAATGAAGGAGCACCCATAATTTCTGGCTTGAGAATGCTCCAACACAGGAGGTTTTTAAGAAGAGATTGGACGACCATTTGTCTGAAATGGGATAGGGTTTCCTGCTTGAGCAGGGGGTTGGACTAGAAGACCTCCAAGGTCCCTTCAATCTCTGTTGCTCTATTCTATTCTAAGCAGGAGACCCTATGCCATTTCAGATAAGCACTTGTCCAGTCTCTTAAAAACCTTCAGTGATGGAGGTTGACCTACAACCTCTGGAGGCAAGTCGTTCCACTGATTAATTGTTCTCACTGTCAGGAAGTTTCTAGTTAATTCCAGGTTGCTTCTTGATTACTTCAATCGGTCAGTCAGAATAGATCTGGAAGGGACCTTGTAGGTCATCTAGTCCAGCCCCCAGCTCAAACAGGAGACCTAGCCTAAACCATTCCAGACAAGTGGCTGTCTACTCTCTTCTTAAAAGCTTCCAGTGATGGAGGACTCGCAACTTCTGAAGGCAAGCCATTCCACCGGTTAATTGTTCTCACTGTTAGGAAGTTTCTCCTTAGTTCTAAGTTACTTCTCTCTTTGTTAAGTTTCCATCCGTTGTTTCTTGTCTTGCCTTCTGGTGCTTTGGAGAATAGGTTATCCCCCTTTTCTTTCTGGCAGCCCCTCAAATATCTTCCCCCCCCCCTTCCATACCTCAGAATTAGTTCGGGAGGCATCATGTTTTCTAAATTGTTGTCAGGAAAAGTCTGGTAGATGCTTCTGTTACCCCCTGCATGGCCCTTTAATTGCTGATGGATGCTTTAAGTTAGAAATAGTGCCTTGGCTGAAATCATGTCCCCTCAATTGCACTGGCTTCTCTTGCAAGGGAGAAAAACCTGTTTTGTTTGGACTGACCCTTCCTTTATTGTGCCCGTCACTAAGCAGGGCAGCCTCTTCCCACAATGGAACTTAAGGGAAACCAACACAACTTCTTAGATTCTTGCTCAACTCCAAGAAGGTTTTTTTTAAAAAAATAGTTTTTATTGAACATTTTCCGGTTTAAAAAAACCACAAGTAAAAAGAAAAGAAAAAAGAAATAGGAAAAAAACACAAGAAAAAAAATACAAAAACAAATACAAACAGATAAAAACACAAACAGCGTAACAATATAATATAATTTTACAGCTTCCCGTATCGGCATGTATGTTCTGCTTTTGTAATTTACTATTCGATTATTACCTTCTCATAAATGTTAACAATTCTAATACTAAAGTAGTAATTATATTGTAATAGAATAGTATAGTACATATAATCATATTTTACGTACATATATTTTTCTTCGTATTATAATCAATAGTTTTGAAGACTTTTATTTCTTATTTTGGCTTCTATTCTCTAGCCACTTGTACAGTCTACTCCAAATTTTATAATAGTCCGACTCTTCTCTTTCTTTTAACTCCATAGTACAATACAATACAATACAATACAATACAATAGTAGAGTTGGAAGGGACCTTGGAGGTCTTCTAGTCCAACCCCCTGCCTAGGCAGGAAACCCTACACCATTTCAGACAAATGGCTATCCAACATCTTCTTAAAGACTTCCAGTGTTGGGGCATTCACAACTTCTGGAGGCAACTTCTGTTCCACTGATTAATTGTTCTCACTGTCAGGAAGTTTCTCCTCAGTTCTAAGTTGCTTCTCTCCTTGATTAGTTTCCACCCATTGCTTCTTGTTCTGTCCACAGGTGCCTTGGAGAATAGCTTGACTCCCTCTTCTTTGTGGCAGCCCCTGAGATATTGGAACACTAGTTCCAATAGTCATCCTATCTATTTCAGCATGTTCGAGTCTCTTCCTAATTACCATTTCATCTGAGGGAGTAGTTTTTTCTTTCCAATTTTGTGCAAAGGCGATCCTAGCAGCGGTTAGTACGTGTAGTATTATATATTGATATTTCCTGTCCATCTTAGGGTCTAGTATCCCTAATAAACATAATTCTGGTTTCAATTCTATCTTATGTTCCGTGATTCCTTCCAACCAATCCTTAATTTTAAGCCAATATTTCCTGGCGTGGGGACACGTCTCCAAAAAGTTTTATTTGCGGAAACCAACCCGAGATCAAATTCAGATTCAGCGTTGATCTGCTGTATAAAAACCTAGGGCTGTTTGACAGGATCGAATCCTTGACGAGCAGCTCATGCAATCTCTGTTTTTACACACCATCTGTGTTAGCAATCCAAATACACAACGACTGGACTTTACTCTTTTGCAAGCGCCGTCAACCGTTTCTGTGTTAGCGAGGGACCTGGAACCGAAATAATTTCTTGGTTCAGGTGAGCAGCTCTGTAAGGGTAGTTTCCCCATAATCAGCTGCCTCCTCCCCCCCCCCCCCGTACCTCTGCAAACAGGGCTGCTTGTTTGACAGAGCAAAGCTGCCTTTAATACCTTTTGGATTGGCGCCAAGTTAGGTTTTGCGTCCAGGAAATAATTAATCTCTCTAGGCATACAAACCCTAAATCAATCGTAGACTAATTGGCTGCGGGGAAGATGAAATCAATTTCTCCTATCTGAAGTTTCTGTCTTATGACCTTTTACATTTTAATTGGATGCGAGATCGGAGGCTTTTCACGGACACATAGAGAGGAGGTGTGGTAAACCACCAGATGAAAGTGGGAAGGCGAGTGAGTTTCCCCTTCATTGGACTGTCCCATTGCAGGTACAGCGTAAGGATTGAAGAGCAGTGAAATATCTGAATTCTATACCTGATACCGGTATTAACCCTTCTTAAGAGGGAGTAAACAATGATTATCAATTGTAATGTTAATTAAAAAAAAATAAAAGAGTTCAGAGAAGAACATCAAAAATGGTCAGGGGCCTAGAAGTTAAAACACACAAACAGCGATTGCAAGAATTGGGTATACTTAATTTAGTGAAAAGAAGGACCATGGGTGACATGATAACAGTCTTACAATATTTGAAGGGCTTCCACGAGGAAGAGAGGGCCAACTTGTTTACCAAATCACATGTAGGCAGGACAAGAAACAATGACATAAATAAATAAATAAATAAATAAATAAATAAATAATAAACAAACAAACAAATAAATAAACAAACAAACAAACAAACCAAGAAGTAAAGCAATCTAGAACTAAGGAGAAAATTCCTACAAGTGAGAACAATTAACCAGTGGAACAAATTGCCCACGGAAGTTATGGGCGTCCCATCCCTGGAGGCTTTTAAGAAAAGACTGGACAGCCATTTATCAGTATGGGTCTCCTGCGAGAGCAGGGGGTTGGTCTTGAAGACCTCTAAGATCCCTTCCAACTCTGTTATTCTGCAAGATAAATAGAGCTTTAGCTCAGGCTAAGAAAGATCCCTTCCAACTGTTATCCAGTTTTGGTCACCACACTATAAAAAAGATGTTGAGACTCTAGAAAGAGTGCAGAGAAGAGCAATTAAGATGATTAGGAGATTGGAGGCTAAAACATACGATGAACGGCTGCAGGAACTGGGCATGGCTGGTCTAGTGAAGAGAAGGACCAGGGGAAACATGATAGCAATGTTCCAATATTTGAGAGCTGTCACAGAAAGAAGGGGATCAAGCTATTTTCCAAAGCCCCCGAAGGCCAGACAAGGAATAATAGACAGAAACTGAACAAGGGGAGATTCAACCTGGAAACAAGAAGACATTTTCTAACAGTGAGAACAATCAACCAACTTCTGGAACAGAAGTTGCCTCCAGAAGTTATGGGAGCTTCATCATTGGAAGCTTTCAAAAAGAGACTGGACTGCCATCTGTCAGAAATGGTGTAGGGTCTCCTGCTTGGGCAGGGGGTTGGACTAGATGACCTACAAGGTCCCTTCCAACTCTGCTAAGCTGTTAAATCTGTTACTGTTAATTATGAGTAATGTGCTGGATGAGTGGAATAAGACAGCTGATCCTGAACCTTTGGATCGAAAAGATTGGAGAAATTAAAGAAGGCTTTTTCTTAGCACTAACCTAACCATTGTAGGGGATAACCAGGCTGAGCCCGAGAGGGGAGTCAAACACATCATAAGTCACGAGTCCTTGCGTGCCCGAAGAGATCTAAGCCCAGCCCTCCTTGGTTGCTTTTCTTATCTCCCGTGCATTTCCCTTGACCGTTAGTTGGTCAGATTCTTGTAGAGACCTTAAGCTTGCAATAAATCTTTACACTCATTTGAACTGGCTGAATCCTCTGATCCTCCCACTCCCTGGCGTTTGACAGCCATCACATGTTCCGTCCATAAGCCTATTATCCTGGCAACATCCATATTTTCCTTGGAATGAGCTCAGTGTGTGATCGCTAATTACCCCGGCCTCAATTTGCCAAGAGAGCCGGAAAATTTACTTTGCCAGAAATGTTTCGGCAGAGAAGCTCGAGCTGTGTCGAGCACATGCACAAAGGAACGCTTCATTTGCAGTCCTCGCAAGAGCTGTTTCTTCATTCGTAAAGCTTTTCTATTCAACGGCCCTCTCTTTTCATTTCTGAAAAATGTACCACCCGCAAGAACAGGAACAATTTTTTTGTTGTTTTATTATTTCTCCCCCCCCCCCCCAACTATGGTGAGATCTTTGGGGTGATTTGTCATGCACAAATGCAGGCAGCTGGGAAGGGTTGTGACAGTGACAAAATATTAGGTTTAGCTAAAACCGTTTCTACCGACAAAACTAAAAATAACAAAGGAGAGGGTGAAGCAAGAACGGGAAGAAATAAATGAAGAAGAGTTGACCTGCTTGATTGGAGGCTTGTTATTGCTGAATTAATCTACCCAAAATGAATGTTTATGGCTGCTCTTGTCAGTTGATGAAGTTTTGAAGGTGTTAAGGAAGCCTAAACTCTTTTGTGCCATTCAGGAAGAGCTGATAATAATAATAAAAAATAGGGGTACATATTTTAAAGTGTTATCCCCTCTGGCAATACCTATACATGGTAATCATTTACTAATGAATACTGTTTTGAGTTAACTGCAGTTTGCTACCTAATCGAGTTTAAAATGAATATCCCGCCATTATTACCAATTGCATTTCTGTCAGGCAATGTATATGTGTTGTGATTTGTCGGTCAGTTTGTTTAGATTCCTGCGGATTCTTCATCGGTTAAACAATACCAATTTAATAATATCAAAAGAGGGTGAAAAATGCATTACTAGGTGAATTCATATGTTTCCCGTTAAGAGGAAGTAATGCGTCTGGTAATGGCTGATATATCAGAAGGCCTGGTCTATGATGGTCACATTTTCCCAATTGAAACTATAGTTAGATCTGTTTCATGAGAGCAGCGTTCCAATATTTGAAGGTCTGCCACAAAGAAGAGAGTGTCAAGCTATTCTCCAAAGCACCCGAAGGCAGGACAAGAAGCAATGGATAGAAATTAATCAAGGAGAGAAGCAACCTAGAACTAAGGAGAAATTTCCTGACAGAACAATTAACCAGTGGAACAACTTGCCTCCAGAAGTTCTGAATGCTCCAACACTGGAGGTTTTAAGGAAAAGACCGGATAACCATTTGCTTGAAGTGGTGTAGGGTTTCCTGCCTAAGCAGGGGGTTGGACTAGAAGATCTCCAAGGTCCCTTCCAATTCTATTCTATTCTACACTGAGACTTCGGGTGCCGACCGTAATCTGTCCCAGGATTTCAGTCGGCACCCGATTTGTTCATGACCAGAAGACTGGTTTGACTGCAAGACTGACTGCGCATGAGCGCAAAAAAAAATGGCGCAGGGAGAAATCACCCCGGCAGGGAAAATCGCCATGGCTGTGTTTTTCAGCACCTGAGGATGTGTTTGTGACCTGAATGCAACATTTAGCAGATTTTTGGTCAGCACCCAAATTGTTTGTGGTCTGAGCTCTATTCTACTCTACTCTATTCTAATATTCTATTCCAGCGATGGCAAACCTTTTTTGGCTGCGTGCCATAAGTGGGGGGACCGCAGGGGGGGGTCGTGTGCGGGCGTGCTGCACCCATAATGCAATGCACGACCCCACCCCAGTGCACACGCGCACACTACAGGCGCGACGCCCCATTTTTTGCATGCTTTTTTTGCCCTCCCCAGGCTCCAGAGGCTTTATAGGAGCCTGGGGAGGGCAAAAACAGCCTCCTCCGCTCCCCTGGAAGCCCTCCGAAGGCTTCAGGGCCCTTCAGGATGCTTCCCTGAAGCCTCCGGAGCAGTCGAAATGACCCTCCGAGCAAACCAGCTTCTGGTTTGCTCTGAGGGTTGTTTTGAGCGCTCCGGAGGCTTCAGGGAAGCTCATGAGGCCCTCCAAGGGGGGGGGGGAGGCTCTTTTCATCCTCCCCAGGCTCCTATAAAGCCTCTGGAGCCTGGGGAGGGCGAAAAATGGCTTTAAAAAAGGGTGAACTCAGCTGGCCAGCGCGTGCATGCGCGCTGGCCAGCTGACAGGGCAGCGCCTCGCGTGCCCTGACAAATGGTTCCGCATGCGACCTTTGGCACGCGTGCCATAGGTTCGCCATCGCTGTTCTATCCTATCCTATCCTCTTCTAATTTAGGATTTCACATTCTCGAAGCAAAACACCTTCACCCTGTCTTTCCCTTTTTTGCATTTCAGACGTGTTGGTGGAAGGGAAGCCCTGTGACTCGGACATTGTGGCAGACTGCACCGTCGGGGATCCAGTGAAGCTCGAAGTGAAACTGACCAATTGGAGCAAGCACAACGTCGGACCTTTCTCCCTCACTGTGATCCCTTACCAAGACTATCAAAACGGCGTCCACAGTTACGATCTCCAAGATGGCATCACTTTCGTCGGCTCCAACACCTTTTATATCGATACAGTAAGTCTGTGCTTGATTGTATTTATTCTGCCTCCAACCCAAGACGTTAAAGAAAGGAGCAGTGTTCTCTGCTATTTTATTCAACAGTTTCTTGGAAAGGACTTTGAATTCCTCACAATTCACTGTTTAAAAAAGAAAAGCATGGATTTATTTCTTTGCTTGCTTACTTACATTTTTTTAAGTTTACCCTCCACTTTGTAGAACAACAGAATGTTTGACACCACCAATAAAAATAACAATGTATATATCAGGGTTCCATAGCAAATAAAACTCTGAGGCAGGTAGATTCCTCAAAGAATAGCTTTATTGGCGATATTATATTGGCACAGAACTGGTGAAAACCGACTCTAAATGTTCCTGCGGTTTTCACCTAGTTAAAAGAGAAAGCTTTCCCGCAATCCCAAACAATCAGTCACATGGTCCAATCAAGACGCTGTCTGGTCATCTGGTGACCTCACTCCTCCTCCCGCAGTCCAGGTGTCAACTCATAAAGCGTTTGCATGTCTGTTATCAAGTTGCCATGGTGAAGAAAGGGGAGGGGGAGTGCACTCCACGCATACCTTTGGCTAGAGTCAGATCTCAGATTGCTACAGCAGGCTTGTGAGGTGTCCACCTAGTTGGAGAATGTGATTTATGACACAGACTGACGGGAGGGAAGAAACAGGGGCAAAGTTCAGCCGTAATTTAAATGAGGTCAGATCTGACTGCAATGGGGTATTGCCGAAATGGTGATCCTAATAAATGGCTGGATTTCTTTTGAAACTTGGCTCGATGCTCATGAATTAATTAGGGCATCTTTCGGAAACCTGACGCCAATGTCCTTGGTTCTCAAGATAAAGTATTTTGTTTTGGCTACATAAAGCCCTTTATCTCTAATCCCCCCTCCCTTTCCCTCAACTCCAGTCAGGTCAGCTTCAAGGTTGACAGTATCAAACAAAACAAAATCAATACGGCAAGTGTATAAGATAGGGTAAATATTCTTTCACTTAGGTAAAATAGGCTCGTTATCCTTCTATCAATTTGGTAAATTAATTGGGTCTCCTTCATGACAAGCATGAGGAACTGTATGGTTGTGCTTTGTAGGATGGATGCTACAATGCACACAATCCAGGCTTTCCTTTATAATCATGTGAAAGAAGAATTATTGAGGAATCAAGGAATTATTAAGGAATTACACATGAATTATTGAGTCTGTCATCTGAACCTCTATAACTGTCTAGTTTGGCTCTGCAACAAAACAAGACAGACACAGACTTCCCCGAATGCCATCACTCTGCTAAGCAAATAATCCCAACACTGTCAAATTATCTACTATGACTGTATTACTATTCTTCTTCTCTTCCTTCCTAGTACCTATCTCTTCCCACTTATGACTATAACCATGTTGCTTGTATTTTTAAATTTTATATTCTTTTATTTGTTTCCTAGTATGATTTGATTGCTTATTAGTAACCTATGGCTTTCACTAAGTGTTGTACCTTATGATTCTTGATGAATGTATTTTATTTTATTTTTCTTTATGTACACTAAGAGCATAGGCACCAAAAACAAATTCCTTCTGTGTCCAATCACACTTGGCCAATAAAGAAGTCTATTCTATTCTATTCTATTCTAAATTTGGAACAGCAGCATTGAAAATGTGGACCCAGATTGTTGAGGGCAAGTGGCTGACTCTGTAAAACCGCTTAGAGAGGGCTGTAAAGCACTGTGAAGCGGTATATAAGTCTAAGTGATATCTCTATTGCCAAGCTAGGTAACATCATCAGCGCACTGTGGGGTCCTTGGTGCTCTCTTGAGTTTAGTAATGAAGTGTCTGCAAGACAACCAAATTCAGAGAGCACTGAGCACATTTGATTTCAAGCCCAAAGATTTTCTTCTATATATTTGCAACAAAGAGGCACTGATCAATAGATTCAGCAGAGGTCCATTCTTGGAGTCTCCTGGAGAAATCATATTTTAAACCAGGAACATGAACCCTTTTTCAATTGTAGGATGGAGAAACCAAACACATAAACCACTGGTGGAATTCAAATATTTTTATGGTTCTGTGGGCATAGCTTGGTGGGCATGGCAGGGGAAGGATACTGCAAAATCTCTATTCCCTCCCCACTCCAGGGGAAGGATACTGTAAAATCTCCATTCCCTCCCCACTCCAGGGGAAGGATACTGCAAAATCTCTATTCCCTCCTCACTCCAGGAAAGGATACTGCAAAATCTCCATTCCCTCCCCAGTCCAGGGGAAGGATATTGCAAAATCTCTATTCCCTCCTCACTCCAGGAAAGGATACTGCAAAATCTCTATTCCCTCCTCACTCCAGGGGAAGGATATTGCAAAATCTCTATTCCCTCCTCACTCCAGGGGAAGGATATTGCAAAATCTCTATTCCCTCCTCACTCCAGGGAAAGGATATTGCAAAATCTCAATTCCCTCCCCACTCCAGGGGAAGGATACTGTAAAATCTCTATTCCCTCCCCATTCCAGGGGAAGGATATTGCAAAATCTCTGTTCCCTCCTCACTCCAGGGGAAGGATACTGCAAAATCTCCATTCCCTCCCCACTCCAGGGGAAGGATACTGTAAAATCTCCATTTTCTTCCCACTCCAGGGGAAGGATACTGTAAAATCCCCATTCCCTTCCCACTCCAGGGGAAGGATACTGTAAAATCTCCATTCCCTCCCCACTCCAGGGGAAGGATACTGCAAAATCTCCATTCCCTCCCCACTCCAGGGGAAGGTTAGTGCAAAATCTCCATTCCCTCCCCACTCCAGGGGAAGGATACTGCAAAATCTCCATTCCCTCCCCACTCCAGGGGAAGGATACTGTAAAATCTCTATTCCCTCCTCACTCCAGGGAAAGGATATTGCAAAATCTCTATTCCCTCCTCACTCCAGGGAAAGGATATTGCAAAATCTCAATTCCCTCCCCACTCCAGGGGAAGGATACTGTAAAATCTCTATTCCCTCCCCATTCCAGGGGAAGGATATTGCAAAATCTCTGTTCCCTCCTCACTCCAGGGGAAGGATACTGCAAAATCTCCATTCCCTCCCCACTCCAGGGGAAGGATACTGTAAAATCTCCATTTTCTTCCCACTCCAGGGGAAGGATACTGTAAAATCCCCATTCCCTTCCCACTCCAGGGGAAGGATACTGTAAAATCTCCATTCCCTCCCCACTCCAGGGGAAGGATACTGCAAAATCTCCATTCCCTCCCCACTCCAGGGGAAGGTTAGTGCAAAATCTCCATTCCCTCCCCACTCCAGGGGAAGGATACTGCAAAATCTCCATTCCCTCCCCACTCCAGGGGAAGGATACTGTAAAATCTCCATTCCCTCCCCAGTCCAGGGGAAGGATACTGTAAAATCTCCATTCCCTTCCCACTCCAGGGGAAGGATACTGTAAAATCTCCATTCCCTCCCCACTCCAGGGGAAGGATACTGTAAAATCTCCATTCCCTCCCCAGTCCAGGGGAAGGATACTGCAAAATCTCCATTCCCTCCCCACTCCAGGGGAAGGTTAGTGCAAAATCTCCATTCCCTCCCCACTCCAGGGGAAGGATACTGCAAAATCTCCATTCCCTCCCCACTCCAGGGGAAGGATACTGTAAAATCCCCATTCCCTTCCCACTCCAGGGGAAGGATACTGTAAAATCTCCATTCCCTCCCCACTCCAGGGGAAGGATACTGTAAAATCTCCATTCCCTCCCCAGTCCAGGGGAAGGATACTGCAAAATCTCCATTCCCTCCCCACTCCAGGGGAAGGTTAGTGCAAAATCTCCATTCCCTCCCCACTCCAGGGGAAGGTTAGTGCAAAATCTCCATTCCCTCCCCACTCCAGGGGAAGGATACTGCAAAATCCCCATTCCCTTCCCACTCCAGGGGAAGGATACTGTAAAATCTCCATTCCCTCCCCACTCCAGGGGAAGGATACTGTAAAATCTCCATTCCCTCCCCAGTCCAGGGGAAGGATACTGCAAAATCCCCATTCCCTTCCCACTCCAGGGGAAGGTTAGTGCAAAATCTCCATTCCCTCCCCACTCCAGGGGAAGGATACTGCAAAATCTCCATTCCCTCCCCACTCCAGGGGAAGGATACTGTAAAATCCCCATTCCCCTCCCACTCCAGGGGAAGGATACTGTAAAATCTCCATTCCCTCCCCACTCCAGGGGAAGGATACTGTAAAATCTCCATTCCCTCCCCAGTCCAGGGGAAGGATACTGCAAAATCTCCATTCCCTCCCCACTCCAGGGGAAGGTTAGTGCAAAATCTCCATTCCCTCCCCACTCCAGGGGAAGGATACTGCAAAATCTCCATTCCCTCCCCACTCCAGGGGAAGGATACTGTAAAATCTCCATTCCCTCCCCAGTCCAGGGGAAGGATACTGCAAAATCCCCATTCCCTTCCCACTCCAGGGGAAGGTTACTGCAAAATCTCCATTCCCTCCCCACTCCAGGGGAAGGATACTGTAAAATCTTTATTCCCTCCCCACTCCAGGGGAAGGTTACTGTAAAATCTCCATTCCCTCCCCTCTCCAGGGGAAGGATACTGCAAAATCTCCATTCCCTCCCCAGTCCAGGGGAAGGATACTGCAAAATCCCCATTCCCTTCCCACTCCAGGGGAAGGTTACTGCAAAATCTCCATTCCCTCCCCACTCCAGGGGAAGGATACTGTAAAATCTCCATTCCCTCCCCAGTCCAGGGGAAGGATACTGTAAAATCTCCATTCCCTTCCCACTCCAGGGGAAGGATACTGTAAAATCTCCATTCCCTCCCCACTCCAGGGGAAGGATACTGTAAAATCTCCATTCCCTCCCCAGTCCAGGGGAAGGATACTGCAAAATCTCCATTCCCTCCCCACTCCAGGGGAAGGTTAGTGCAAAATCTCCATTCCCTCCCCACTCCAGGGGAAGGATACTGCAAAATCTCCATTCCCTCCCCACTCCAGGGGAAGGATACTGTAAAATCCCCATTCCCTTCCCACTCCAGGGGAAGGATACTGTAAAATCTCCATTCCCTCCCCACTCCAGGGGAAGGATACTGTAAAATCTCCATTCCCTCCCCAGTCCAGGGGAAGGATACTGCAAAATCTCCATTCCCTCCCCACTCCAGGGGAAGGTTAGTGCAAAATCTCCATTCCCTCCCCACTCCAGGGGAAGGTTACTGTAAAATCTCCATTCCCTCCCCACTCCAGGGGAAGGATACTGTAAAATCTCCATTCCCTCCCCAGTCCAGGGGAAGGATACTGCAAAATCCCCATTCCCTTCCCACTCCAGGGGAAGGTTACTGCAAAATCTCCATTCCCTCCCCACTCCAGGGGAAGGATACTGTAAAATCTTTATTCCCTCCCCACTCCAGGGGAAGGTTACTGTAAAATCTCCATTCCCTCCCCTCTCCAGGGGAAGGATACTGCAAAATCATCTTTCCCTCCCAGTCAGCTGGGACTCGGGAGGCAGAGAATAGATGGGGGCGGGGCCAGTCAGAGGTGGTATTTACCTGTTCTCCAAACTACTCAAAATTTCAACTACCGGTTCAGAACCTGCTGAATACCACTTCCCTCTCTCTCTTTGTCTCTCTCTCCCCCTCCCTCCGTCTCCCTCCCTCCCTCTCTCTGTCTCACACACACGATTCCTATATTTTGCATTGTCTCTCTCTTCTCTAATTCTCCCGTCCTTTTCTTTCAGGTTAAGCCGACAGAAAACTCCATGTGTGTCGGGGCGCTTCTATTTCTCTGCACGGGTGACTTTTACCTGAACATCAAGTTCCACGAAGGCAACTCAAGCAAGGAGTTTCCCCCTTCCTGGTTATGCCTGCCCAGCATTCACATCCGAGCGGTGCCCTCCGTGATCCAGACCAAGTTGTAAATGTCAATGCGTAGTAGTCTCAGGTAGCATTCACTGCCTTGGCCCCGGGTTCGCCTCTCTCTGTCTTGCTTTCTACTCCCAAGTTTTCTACAGGCCTTGGAGAGGCATGTTTAAGTACTACCTGCAAGCAGCTAACCGTAACCGGACAATCGCTTTTGCTCGTTTAAGAAGGGGCAATGTTATATACCGAGGAACTGGATTTTCTTCATTTACAATGGTTTACAGGGTGATCTTTTTTTTTTTAGAAATATGTTTAGTTTTTAAGATGTACGTAACACTGGGCTGTATCCACTGATTTCTGAAATGATCCTCAAATTAATTGCATCATTGCTTGTCTGCTTGGATGATGTCTATAAAGTTATAACATAACTCATGGCCTGCAATTCTACATTTTCCTTCTCTGTTCACTTGAGCTTCTAAATTCTTTACAAACTGTATAGGACAGCGATGGCGAACCTTTTTTGCATTATGCCGCACCCATAATGCAAGGCGCGAAACCCCTGTGCTCATGCGCGCACTACAGGGGCAACCCCCCAATTTTTGCATGCTTTTTTTGCCCTCCCCAGGCTCCTGAGGCTTTATAGGAACCTGGGGAGGGTGAAAACAGCCTCCCCCACCCCCCGGAAGCCCTCCGGAGGCTTGAGGGACCTTCAGGGCGCTTCCCTAAAGCCTCCGGAGCAGTCAAAACGAACCTCCGAGCAAACTGGAAGTCGTTTTGAGCGCTCCAAAGGCTTGAGGGACCTTCAGGACGCTTCCCCGAAGCCTCCGGAGCAGTCAAAACGACCTTCCGAGCAAACCGGAAGTCCGTTCCTGAACGTACGGTTTGCCCGTAGGGCCAGTTTTTTGCGCTCCAGAGGCTTCAGGGAAGCTCATGAAGCCTCCAGAGGGCCTCCAGGGGGGGCAGGGGAGGCTCTTTTCTCCTTCCCCAGGCTCCTTTAAAGGCTCTGGAGCCTGGGGAGGGCGAAAAATGGCTTTAAAAAAGGGTGAACTCAGCTGGCCAAGCGCGCACATGCGCACTGGCCAGCTGACAGGGCAGCGCCTCGTGTGCCCTGACAAATAGCTCCGCGTGCCACCTGTGACACGCGTGCCATAGGTTTGCCATGACTGGTATAGGAGATGCAAGCCTTTTTTTCTCCTACTCTGGCCCAGTCAATTCAGCTCTCAGAATCTTGAAATCCCTCAATATATTTGTTTTGTTTTGTTTTGAAAAGTAGTTCAGATTTAAGACTGTTGTGGCACAATATAATGCAGTAGGTCCAGCAAGATGTCAAATGTTTGACTGAACCTCTTGAGTTTGCAGACTTTGAACACGTACTCAAGAGGTCATTTTTTTGACTTTTCAGCTGAATTTCAGAAGCACATGGCACGGATAAGCCTTTACTAGTTGAATGAAATGGTGCTTAAACTACCATATTTTTCAGACTATAAGATGCACTTTTTTGTCTCCCAAAAGGGGGTGAAAATTTCTGTGTGTCTTATAGACCGAATATTGCCGAAGCCCCACCCACTCACTGGCCATTTTTTGGCATACGCATGCCCTGTTTTCAGGCCTTTTTTTGCCCCATTTTCGGAGCTTTTTTAAAGATTTTAACTCCAAAACCCTCTTTTCCAGCAGCTCTTTTCGAAGAACATTCCACTTCTTACAAAGTCGCTTCCTTCCAACGCAAACCCTCCTCAAAAGAGATTCATTCATTCTGATCTTCCCTTTTCCTTTGGCTGAAGACAGTGTTTAATTCTTGTTTTGTTTTTATTTTCTTTTTGCAAAGAAATCATCGTATTTCGACAATACTAATTGTTAATGGGATTGTATGCTAAATTTGCACCGGCTTCTAAGGGTGTTGATTTAGGCCTAAATTATTATTATTATAAAAAGTACAAAAGTCAATATGCGGCAATAGAGCAAAAAAGAAAAAAAAAAGCAAGATTAAAGGCTAGCAGTCAGCCGACTGAATGATGCTTACTTAAGGGGATATCTTTCTCCCAGCTTTCTTTGCTTAGTGCAAATTTGCTTCACATCATCCAATATTAAATAGCTGTCGGTCTCGGGAACCCACGGAGCAGAAATCCTGATTCTGCATTCTCCTTGGCGAAGAGGATATTATATTATGCATCTTTCCTCCCCCTTTTAAGCGAGAGATGCTTATCCTATTTCACTTGGCTGACACGCAGGCCTCACTTTGCAGATAATCGGGGTTCATCAAGGGCAAATCCATGGAACGTGGCCCCATTTAAAATCTCCCTGGATACAGAGCGTTTCCTTCGATCTGTAATCTCTATATTTTGATGATATGCAGCATTTATTTTTATTTTTAAATAAAAAAATCAACCTGCATTCCATTTCCATACCAGGGCGGGCAAAAAAAAAATCTGCATTTCACTTTATTGAATGCTGAATGCTATCATTGTACTGATTATCCGATAACGGAGACATTCAACTCCCTTTTATAAAACCCATGAATTTCTTCTACCCTGGTCTTAAAAGTTCCGTAGTACAGAGCATTGCCAAAAAAGTTAAAATCCTTGTAGCGGGTTCGTTCAAAAAGTTACACACAGTTCAGTGGTGGGTCCCAGATCCAGTTGCAACCAGTACACTGCCGTACATGCACAAATGGCCTGGTTGGGTCAAATACAGGTAAGGAATGTGGGTGAATGGGCCCTCTGAAGCATCGTACCAGAACGGTGCCTGCTTCTCCCAGCAGGCACCAGTTCACCTGTACCGGGACGTACCGGCTAAAACCCACCACTGTCACAGTTGCCAACCTGTATTGCTTGCTTTGAATGAGCGGCTCACCTTTTTCACCCGTGCGAAACGCTCAAGAGAACGGCAGCCAGTCCTACTAACCGCTGATACCACCTTACCGTGTCCAAACAAGCAGCCATATTTCCGCCTTATCTTCCTTGCCCCTTCCTTGATGAGCTCTTCTCTTCTCCCTCACCGTCAGTTCAGACGCGGCTTGCCAGTAAGACCTCTTCAATAATAAATACCGCTCCGCGCAGAGTGACCTTCCCAGGCGGCTCCATTCTAGGAATGTAGCCTCTCCCATCTCCTTCTCACTCACTTGAATGATGATCTGGTTTGGCATTTTCCCGCTGCACCAAATCCCAAGAAGAGACACAAACATTGGTTCTAATACTTTGAGAATCCTGAAAAATGAAAAGTTTCTACTTAGAGGAAAATTTACTAACGGAGTAGTAATGGTTTCACTGAGATGCGTTTAGGTGTCTTGACACCTTCACATGGAAGAATATTCCACAGAAAGTTGTAAGCGCACCTCTTGTTTTATTTCCTTAACTTTTACACGTTAAACTCTTAAATATATTAGAATTCCATTGGAGTTTCCTGCAGGGAGTGCACTTAAAAAGATAACATCTCGGTGTATGTATGTGTAAGTTATTCTCTCTTAACATCTCCTCTCCCAGAAAATGCGGTTGATTTCATTATCTTCATCAGTATGTAGCGGGTCAGCTTTCGCTTGTAAATCTGAGGTGACACCATTAAATGAGTTAAGCCCTCCCTTGTTTTTAAATCTGTTACAAATTCAGGACAGAATTCGGCCTGTTCTGGGTGTGCTCGTGGCAAATTGAAACCATAAATTATTTGAACTTGTCAAATAAACAGCTTTCAAGGCTTTTCTTATCCAACTGCTGGGCTGTCTTTATTTTCATTGAGATTTTTTTTTTTATCATTTCTAATTATACGTTAAGGGACACGGTGACTCAGTGGCTAAGACGCTGAGATAGTCGATCAGAAAGGTTGACAGTTTGAATCCCTAGCGCCGCTAACGGAGTGAGCTCCCATTGCTTGTCCCAGCTTCTGCCAGCCTAGCAGTTCGAAAGCACGTAAAAAATGCAAGTAGAAAAATAGGAACCACCTTTGGTGGGAAGGTTACAGCGTTCTGTACGCCTTTGGGGTTTAGTCATGCCGGCCACATGACCACGGAGAAGTCTTCGGACAGCACTGGCTCTTCGGCTTTGAAACAGAGATGAGCACTGCCCCCTAGAGTCAGGAACGACTAGCACATATGTGCAAGGGAAACCTTTACCTTAACTTTAATTATACTTTCCCTTAGTAGCAGATAGAATCTGGAACAGAAAGGAAGCCTTTCAGAATCTCCCTCCATCAGGCAATATAATATAAACTTTTTACCCCCCTCCCCCCAAAAATACAAGGTTTCTCAAAATAAAATGTGAGTCAAGGAACCCTCCCTAGGGAAAATATCTGAGGCTGTGCTCTGCCATCTTGAATTTAAAATTGTGTCAGAGGCAGAGTCAAGCCCAGATCCATTGGGAGACTCAAATCGTGATTTTTCTCACGGCATCTGAAATTAAGGAATGAGGATAATTTATCAGCCGTCGCAAAGGATTAACGTTTGCCAATCACACGGTCTCTGAGACCTAGTTTTGTCTCTTGGATCTCAGTCCTTCTGAGCTTTTCTCTTTGTTGGAGAGAATTCCCAAGACGCTTGAAACATTGGTGCAAAATCGGGTGATTGAGATGCAGTCCCAGATTGGAAAGATATGGGCTAACCATCAATTACTCTGTTTCCCTGAAAATAAGACTTAACCGTATTTTTCGGACTATAAGACGCACCAGAGTATAAGACGCACCATGATTTTGAAGAGGTAATTTTTTTAAAAAAGTTTTTGCACTCTGAAGGCCTCCCAAACCCTCTGCATGCCTCGTTTTTTTTATAAAGAGCATGCAGAGCTTTGGTAGGCTTGTAGAGTGCTCCTGGGGGCTGCCCCCCCACCAAAACAATCAAAAAATGGGCCATTTTTTGCACACACAAAAAAAGGCATGCAGAACTTTGAGAGGCTCTGAGAATGCTCCTGGGGGTTGGGGGGGGGACAAAAATGAGCAAAGATTGGCCTGTTTTTTGCAAAAAGGGGGGGGCATGCAGAGGCTTTAGGAGGCTTGTAGCCCTAGTGCTTATTTTTGGGGGGGCAAAGAAAATGAGACTTGGTTTTATTTTGGGGGAAAAGTGGGGTATTGTGATGCTGAAGAAGACTCTTGAGAGTCCCTTGGGCTGCAAGGAGATCAAATCAGCATATCATCTTCTTTTCACAACCCCATAATCCCTTGCAGGGTGGAGTCTGGGCAACTGAATGGAGCTGAGTGTTTACTGGCCGGATGCCCTTCGTGTCGCCAATGCAGAGTTTTGTTCAGCAGATGTATTCTCATTGTTCAATATATCCTAGGGCAGTGATGATTAACCTTTTTGTTGTCACATGCCAAAAGCGTGCAACACCCCTGCGCCCCGCCCATCTGTGTGTGTGACTCCCCACATTCCCCCTACCCACCACACCTGCACATGCTCCCCTGCACTCCGCCCCACCCCCTACGTATGTGCACATGACCCCCAGCGCGTCCAGTTTTGGGCCTAGTAGGCCTCCCTCCAGCCTCCTGGGATGGAAAAAGGGCCGCAGGGAGAGGGGCGCCACCCCGCACTCCTCTCTGCTCCCAAACATGCACACATGACCCCCGTGCATGCGCACACATCTCCTGCATGTGCCCTGCCCCCCCGCATGTGCAGCAGAGACTCGAAAACCAGCTGGCCGGCGGGAAGCATGCACACATGCGCAGTGGAGCTGAACTGGGGCAATGGCCATCACGGTCCTAGGGGAAATTCACCCAGGCAGTTCTTTGGAAGGACAGATATTGAAGCGGAAGCTCAAGCACTTTGGCTACTAGATGAGGACTTACCAGTAAAGACCCCGATGCTGGGAAAGAAGGAAGGCAAAAGGAGAAGGAGAGAGCAGAGGATGAAATGAATGTCATTGATGCAGTGAACATGAATTTGGGCAGATTCCAGGAGACGGGGGAGGACAGGGGCCTGGTATGCTATGGTCCATGAGGTTGTGAAGAACCCGACACAACTTACCAACTGAACAACAACAGGCACCATTTCAGGTCCTGAAGGTGACTTTGGTTTTTCTGTAATGGGTTTTTTTACAAAGGCAGAGGTGGACTAGATCACCCGAACCAGTAGTGGAAATTGCGGATGGCTCTGCCCACCCGCGCCCGGCTCTATGACATCCCATTTAGGCCATTTTTTTCACCAAAAGCGTGTGCGCTCACATTTGCGAACTGGTAGGGAAGGTAAGTGTATACCACCCTTTTACTAAGGGCCTGCCCAATTCCTTTGAAATGCCCCTCCCCACCAGAAACTTAGATGGGTGGGTGTTGTGGCCCAGCAGGAGCCGTTGGAGCTGCAGCCAGACTCTGACAGTGAGGGGCCTTCTGAGTCGGATCTGGAAGATGTGGAGGACCCTGGACAGGATTCTGACTCCAAGCAGGGATCAGAGAGGCTGATTGATCACCAGGAGGCACCTGAGGCATGGAGCAGTGGTGAAAGCCAAAGGGAGTGTGCTCCTGACGTCATGCCTTGGAGCAGTGGGGAGGAGACAAGGGAGTGGTTTCTGGATGGCCAGCAATGGAGAGCTGATAAACGTAGAGAACAGCTACGCAGTTACAAGAGATGATTGGACTCAGGTGGTTGCAATTAGGCTCAACTCAAGATAGTATTCAAGGAGGGACTTTCCTGGAGGCTGGTTGCAGAGTTCAACTTATCTACCAACGCTGGAGAAGCGCTCTCGTGCCTGTGTCTTATCTTGGAAGTCTGGATTGCTGCCAAGGTCTAGTCAGTGTGTTAATTTACTGTGAATAAATCATCTAGTAGTATTCTTGTCTTGGAGTGCTTTGGTCTACGAAGAGGGGGGTCAGAACAGGTGGGAATGGGAAAAAATAGGTGGCTTGGTGACTTTGGGCTAATCACCAGGAAATGGTGAATTGCACGAAAGCCTTAGACGTGAGAGACAGCTGAGACGGTTGCCAAGCATCTGACTTTTGATCATTCTATTCTATATTATTCCATACTCTAATCTATTCCTACTCTATTCCATTCCATATTCTATTCTATTTTATTCCATACTCTATTCTATTCCATTCCATATTCTATTCTATTTTATTCCATATTCTATATCCGGGATGACGAAAAACAACCCTACAAGCAAACCGGTTTGTTTCGGGGAAGCTCCTGAAGTCTCTGGAGGGCCTCGGGGGGGGGGGGAGGCTGTTTTCGCCCTCCCCAGGCTCCTATAAAGCCTCTGGAGCCAGGGGAGGGCAAAAAAGTATGCAAAAAATGAGGGATTGCACCTGCCATGCGTGCATGCGCGCTGGGAGCGTGTCGCGCATTGCATTATGGGTGCAGCACACCCATGCACGACCCCCCTGCACTCGAGCTTATGGCACACGAGCCAAAAAAAGGTTCTCCATTGCTGCTCTATTCTGTTCCATTTTCTATTCTATTCTAAATCCTGCTATTCTATTCAAAATCCTGCTATTCTATTCCATATTCTATTTTCTATTCTATTATCTATTCCATTCCATTTTCTATTCTATTCCATTTTCTATTCTATCTATTCTATTCCATTTTCTATTCTATTCCATTTTCTATTCTATTCTAAATCCTGCTATTCTATTCCATATTCTATTTTCTATTCCATTCCATTTTCTATTCTATTCCATTTTCTCTTCTATTCTAAATCCTGCTATTCTATTCCATATTCTATTTTCTATTCTATTTTCTATTCTATTCCATTTTCTATTCTATTCCATTTTCTCTTCTATTCTAAATCCTGCTATTCTATTTTCTATTCTGTTTTCTATTCTATTCCATTTTCTATTCTATTCTAAATCCTGCTATTCTATTCCATATTCTATTTTCTATTCTATTTTCTATTCTATTCCATTTTCTATTCTATTCCATTTTCTCTTCTATTCTAAATCCTGCTATTCTATTCCATATTCTATTTTCTATTCCATTCCATTTTCTATTCTATTCCATTTTCTATTCTATTCTAAATCCTGCTATTCTATTCCATATTCTATTTTCTATTCTATTTTCTATTCTATTCCATTTTCTATTCTATTCCATTTTCTATTCTATTCTAAATCCTGCTATTCTATTCCATATTCTATTTTCTATTCTATTATCTATTCCATTCCATTTTCTATTCTATTCCATTTTCTATTCTATTCCATTTTCTATTCTATTCCATTTTCTATTCTATTCCAATTTCTATTCTATTCTAAATCTTGCTATTCTATTCCATATTCTATTTTCTATTCTATTATCTATTCCATTCCATTTTCTATTCTATTCCATTTTCTATTCTATTCCATTTTCTATTCTATTCCATTTTCTATTCTATTCCAATTTCTATTCTATTCTAAATCTTGCTATTCTATTCCATATTCTATTTTCTATTCTATTATCTATTCCATTCCATTTTCTATTCCATTCCATTTTCTATTCTATTCCATTTTCTATTCTATTCCATTTTCTATTCTATTCCATTTTCTATTCTATTCCATTTTCTATTCTATTCTAAATCTTGCTATTCTATTCCATATTCTATTTTCTATTCTATTCCATTTTCTATTCCATTCCATTTTCTATTCTATTCTAAATCCTGCTATTCTATTCCATATTTTATTTTCTATTCTATTTTCTACTCTATTCCATTTTCTATTCTATTTTGTTCTGTTCAGTCCCTTTTTTGAAGCTCTTGTAACTTCAAAGGTCATTAAATGAACAGTTGCAAGAAAAGGCCAACCTGTAGCATTGTCTACATTTTAGCAATTGCCTTCTTTCCTTTTTTTTTTTTTTTAGCCTCTATTGATCGATCTGCTCTACTGTAAAGTATCAGGGCTGTCCTGGAGCTACTCAAAGGCTAATTTGTTAGGAAGATGATAGTTTTAAGTATCTGGTCTTGTTGTCCTCCCCCTCTATGCCTTAGGCACAGGTTCCAATTTGGCAGCTGCAATCCCATCCCCTATCTCTTGTGTACATCTTGTACATTAACGGGCAATGTGTCAGCCGCAACGCTTATTGCTTTATAACCAGCCTCTGCTGATTGAAAAATTGACATCCTCGCCTTGCTTTTAAGGCAGGGACCCGTGCAGCCATTGCTTGCTCCGCCAGGCGCTGATTAAGGAGCAGCCAGGTGCTGGCGGATCAAATCTGGCAAACTTGATTAGCCCCATTGTGTGCAGGCCAACTGGGAGAACCTCTAGCATAAACAGTGTCTAAATATATAAGTGAGGTTAACGGGCTTTTAATAGAGCGAATGTTTTGCAGATGTGTCGTTAATCCATTTTAGAACGAAGTGCGCTAATGCTGCAGCTCAGAATGTCTTTGGGCCCCTCAGTGGTTAAGACGCTGAGCTTGTCGATCAGAAAGGTTGGCGGTTCGGCGGTTTGAATCCCTAGCGCCGCATAATGGAGTGAGTTCCTATTACTTGTCCCGGCTTCTGCCAACCTAGCAGTTCGAAAGCAAGTAAAAATGCAAGTAGAAAAATAGGAACCATCTTTGATGGGAAGGTAACAGTGTTCCATGCGCCTTCGGCATTTAGTCATGCCGGGCACATGACCATGGAGACATCTTCAGACAGTGCTGGCTCTTCGGCTTTGAAACGGAGATGTGCATCGCCCCCTAAAGTCAGGAACAGCTAGCACATACAGTATGCGTGAGGGGAATCTTTACCTTTACCTATGGGCTGTAGAAAGTGATCAAATCCAAATAATTCATCTTGCTATCAGCTTCACCTGACTATGTGGCTCAGTGACTGAGCATATCGATCAGAAAGATTGGCGGTTCAGTGGTTCGAATCCCTAGTATAGGTCTCCTCCTGCATGAGCAGGCGGTTAGACTAGATGACCTCCAGCTCTGTTACTGTTACAACGATGTAAGATTCCTGCTTAAGGTTTGGTCGTTCATAAATGGGAAATCCGATTGGAATCTGTGTTGCCTTCGGTTGACTCTATTTGGTCCGGGACTGGCCTTCCAAATGTCAACCTAGTCTTTCCTAACCAGCATCTGTTTGGAATTCTAAATTCTAAACTCTAGTTTAGTTTTCAAACAGGCGGCTCTCCTCATAGCAGGCCTGAGATTGAATTTGAGATCTTTGACCTGCCAAGCACACAATCCCAGCTCTAAGAATCTCTTGATTATTTGCCCAAATGCTTTGTATTTTACCATTGCTGCATTTTCCTTTTATCTATTTTTATCTCTTTTCTTTCATCCATTTTATATTGGACTTAGTATCCTGTATTTTATTTTTCCTTTATGTTATTGATCTGGTCATAAGATTACTCAATCAATATCTATCTACAGTATCTATCTATCTATCTATCTATCTATCTATCTATCTATCATCTATCTATCTATCATCTATCTCATCTGTATCTATCTAACTATCTCATCAGTATCTATCTATCTATCTATCTCATCTCTATCTATCTATCTATCTATCTATCTATCTATCTATCTATCTATCTATCTATCTATCTATCATCTATCTATCTAATTATCACATCAGTATCTTTCTACCTATCTATATATCCAGGGGTGGGTTCTGGCAGGCACTGCTACTCTTTCGCTTGTGGGCATGCTGCGCTTGCGCACTAGATTTGCAGTCCAATTAAAATTGTTCTGCACTTGCACAGAACTGAAAACCAAGATGGCGATGGCAACTGGGTTACTGGTTCAAGGGCATGGCAGCACTGGGTCGCTGCCGGTTCAGATGACCCAGGCCGGCATGTCACTTCCAGTAGGAACCCACCATTGTATCTATCTATCTATCTATCTATCTATCTATCTATCTATCTATCTATCTATCTATCTATCTATCTATCTATCTATCATCTATCTGTCATCTATTTATCATCTCTGTGTCTTTCATCTATCTATATCTATCACCATCATCATTACTCTCTCTCTCCATCCAACCATCCATCCATATCTATCTACCATCTGAGGTAAATTCTCCCTACATCCAACATTCTGACCTTCGGCCTCCTTACTAGACAGAATTTATTTTGATCAGCTTTGTGGATAAGCTTCACTGGATTGAGGGAATGTGCCCTAATCAATTATTGTCAATACCACCAATGCCACCACTCTTCCTTTCTTGTGTAGAAATTGTAAAAATTGGAGACCAAGTTCTCTGTTTCTCTTTGGGACTTCCAAGTGACACATTTTGCCACCTCCCCTTTTCTTGAATTTGTCATCAGAATCAAAAAAATAAAGTCCTTGGGGTACCTATTTCATTTTCTAAAATTTTCTTGCAACATATACATCAGGGGTGGGTTCCAGATCCCGTTGTAACCGGTACGGTGCACCGGGGCTGGGCGTCCACCACATGCACACGTACTTACCGCCCGTGATGCTCTGCAATGCTCCAGGTGCTCCAGCTGTTTACCGTATGCTCCGTGCACATAAGCCCCGATCAGCTCAAATACAGGTAAGGAGGGTAGGTGGGTGGGCCCTCCAGAGCACTGTACCGAAACAGTATTTGGTGCTCCCAGCAGGCACCAGTACGCCCATACCGGTGCATACCAGGTGTATCCCACCACTGATATACATAAAAGTAAATAGAATGAATAGTAGTGTAACATTTAGGTTCTTCGGTCAAGGAGAATAAGCTCTTAGCTTGTCTGCCTAATGAAGAATCATCCCTCAGAAAGTTGTATAGAAAGAGCAACGATGTGAGTCTAAAATGGCAGCTGTTCCCTTTTCCGTCTTCCTTGAATTACGAGCTGAAGCCAGAAGAAGGACAGCAGGAAGTGGATTGTCCCGGGCGCCAACCGAAAGGGAAGACTGGAACTGCACTGAGCTAAGTTGGCTGAGCTTATGAAGGGAGCCCGGAGCAGTTGGAGGCCCTGCTGTGATATGAATTTTTTCATACATATTCAAGCTTTATATATATATAGCTTGCTGTATATTTGTATATATATATAGCTTGCTGTATACGTTTATATATATATGGCTAGCTGATGAGAGCTAAATAGCTTGAAATAGATCTATACTAGTCTCCCTTTATTTATTTATCAGCACAAATACAACATATATATATGTGTGTGTGTGTGTGTGTGTGTTTTCGTAGATGTAGTCTCCCTTTATTTATTTATCAGTACAAATACAACACACACACACACACACATATATATATATACACACACATACATACATACATACATACATACATACATACATACATACATACATACATACATACATACATAAAACCACAGAGTAAACACTGAGAGGTCTATAAGGAAACAAATCCATGATGGATTGTTTCTGCTATTCAATATGAAAAGTTTTCATTTGAAAAGCTGGGATGTAGGTGGGAGGTGGTTCCATTTGGGAAGATATGAGGGAGGGAAGGAAGGAAGGAAGGAAGGAAGGAAGGAAGGAAGGAAGGAAGGAAGGAAGGAAGGAAGGAAGGATGGATGGATGGATGGATGGATGGATGGATGGATTCCTCTATCAAGATTCTCAGTCATCCAGGTCATGGTTGTCCCAAAGGTACTATTTTCAAGAGGCAACTGGACTTTCTGGTTTTTCTTTGAAGAAAAACTACCTTTAACTTCTCTTTAGAGGCCATTTATGTCAAAATTGAACTGTTCCCTCTCAACAGAGGAGGAAGGATACGACATCATCTACCTCCAGTCTACAACATAGTCCTTTCAGCAGTTCCAAGAAGGCTTCACACCCATTTGTACCACTCAGGTGACCCCGAGGACACAGATAAACTTCCAAGTGGCCTCAATGACTCCCTAAAAGGATGCAAATGACCAGCTGTCTGCAAGGAGTATAAATCCTTCCATTCTCCACCATCTAGTCAGAGCTGAAGAAACTTCTTGGATGAGAAGCAAAACATCTTCAAAACAAAACAAGAAAGTCCTGTTGCCTCTTGAAAAAAGCACCTTTGGGACAATTCTTCCTCCTACACCACCACCTCCTCCTCCTCTCCCTGCAAACTCCACTCCCTTCTAGCACTGATAATGTTAATTAGTGGGTAATTAAACCTCTGCAAGAAAACAGCCAAACTTGGAAAACACCAAGGACCCCACATTCCAACTCTCAGCTACAAATATTCTATTGGTCTTATGAAAGACCTTCATGTCCCCATGGCGTAAAAATAGAGAGGGGGATCGATCTTGATCCTTCCCTCTCATTCAAGGTTCTCAGTGTTATGGCCCGCCAGTGAGCAGAGTTTGCAACAGATTCGGACAATGAGAAGGTTGGGGAGGAAGACGGGCCAATCCGGGAGTCTGGGGAAGGCTCTGATGAGGGGTCTGTGTAGGAGGCAGAGAGGGGGCCAGGGCCATATGACAGTTATCAGCTGCCTTTGGAGTCAGACTTCAGTGAGGCGGAAGAACAGCTGGAGCCTGTTCCCAGTGTGCGCATGCGCAGAGTTGCCAGCCAAAGGAAACAGCTAAAGAACAAGGGTCGACTTGTTAGTAAGGCCATAGGTGGATGATGAATGGCCCCTCCCAGAGGAAAGAAAAGAGAGAAAGGGGAGTGGAGTTTGCAGGAGACAAGTACTTCACTTCATTGGTTTGTGACGCTCCGAGACTCCTTACCACGTTTTGCAGATATCAGCCTGGCAGCTCTCCAAGCCAGAGAAGGTCTGTGACTGTAAATCCTCCCTCGAAAGACTTTGATGGATGTGAGTGAGCAGAATTCACAGTCAATTAATAAAAAGTTTTTTTGTCGGGACCAGGAGTTTGTTTCATGCTCTCAGAAAGCTTCGGTCAGCACACCCATTTGGTTTCCAAGCCACTTACATCTTCCTCTCGGAAGCCTGCCAAGTCATGGTGGAAAGCTTGACCATCCTTGCATTCCTGTTGGGCCGTCGGTGACTTTCAGCCACTGTATCACCAGGCAGCAGGGAGCATCTTTACCTGACGGCAAGTTCACTTCTCTGTGTCTTCTGCTAAATCCCTTTTGATTCCCCCCCCCTTTTTTTGCAAGTCAATAATCAAATCATTAGAAAGAGACTCGGTGGGATAATTGGCTCAGTTTGTAAACACATTTCGAAGAGAAATTGCACACAGGTAAGCAGAACATGAATCACCTGGCAGGGACCCCAGATGGTGTGTTGTTTTTTTTTTTTTTTTTTTGCTGAATGAGCTGGGGCTCCTTGTGGTTCCTGCCCCTTGTTGTGTCTGCCATTTGTCATCCTTCTCTGGATTGGGAACTGCGCCCTGAGCCAAAGAGACATGACAGCCTTACTTATAACAAACTTTGAAAGAAGGCATTATTCTTTCCAAAAGCTTATAAGATTTCATTACAGCTAATGCAATTCTCCCCTAGACACCAGCCATAAAAACTTACTCTGGAGAGAGTGTAATAAGCCTTATTATTCATATAATTGCCACCACCGGCTTCATTTAAGGACATCGTAGATCCCGACGGGGGGGGGGTGCGGGGAGGGAGAAGGGAGGGCCGCAACCTGCGTCATTATTATTTTTTTGCAGCTTCCTTCAAAAGAGACAAATTAATCACAGCCATTTTTTTTTTACAAAGCGTGAGAACGACTGCATAATTTTACCACCGTGGTGAGGGCTTTTAATAGAATTTGGACAAATTCCTGGAGAGCAGATGTGTAAACATTTGGTGAGCCGAATTCTAATTTTTTAAGAAATAAAGAGACACTGAGTTTCTCTTCTCTCTGGTCTCTCTAGGGACTCTGGTCTTTGCTCTGGACTCAGCCCAGAGTCTGTCGAAGTGCGCACAGTGTGACTACTATTTTGGGACAACCCAGGAGCAAAATACAGTACACAGAAGTTTTGTATTTCTAACAGTGGTTTATATACAAGATTTACATATACATACATACACGTGTTACAGAGGTTGTATTCAGCAGGGTCCGACCAGTTCTGGAGAACAGGTAGCAGAAATTTTGAGTAGTTTAGAGAATCGGTAAATACCACCTCCGGCTCGCACCGTCCCCATCTATTCTCTGCCTCCCGAGTCCCAGGGAGGGAATGGGGATTTTGCAATATCCTTCCCCTGCTACGCCTACCAAGCCATGCCCACAGAACCGGTAGTAAAAAATTTTGAACCTCACCACCGACGTGTTAGGCAAATCTCAGGCAAGCAAGCAATCTTCAACTCTACACGGGGCACCACAATGCAAATAGAACACGAGGAGAGAGACAGATTCCCTCACATGGCCTCCCTTATATATACAGCTTCTTAAAGGGGCAGTAGTCCAACTGACTTATCCTCATGTCATCATCTCAGTTTACAGCCTTACAGCAGCTGGACAACTATGAAATCATCATTACCCTGACGTTGTTTAGTTGCAAAGTTGTGTGTCTGACTCTCGATGACCCCATGCCAGGCCTCCACTGGCTTCTGACGTTTGCTCGAATTCATGTTCGTTGCGTTGATGGCCCTATCTAAGCATCTCCTCCTCTGCCTTCCCCTTCTCCGTTTTCCTTCCATCTTTCCCAACATCAGGGTCTTCGCCAATCAGTCCTCTCTTCTCATTAGGGGGCCAAAGAATTTGAGCTTCAGCTTTAGGATCTGTCCTTCCAAAGGACACTCAGGGTTAATGTCCTTTAGGATCCACTGTTTGGATCTCCTCGAGTCGAAGAGACTCTCAAGACTCTTCTCCAGCATCACAATTTGAAAACATCAATACTTCACTGCTCATCCCAACTGTGCTTTTTTTCCCCCAAGAAGCAACTGGACTTCCCTGTTTCTCTTCTCATCCAAGAAGCTTCTTCAGCTCTGACTGAATGGTGGGGAATGGAAGGATACCCTAAGGATACCCAAGAATACCCTAAGGCAGAAGCTTGTCCACCCCAAAGATAAAACACCCAGATGCAAACTGAGCAAAGTGGTATACACAGTACAATGCAGTGAGCCACATGCATATCTGTACACTGGAGAAACAAAACAACCACTTCATAAACGCATGGCACAACATAGGAGAACAAACCCACCAGGACAAGATTCAGCCATCCATCTGCATTTAAAAGACAAAGGCCACTCTTTGGAAGACAGCAAAGTCCACATTAAAACCCAGATTGTTGGGGCCAAGAAGCTGACTGTACACCGCTTAGAGAGGGCTGTAAAGCACTGTGAAGTGGTATATAAGTCTGAAGTACTATTGTTAGGAAAGAAGGGAAGGGAAGGGAAGGGAAGGGAAGGGAAGGGAGGAAGGAAGGAAGGAAGGAAGGAAGGAAGGAAGGAAGGAAGGAAGGAAGGAAGGAAGGAAGGAAAGCCCATGGTGATACAATAGTTAGAATGCAGTACTGCAGGCTAATTCTGCCACTGCCAGAAGTTCGATCCTGACCAGCTCAAGGTTGACTCAGCCTTCCATCCTTCTGAGGTGGATAACATGAGGACCCAAATTGTTGGGAACAATAGTCTGACTCTGCAAAGCGCTTAGAGAAGGCTGTAAAAGCACTATGAAGCGGTATATAAGTCTATATGCTACTGCTATTATGGCAAAGAACTTGGGTGACGGTTCATTGTATAGCAGAGTTAGGTTTTTGTCTTGCGTAGGGCAGACAAGCCAGAGACGTCTGGAACAGCTGAATCACAAGATACTGTACCTCTCCCGTCCATTAAATTAATTGCTTTCGGGGAAGTCTGATTGCCCCAAAATATAAGCCCCATGGGAGCCCTTAAAGTGACTACCGTAGAGCCTTCTTTCAGATGGAGAGTCCTGTCCTCAAGACTTAGTACCTTCTGGCAAGTTACAGATTTCAGAACGTCACTCGACTATAACTCATTGTATATTCTCATTGTAGTCTCTGGCTTCTATTAGCAAAACTTCAAAGCACAGAGAGATTTCATTGCAATGCTTTAAAGCAGCTGTGTCTTTTTTTTTGGTGTTGCCTGGTTGCCTTCTCTATCTGCCACAAGAACCTGGGGAAAGATGCAGCTGCTTTAGAACATTGCTAGCAGGTGCTAGATCCATACATCTTCTCGTGCATTTTGAGCCATCTTTTTGGAATCAGATCTGGAGGAATGCACTGATCTCTAATGACGGTGATGATGATATCCATTCATTCGTGTCTGACTCTTGGTGATTCTGTGGGCCACGTCTCTCCACGTCTTCTGATCTTGCACTGCTTCTTGGTGTAGCTCTCTGCTCTGGTTGGCGTCAGCTTTGATGGTGTCCAGCCACTGTGGCTTTTTGGCGGCCTGGTTTCCTTTTACCGCTAACTCTTCCAAAAGCAATTTCTTTCTCCAAGGAATTCCCCCACGTAGCATGGCTGAAATAAGCGAGGTGCAATTTTGTGATTTTTTTTTTCCCTTCCAGCGATATGTACGATGTTATGTTCTCCTGTACTTCTTGTGCAGGGAATAAAAAGAAGACCTCTCTGGCACAATAGCTCAAATGAGTCCATTTTCTTCCTGTCTTGCTTTTTTTAAGGCCCAACTTCCAAAATCTGTTCTGACCGAGGCTTCTCAAGAGCATGAAGCAACTCCTGGTCTCGACAAAAAAACCCTTTTATTAATTGACTGTGAATTCTGCTCCTTCACATCCAGCAAAGTCTTTCGAGGGAGGATTTACAGTCATAGACCTTATCTGGCTTGGAGAGCTGCCAGGATGATATCTGCAAAACGTGGCAAGGAGTCTCGGAGCGTCACGAACCAATGAAGCAAACTAATTGTCTCCCGCAAACTCCACTCCCCTTTCGCTCCTCTTTTATTTCCTGTGGGAGGAGCCATTCACCGTCCACCTGTGGCCTTACTCCCAAGTCAACCCCTGTTCTTTAGCTGTTACTTTCGTCTGGCAACTCTGCACATGCACACACTGGGAACAGGCTCCAGCTGTTCGTCTGCCTCACTGATGTCTGACTTCGAAAGCAGCTGATAACTGTCATACGGCCCTGGCCCCCTCTCTGCCTCCAACACAGAGCCCTCATCAGAGCCTCCCCCAGACTTCAGGACTGGCCCATGTTCTTCCCCAACCTCCTCACTGTCTGTATCTGCTTCAGGTTCCACTGGCAGGCCACAACAAAACCATAGGTATCTTCGAGGAACACTATAGAGAGGACTGTCAACTCTGGTTGTTGGGCTGATGTCCTTGCTTCTCCATATTCAGCTCATGTCCACCATTGCTCTGCAACTCAGCGCAATCCGAAGTTTTATTTATGTGCTGCATTCACCGCTTTGAGCAATCCGCGACCCTGGGAAAATGATTTTTTCCACGCCTTCTTAGCTCTTCACCATCAATTTCTATTTTGATGCTTCTGTTCCTTGAAGTGGTCAATAGTCAGCCTTAAATGGATCACTGGGTGAGGGTCACAAGCCAAGAATGGACGGAGCATTAGTTCAGAACCGTTCCGTTGCTTGTGAGATGGATAGCAGCTACCTTGGAATAAGACATTCGGGAGATGCTAAGGGTAGAAGCACGCACAATGTCAAGTGAAATGAGTTTTGCAAAGTCAAAAGGCAAGAACCAAGTAAAACTTTCAAGGCGGTTAGTCTTATAAATGGTTCGGACAGCTGTTCGTTTATTCTGCTTGTAGCTTGCAGTTAAGCTAAATTGGTGCAAATGAGCAAATCTTTGAGTAAGAGATGGTAAATATTTTTCGTTGGACCTTCTTCTTGTGTGTGGAGAAGAGGAAGCACAATGAACTAAGTTCCTTTGGGGGAGAGCATTAAACAGAGAGGGGCTCCTCCGGGTGCCGTCCACGAGGCAGTGCCAGCGGGCGACGCCCAGGAGTAGGGCCTTCTCTGTGATGGGCCCGACCCTCTGGAATGACCTTCCCCCTGATATTAGAACAACCACGGACCTCCGCTCCTTCCGTAAGATGCTCAAGACCCACCTGTTTAGTTTAGCGGGCCTGGCCTAATCCCGATCTAGTCCCTCAATTCTGTACTTTTAAATTTTGGGGGTTGTTTTAAGCTGATTTTTAACTTTTATTACCCTGTACAGCCTTATTGTTTAATTGGTTTTTAAGTGTATCTATTTTATATTAGGTTTTAATGTGGTGTCTGTACACCGCCCCGAGTCCCTTCGGGGAGAGGGGGCGGTCTATAAATTTAATAAAATAAATAAATAAATAAATAAATAAATAAATAAATAAATAAATAAATAAATAAATAAATAAATAAATAAATAAATAAATAAATAAATAAATAAATATAAAATAAATATTTGTGGCAATAAGGTGATTGTCAGAGTTCCAAGTAACACCCCCAATGAATGAAGACTCTGAGGCTTGAATTTCCTCAAAGTTCCATTTTATTAGAGATGTCAAATTGGCACATCTGGGAAAACCCGAATCTGAAAGCTTCCAGGTTTTCCCCACCCAAATGAGAGTAAACCTCTAGTCTTTACACCTTCAAAACAATACAAGGGTGCGATCCAAGACCACCAACCCTTTCTTGCTTTTACGCAAGCATACCACAACTCTAGAATTAACATTGGATAGTTCTTTGCCTTTTGATGCAGGTGAAGAAGGAGAGTGCAAAAGTTGGCTTGAAACTCAACATTAAGAAAACTAAGATCATGGCATCTGGCCTTCTCAATTCCTGGCAAATAGATGGGGAAGAAATGGAGGTCGTGACAGATTTTATTTCCTGGACTCTAAGATCACCGCAGATAGGGACAGCAGCCAAGAAATTGAAAGACACTTGCTCCTGGGGAGGAAGGCTATGGCAAATCTAGACATCATACTAAAAAGCAGAGATATCACCCTGCCAACAAAAGTGTGTATAGTCAAGGCGATGGTTTTCCCAGTTGCAATGGATGGCTGTGAAGGTTGGACCATAAGGAAGGCTGAGTGCCAAAGAATGAAAGCCTATGGTGCTGGAGAAGATTCCTGCGAGTCCCTTGGACTGCAGTCATTCCTAGAGGAGATACACCCTGACTGCTCTTTGGAAGGCCAGATCCTGAAGATAAAACTCAAATACTTTGGCCACCTAATGAGAAGGAAGGACTCCCTGGAGAAGAGCCTCATGCTGGGAAAGACTGAGGGCAAAAGAAGAAGGGGACGGCAGAGAATGAGGTGGCTGGATGGAGTCACCGAAGCAGTCAGCATGAGCTTAAATGGACTCCAGAGGATGGTAGAGGACAGAAAGGCCTGGAGGAATGTTGTCCATTGGGTCACGATGGGTTGGACACAATTTTGCAACTAACAACAACAACCACAACTGTAGAATTAACATTGGATAGGTCTTTGACAATACATGATTTAGTGCATTGGATGAACCCAGAAAATGGATTTTTTTCCCATTACCAAGTTGTGTATTGTGTGACACAACTATAGTCTTCTAATAAATTAAGAAAAACCAGGAGGAGGAGGAGGAGGAGGAGGAGGAGGAGGAGGAGGAGGAGGAGGAGGAGGAGGAGGGCGTCTGTATGCTAAGGCCCAGCATTCTGAAGTTAAACATCCTACTTTACACTGGATTTCTTTACCTGGTTGCCAAGGAAAATCGCCTGTGGCTTTCACTCAATAACAGGCTATTATTTTTACAAAGCCAGACACAGTGTCCTGCAGTCTGCGTGTGCTTAACTCTTATGATACAAAGAGAGCTGTGATGCTGCAACGGCAGAGTATCTACTTGATATAACTGCCAGCAACGGCAGTGCGGAAAACAATACATGACCGACTGCTAGAGTTTGATCCAATAAAGATTTTTTCCCCCTTTTTAGTGCAGAGCGATTCAGGGAAGTGTTACTATTAGACCGTAGCGTGAAGAGGTTTGAATTTCAAAAAAATAACAAGATGTTATGTTCATGCTCTTCACTCTAGGAACGGAGAATGCTTTCAATGGTTTCTGGCCTATGGTCTTCTTGAATAATTATAACCAACTGAGAAGTACATCATGGCTGTAATATAGCTAGTTTTGTACTCTAAACCAAATCTGGAACTCAAAACAAGAAGTAGGTTAGGGTTAGGGAAGATCTGCCATCAACAAGCCAGCATAGGTTTAACAGATTTAACACATTAATAGAGTTGGAAAGGACCTTGTAGGTCATCTAGTCCAACCCCCTTCCCAAGGAGGAGACCCTAAACCATTTCTGACAGATGACAATCCAGTCTCTTCTTGAAACCTTCTGGTGATGAAGCTCCCATAACTTCTGGAGGCAACTACTGTTCCATTGGTTAATTGTTCTCACTGTCAGAAAGTTCCTCCTTATTTCCACGTTGAATCTCTCCTTGGTCAGTTTCCATCCATTGTTCCTTGTCTGGCCTTCAGGTGCTTTGGAAAATAGGTTGAGCCTCTCCACTCTGTAGTAGCCCCTCAAATATTGGAAAGCTGCTATCATGTCTCCCCATCTCTTCTCTTCACTAGACTAGCCATGCCCAGTTCCTGCAACGGTTCATTGTATGTTTTAGCCTCTGGTCCCCTTGTGATCTTGGTTGCTCTTCTCTTTCTAGAGCAGGGGTGGGGAACCATGGCTCTTTTGCGACTTGTGGACTTCAACTCCCAGAATTCCAGAACCAACATGGCTGCCTCAGGAATTCTGGGAGTTGAAGTCCCCCAGTCATAAAGGGGCCATTGTTTCCCACCTCTGCTATAGAGCAGGGACCTCCACCCTCCAGCAAACCTCCAAGCTTTGCTGGCTGAGGAATTCTGGGAGTTGAAGTCCACAAGTCGCAAAAGAGCCATGGTTCCCCACCCCTGTTCTAGAGTCTCAACATCTTTTTTATAGCATGGTGACCAACAAAGTTGTTGAGACTCTAGAAAGAATGCAGACAGGTAGAGACAGATCTTTAGGGATGGGGAGAATGTCCTCAGCCAGTTTGATAAAACAGATCTATTTTATGGGCCTCAGCCAAATTAGTTCTGCTAAGTCTGAATCCAGGGTTCTTATTAATCCTGTTTTTAATAGGTCAAAAAATGGGAGTTCTCTGGTGTTGCCCAAACTCTATAGCCACATCCCGAGAAGAGAAATTGAAACAGTTTATGTCCAGGATATGAGAGGTCTGTGGCAGGGGTGGGTTCTAGCCAGTGTTATTGCCATTTTGCTCATGGGCACACTTCACCCATGTGCTGGATGCCCACTGTGTGCGCATGCACACTTCATTGGAAATAGTTCTGCCCATGTGCAGAACTCCCAAAAAAGATGGCTGCGGTGATGATGGTGACCAGGAACCAATTCAGGGGTGTGGCCAGCCTGGGTCGCTGCCGGTTCTGTAACCCAGGCTGGAGTATTGGCCAAACCGATCCGAACTGGTAGGAAGCCACCTCTGGTCTGTAGCTATTTTTTTCAGCCCTCCTTCTGACCTGTGCAGTATATGTGATGATGAAGTCCGTCCATTATTTTTGAAGGGGATCTTGACATGTTACGAGTGGTGGGCTGTCCAAGGTGTGTCTGCAGGTGGCTGGTAAGGCCGATGCGAGCACGGAATATTCTGCCACATGTTGGGCAGATGTGTGGGCACCACTATTGCAGCATTTGCAGCTCTGGCTTTGCGGAGTGCTCTCTCCTCTTGTGCTGTGGTGGTTCTTCTGTCTTCAGATGTCCGCAGCTTTGGTGGATCATCGTGCGCCATGTTGATCGATCTTGTGCCAAAGTTTCTCAGGAGGTGGTGTCAATATCCAGGGACTTACAATACAATACAATAGTAGAGTTGGAAGGGACCTTAGAGGTCTTCTAGTCCAACCCCCTGCCTAGGCAGGAAACCCTATACAGTTGCAGACAAATGGCTATCCAACATCTTCTTAAAGACTTCCAGTGTTGGGGCATTCACAACTTCTGGAGGCAACTTCTGTTCCACTGATTAATTGTTCTCACTGTCAGGAAGTTTCTCCTCAGTTCTAAGTTGCTTCTCTCCTTGATTAGTTTCCACCCATTGCTTCTTGTCCTGCCCTCAGTGCTTTGGAGAATAGTTTGACTCCCTCTTCTTTGTGGCAACCCCTGAGATATTGGAAGACTGCTATCATGTCTTCCCTGGTCCTTCTTTCTCTTAAGCTAAACATACCCAGTTCCCGCAACCGTTCTTCATATGTTTTAGTCTCCAGTCTCCTAATCATCTTTGTTGCTCTTCTCTGCACTCTTTCTAGAGTCTCCACATCTTTTCTACATCGTGGCGACCAAAACTGAATGCAGTATTCCAAGTGTGGCCTTACCAAGGCATTACAAAGTGGTATTAACCACTTTGGTGGTTAATAGAACGTGATCTTGATTCTATCCCTCTGTTTATGTAGCCTAGAACTTCAGACATACTTTCAGTGTCTCTTTATAGCTTCCTTTATCCTCTGTATAATCTTTTCCTTGAGACAGCTCACTATAGAGGAGCTGTTTGGGGATGCGGTGGTCTGGCATCCTTGCAACATGGCCTACCCAGAGTGTCTTGGCCTGTCAAGGGTTCCAAGTAACACCCCCAATGAAGAAAGACTCCAAGGCTTGAGTTTCCTCAAAGTTCCATTTTATTAGAGATGTCATATTGGAACATCTGGGGGGAAACCCGAATCTGAAAGTTTCCAGATTTTCCCCACCTAAGTGAAAATTCAACTCCCTGCCCAGCACCCACATGTCCATCACATGGTCCAGGCACTATCCCAACTGGAGATGCCTCCTGGTCACACCAATCCAGGTGCAAGGCAAGATGACTGTGACTCTCTGAGAAAGGAATGTTATATACACTATATATCTGCCATACTCATTTTAACCCCCCTCCTCCCATTTTCCCACAGTAGAAAATTTGGCAGGCTTGACGGCCCAATGTAAAAGATGGCTTCCAGGCCTGACAGGCTGCCCCCCTCAGCAGAGGATCATGTCCTGTAACAAGAATAACACCTAATACCTCTCAGGCCTGACACAGGGTGTGAACTGATTGCACCCTCTTTCTGACCAGTGCAGTATATAGGTCCTCAACGGAAGGCAGGTTGGTTCAAAAGAAAGATCTTGTGCTCTTCAAACTATTGTCTGGTCCCAAGGTTCTACCAATGTGATTTTTTTCCCCCTGAGTGGAGATAAAAATGTCAGTCTGAGTGTTTCCACACCGAGCAAAATCTATCATATCCTGCCTATCGGTTGATGTTTAACACTGAAGTACCCCAAGGAAGGCAACCAACTGGAACCAGAAGGCAACGGTTACCGCTTTTCTTCAAACTTTTGCCACACTCGTTCTGTTCCGCATTAGCTACCAGGCATGTTTTATTCAAATGTGCTTTGTGAATACAATGATGAATATCTTTGTTTTGGGGCTATTGTTCCACAAACTCTTAAATTATTAAAACAGGAAGAAGAAGAAAAAACACTCTAGATTTTCTTGCTTTGCCGCTTTTTAACTGACGCGTGAGTCTGGGAAAATGAGCAAACATGAACTTTACTTGGGTATGTGCTGTGCTTGGGATGGAGGCAGAATGAATAATGTTGGGACTTTATTCTCGAGGGGGGGAAGTAATGCCTGTTTCTTGGACTCTGTGTTAAGATATTTAAATTTAATAGCCAGAGCAATGAGATTGTGCAAGTGAGCCAGAACACACAGTTGTGGTTGATTAGTTGGAGAGTACTGCATCCTGCATGAGGCAATCTGTGCTGTGATTGGCTGATGTGGGTGTGGACGGGAGTTCCACTTTTTCCCGCCTTTTTCTTCTGTGCCCCCTGTGTGCTTTGTGATTTACCTCATGATGCTCTTTGCCTGGCTATCCTAGCTACTTCAAATATGGATGTAAATATATATTTAATATTATCTGCTGGATGGTCTTCTGTAATGAGCCGAAGGACAGAAAGGGGGAGTAGTGAGCTCCCTCCCATATTTGGGCATACCAGGGGTTGTAACACAAATACATACCTATTTCCCTGGCTCAGCTGATAAGGAGGAGAGCCTGTGGCTTAGTGGCTAATATATCTGCCTAATATGTAATACAGCCCAGGTTCAAATCCCAGTAAGGGTATGGCTAGCTGATGAGAGCTAAATAGCTTGAAATAGATCTATACTAGTCTCCCTTTATTTATTTATCAGTACAAATGCAACACAAACATAGCAAAGGCAACATTAAAAATAAAAATATGGTTTTCTACCTGGATGGTCTTCTGTAATGAGCTGAAGGACAGAAAGGGGGAGTAGTGAGCTCCCTCCCATATTTGGGCATACCAGGGGTTGTGACACAAATATATATATGAGATATTTGAACACTGCTCTCATGCTCCTCCCTATGACCCTCCATGGAGATGCGATTCCACTGAGGACTACTCGTTGAGTATGGTTGGTGAGCCAGTTACGAATCCATCTGGTGGTGATGCTGTCTAGCCCCCATTTTTCTATCTCACCTTACCTTTTCTAAGTTAGCCATCTCTTTTATGGATTCAACAAGCATATCTTATAAATTGCTTTCTTTCTAGCTTTCTTTTATTTTTCTTGCAAGTCTGTCAGTGATATCTTGCATTAAGGGTGCACGCGCCCATTAATTCAATCAGGCGCTTTCCTTCTGACATCCTCGGCAGGCGCTGCAGATCTGCCTTAGCGGAGGTGGAAAAGTCCAAGATTCTATTCAGCCAGCGGAATGATACTGTGACGAAAGTTGAGCACTGAAGAATTGATGCTTTCAAATGGTGTTGCTGTTGAAGAAAAACTCCCAAGTGTCCCTTGGATGGCAAGGAAGGAGATGAAATCAGCCGATCCTACAATAAATCAACTCTTGACTGTTGTTTGGAAGAACAGATCCTGAAGCTGAAGCTCTAACACTTTGGCCACCTAATGAGAAGAGAGGATTCTTGGAAAGGACCCTGATGTTGGGGAGGATGGAAGGCAAAAGGAGACAGTAGAGCTGTGATGGCAAATCTATGGCACACATGCCACAGGTGACACACTGAGCCCTCTCTGCGGGCATGCCAGCCGTCATGCCAGCTCAGCTCCACTGCACATGCACCTCCCACTGGCTAGCTAGTCTTTGAGTCTCTGCCGCGCATGTGCAGGGGTGGGGCTCCTGCAGGGGACATGTGCATGCATGCACAGGGAGCAGGATGCATGCGCAGGGGGCGCTCGCATTGCATTTGGGGGGCTCATGCAGCACCCCCGCGCCCCATTTTGGCTTCCAGGGTGGTTCAAGTGCTTTGGCAAATAGGTTGACCTCCTCTTCCTTCAAATATTGGAAGACAGCTATCATGTCATCCTTAGTCCTTCTTTTCATTAAGCCGCTAAGCTATGAATTACGGGGGAATTGACGACTTATGGTTCCCCAGATAGACTATTCTGCACCTGGGACATCATTACCCCACTACGTCAAGGGCCGAGAGCAAAACAGAACAAAAGTAGTTGGATACGGTTATAAACCTGAAGGTAATTGCAGAGAGAAATTACTGTGCTGGAACAAATCTTCATTTAATCCAGGCTAAACCATCACTGCCAGTTTGGTATTTACGATTAACATTTTGTTACTGGACAAACTTTTCTCACCCAAACAAAAGAATTTTCTTTTAGTAGGCAGAGGAATAAGGAGGCATTGTTTAAGAGGCTTAAGACAGACCGAAACATTTTTCAAGTCTATAGTGAAGCCTTTTTCAGCTCGAGTTAGTTTAATAGTGATTTTTATGGTTTTTATAAGGCTTTCAGTTCTGAAAACTGGTAGCTGCTTTGAGTATTGAGTAAAAAAAATACAATGCATTATAATAATTGTTTTATATTAGCTATTTTACTACTGTACAGATTTTGTTGTATTCTAACTTTAGGATTTTGAAGGAAGATTTTTTTAAAAAATAGGTACAAATCATATCATAGGAGCATACTGTATGTAAAATTTGTACAGTAAAAATGAATTAAGACAACTTTTGTCTCCTTGGTCATAGAAACCAAGAAGATCTCAATGGTCCTTGACTCTGATGCTTCAACATCCTTGCTTGATGAACATCTAAGCCAGTATTTTTCAACTCTGAGCAACTTTAAGATGTGTAGACTTCGAACTCCCAGAATTCCCCAGCCAGCATGACTGTGGTGGGCCTCTTCAATATGCCTCCATTGCAGGCATAAATCAAAGTTGACCTTCAATATGTTGTTTTGTCATTTTTTCCAACCCCATATGCATTTTTATCCAGTTTTTTTTCCTTTTGAATCATCCACCACATGTGATAATATGACCCAGGTAACCAGAAATATTTCTATTGGGGATTCTACCCAAAAAAATACAGTAAAGAAAATGCATAATTTAGTTATCCGTATATTACCTGCTGCTAGAATTGTATTTGCACAAAATTGGAAGAGTGAAGAAATAGCTACAGATAAGAATATGATTAGGAAAATATTAGAATGTGCGGAAATGAATAGATTAACTCTTGCAGTTAAGGAGAAAGAGCAAACTGAATATTATATAGTATGGGATCTATTTTACCAATGGTTAAATAATAAAAATGGAAGTTAGAAATAAGGAAATAAAATAAAAAAGATATGTTAAAAGAGATAAGTAAATATTATGACTAGTATGTTGAATATTATTATGTTAATATTGTAGAATTAATATGTGGATAATTATTATGTTGAAGATTATAGAATCCGTATTAATTTAGCGAAGGATGTTGTAATTTTGATTATTGTTTAACAAAGATATTTGTACTGAGACAACACACTGTTCAACTGAAGATGGAATGATTATATTAAATCTATCTATCTGTCTGTCTATCTATCTATCTATCTATCTATCTATCTATCTATCTATCTATCTATCTATCTATCTATCTATCTATCTATCTATCTATCTCAAATCAAAGTTGACCTTACTTCAGTCTTCAAAATATCTTCAATTTCTGTTCCTGCTTAGTTGTTTTCAATGGCATTAAAAGTCAGGGTCGAGACGAGGCTGCCCACTATCAACATTACTTTTTGTCTTAACATTAGAAGTTTTAAATAGGAATGTCAGAGAAGGAAAAGAAATAAAAGGAATGAAAATCAAAAAGGAAGAATACAAGCTACAAGCATTCACAGATGACTTGGTTTTCATCCTAGAGGATCCATTAGAAACAGCACCCAAACAGCACCCAAATTGATAGAAAGAATAGAAGAATATGGAAAAGTAGCAGGATTAAAAATAAATAAAGACAAAAAGAAGATCTTGACAAAGAATATGTCAACAAGACAAAAAGAAGAGTTGGGGGAAACTTTGGAGATGCAAGTTACGAACAAGGTTAAATATTTGGGGATATATTTAACAGCAAGATGCAGCTCCATTAAAGACAACAACTACTATAAACTCAAACAACAGATTACGATGGATTTGAAGAAATGGGAAAATCTACAACTTTTGATGATAGGGAGAATATCTACAATTAAAATGAACATTCTACATAGAATTTTATATCTGTTCCAGACGATTCCAATTAGACTAGGGAAGGAATATTTTGATGACTTAAATAAAATAGTGTTGAAGTACATATGGCAGGGGAAAAAAGCAGGAATAAAACTTAAATTGTTAACAAGATACAAGAACAAAAGGAGGATTGGGCCTGCCCAATTGGGAACTATATCACCAGGCAGCAAGTTTGATGTGGGTTAAATAATGGATAACACTAAGGAATACCAGATTATTGACCCTTGAAGGACATGATCTATTGTTGGGATGGCATGGCTTTTTATGGTACAAGGGAACTAAAACACAGGGGTATTTTAGAAGACATTGCCTATGGGAGGCCTTGCTACTAAACTGGGAGAAGATTAAAAGACAATATTATTTAAAAATTCCAGTCTGGCTATCAACTATTGAAGCCTTTTCATATGCAATAATATACAAAAAGGAACAAACAGTTAGATATGGTGAAATATTGAATGCAGAGGGTGAACTTAAATCTATGCAAGAACTGGAAAAGGAAGGTATAAAGATGAACTGGTTTTCATATGTGCAAATACAATCTAGATATGACAAGGACCGTAAAAGGTTTTTATGACAAAATGACTGAGTTAGATGAAATTTTGATGGGTACTGATGAAAAAATAATTTAAAAACTTTATGGACACTTACTAGAGGCTAAGTTAGAAGAAGAACAAGTTAAAGGAACTATGATAGCTTGGGGGGGAAATTTTGGGCATGGCATTGAAATAGAGAAATGGCAGAAATTGTGGTCTCAAAATTACAAAATGACAATGTCAACAGCAGTGACGTGCGGTGAGGTTTATGACTGGGGAGGCACTGACACAGTGCTGGTTTCAAATATTTTTAGACTTGTGGACTTCAACTCCCAGAATTCCACAGCCAGGCATGCTCAGTTCCAATTTAAAGCGACAGCATTTGTTTTTCTCCTTTGCTCCTTCTTTCTTTTTCTTTTTCTTCTCCTTTCCCTCCTTCCTCCCTCTCTCCCTTCCTCCCCCTCTCTCAAACACACACACACACACACAGAAGTTGGATTGGACTATCTCTCCTACCCCTTCCCTCTCTCACTCACTCTCAAACAAACCCCCCCACACACAAAAGTTGGATTGGATATCTTTTCCAGTGGCTTGAAAGCAGCTCCTCTGCCACCCCCCCCCCCATTCCCCTGCTGCCTTTCCCAAACACCTCCACCATTGCAAATGCAGCCTGCTGTCTGGGTGGGAAATGCCTGGAACACAATAAAGCCCACACACCACCTCCTGCTGGCAGGCTGGGGTGAGAGGAGAGGCAGAGAAGCCGGAGGGGAGCCGAGCCGAGCCTTCCAAAAGAAAGAGGCTGGGGGGAAGTGTGTGTACTACAGCATGGCTCTTTGCCTGGCTTCCTGCCTCCTCCTGTGGTCTCCTCAGTGCTCGCTTGTGCTCTCCCTCCCCAAGTGTAGTTTGATTGCAGGTGGAGCCACGTTGCCTTTTCAAACTTGTAATCAGTGAAGCTGGGCTAGATTTTTATATAGTTTTATCCAGCTGTGTGTGTGAGAGAAATGAATGGGGGCCTGGGGAGGAAGTCACTACACTTGGGGAGGGAGAGCACCAGTGAGGTTAAGCAGAGTCATCCACGGTGAGGCAGCAATTAGCTCAGCTTTTTCCTTTTATTTTTTTTTTCATGATGAGAGTGGTGAGGCTGTGTGTCACCTGCCTCACCTGACTGCACGTCACTGGTCAACAGCATATAAAGAAAATTTGTATAAGGTATTTTACAGGTGGCATCTACCCCCGACGAGAATAGCAAGAATGTTCAAGAATAAATAAGAAAAGTGTTGGAAATGTCATCAGACACCAGGCTCATATTACCATATGTGGTGGACTTGCGCAGAGGCTAAAAGATATTGGACTAAGATCCACATGTGGTTGGAGAAAATGACACGAAAACATATAGACTTTAAACCAGAGACTTTTTTATTGGGAATTATATCAGAAACATATAATAGAGACTTGAAATATTTGATTGTAAATGTTCTAACAGCAGCTAGAATTGTATTTGCAAAAAATTGGAAAAATGAGAAAATGCCAACGTAGGAGGAAATTATCCAAAAAATAATGGAATGTGCGGAAATGAGTAAATTGACATTTGAAATTAGAGAACAAGAAGATGAACAATTTTATAAGGTTTGGGATTTGTTTTATCAATGGTTAGATGAAAAATCATGGTAATGGAAAAAGTGGGAGAACTTTTCATATTTTAAGAATAATAGAGTCATATATGCAAAACTATAAGGGTTTAGCACTGTTAAACAGAGTAGAATGATGTAATGGAATGATGATGTATGTAGATTTCAATATATAGAATATTTTGTTGAAATTGTAGGAATAATAACTGAAGTTGAACTATTGATCCAAAATGATGTTGTATGTATGGATTCAATATTTAGAATATTTTGTTTAAAATTAAGGAATAATAATTATAGTTGAAAAATTGACATAGAACAAAAATGTACTTATGTTTATCTAATGAACAATTTGTGATTCGATATATAATTGTAAGTGGTGACCATGGAAAGGACGCACAAAATCTTGTAGCCAAACAACACGCTATTTGAAATGGAAGAAGGTTGTATGTATTTTATGTTTTTGTTTGTTTAAAAATTAAAAATATTTATATAAAAAAAGTCAGGTAGATACTAACCACTTGCAGATATAATACAAAATTTGTCTTTTACAAATTTTCCTTAATGGAAAAGAAATCTTTTTTTTATTCCTACTCACATCTGGTCTCCAGAATGAAAACTACCCTTTTAAATCCTAAAGGTGCTTTTTCAAGAGGCAATTGGATTTTCTAGTGTTTTCTTTGAAGACGTTTTGCTTCTCATCCAAGAAGAGTAATTTCAAGCAAAGAGCAATGCAAGAAATGTATGTAGCATCTTGCAAATATTTTAGCTCTTTCAAGGCGCAAAAGGCAAGATTGGACTTCATAAGACTAAACTTTTGTGTAAAATTATGCAGCCTTACAATCCTAGTTTTAGTTCTATTCTGCAGATTTCCCTCCAGTAATTCTCCTAGAGCTGTGGAAAGAAAAGGAATTCTCCTACCAAAACATTGGTACATTAAACCACCGTGCACTCTTAGTTATAAATATAGGTTTCTTTGAATGCCAGGCTAATTATCCCACTCCAAATAAACATTCTGAACCATTTTCTCCTTGCAATAATCCTTAAAGATAATTAAAATGTTTCCTACTCTTTTTCAAGAATAAGTAGCATTGATTGGCATTGATGTCTTTTGATAACAACAAAAACAGAGTTAATTATAAAATAATAGAGTCTGCCCCCTCATTGTAAGAATAAGAAACCACAAGGAATGCTCTAAGAATAGTTGTGGGGTTGTTGTTTTTTTCATTCTTTGGGGAGAAAATGCTTCACTACTGTTGTTTATACAGTAATTCCCTGGTTGCTACAAAGGCTTTTTAAAAATTGCATTGTTTCTGCTAAATGTTGAGATAATATTTTTGGAATTGCTTTAGTGGGCTCTCAGAAGAAGTAATTTATCCTCAAAATAGGTTGGGTATAATGAGCACCTCTGATTGTTTAGCAAAGGGATAGAGCTCATTTTTTGTGGTGAAACACACACAAAAAATTGTGGTTGCCTTCTTTTTGCCTTTTTTTTTGTAGGAAAAAAATGTGGCCAAACCTCCCATTTTGTTCGAAGAAGACTTTTGGTTTCAATTCTGACCTTTTGACATAGGGATACAATACAATACAATAGCAGAGTTGGAAGGGACCTTGGAGGTCTTCTAGTCCAACCCCCTGCCTAGGCAGGAAACCCTATACCGTTTCAGACAAATGGTTATCCAACATCTTCTTAAAGACTTCCAGTGTTGGGGCATTCACAACCTCTGGAGGCAACTTCTGTTCCACTGATTAATTGTTCTAACTGTCAGGAAGTTTCTCCTCAGTTCTAAGTTGCTTCTCTCCTTGATTAGTTTCCACCCATTGCTTCTTGCCCTGTCCTCAGGTGCTTTGGAGAATAGTTTGACTCCCTCTTCTTGTGGCAGCCCCTGAGATATTAGTTCCAGTTCCAGTTCCATACCCAGTTCCTGTAACCGTTCTTCATATGTTTTAGTCTCCAGTCCCCTAATCATCTTTGTTGCCCTTCTCTGCACAATTTCTAGAGTCTCCACATCTTTTCTACATCGTGGCGACCAAAACTGAATGCAGGATTCCAAGTGTGGCCTTACCAAGGCATTATAAAGTGGTATTAACATTTCACGTGATCTTGATTCTATCCCTCTGTTGATGCAGCCTAGAACTGTGTTGGCTTTTTTTGGCAGCTGCTGCACACTGGATGGGAAGACCTCACTTCTAAAACCTTCAAGAGATTGTGAAGGACATTCAAGTAGATTAAAGTCAATGGACCAATCAATAGCTTGTGTCTGGAGAGAAGAGAAGTATTTTCTGTAAGGCCTGCAATCCATCTTTTGAGGAGGGGAGACAGAAAAAAGGTTAGAATAGAATAACAGAGTTGGAAGGGTTCTTGGAGGTCTTCTAGTCCAACCCCCTGCTCAGGCAGGAAACCCTGCACCACTTCAGACAAATGGTTATCCAACATCTTCTTTAAAACATCCAGTGTTGGAGCATTCACAACTTCTGGAGGCAAGTTGTTCCACTGATTCATTGTTCTAATTGTCTGGAAATTTCTCCTTAGATCTAAATTGCTTCTCTTCTTGATTAGTTTCCACCCATTGCTTCTTGTCAACTGGGTCAAGTTAACTGGGATAATATTAAACCTTTTCATGATGGAGGAAGACAGGCCACAATGAAATGGGAACCATTTCCCCATGGTTGTGGGACTGTAGAAGTCCTCCTGCCATTCTTGCCCATCCATGTTCTCTCTTCTGGGGATTTAGTCTTTGAACATATTTTAACATGGAACCTCCAGCAATTCAGAATGCAGAATATCAGAGTTGGAAGGGACCTTGGGGGTCTTCTAATCCAACCCCCTGCTCAAGCAGGAGACCGTAAACCTTTCCAGACAAAGGGCTAGCCCACCTCTTCTTAAAAACCTCTGTAGGAAATTAGCACCTACCCCTCTCCTAGAAAAATGAAATATTTTTGGGAATATTAAAAAGGCAGAATATTATATTTCTCTGGATGAGAAAAGGAGAAGCATGTTTTAAAGAAAAAGCAGCTTCCTGCCCCCCTGTCAATGGACCATTAAGGCCTGAGCCAGTCTATTCTACACAACAAAGATCTGCCTCCTTCAGGCAGAGCCATAATAGGAATCCCAAAGCCCTTTCATTACATCATCACCCAGCACAGCTCAACCAAGCTTCGGGACTCAAAAGACAAGACAGCCTACAATGTTAGCTAAGACCTCCGCCCCCTGGGAGCCTGACCACCAATCAGAGTGCATTTCTTGCTACAGCAACAGGAAGCTCTGTGGTGGGGTCCAGAGAGGGCATAAATCCAGGGCACTCTCAGCATCTCTTCCCTTTTTTCCCCCAGCATCTCAAACCATGTGGTCCTGTCCACCATCAAACCATGTTTCTAATCAGCCTCCATGTTTCCATGCCTCCCTACTTGGCACTGAACCCAGATGGACATTTCATCCAACACCTCCAAGCGATAGAGTACCTGCAACTTCAGGAGGCAAGATTTCTTTTCGATGAGCAGATTGCTGGCATGGCTAGACAGCGATTGTCTTCCAGTCTCCATGTTTTCGAGAAGGGGCACGTCCTACCGTTTGTCCATTGTCTAAAACTTGGCTAACGGCTGTTTCCTCTCCATTAGCGATGCAGTACTTAATACAGAAGTCTGTTTAATGAGACACTTTGGGTAAGTGGGACCTTATTCCTGCTTCCTTGGGGGATACTTCATTGGAATTGTCATAATTCTTTGTCCCCAATTAGTGCCTATTTAGCTCAGCCTTCTGCCTTCCTGTTTGTTTTAAGAGCCAGGAAGATTAGTTTCTATCGTTCTAATCAAGCTGTTAATGAGTTTCGGTGGCTGTGCTTTCCCTTATGACACCGTCACTGTGAAGTCCTTTTGCCTTTAAAGACAGAAATTAGCCATTTCCCTTTGATGTACTGGAGATTACAAGCCATTGCTTTGTAGGAATGCCAATGCTCAGCAGTTTTGGTCGCCACGATGTAGAAAAGATGTGGAGACTCTAGAAAGAGTGCAGAGAAGAGCAAGAAAGAGGACTAGGGAACTGGAGGCTAAAACATATGAAGAACGGTTGCAGGAACTGGGTATGTTTAACTTAAGAGAAAGAAGGACTAGGGGAGACAGGATAGCAGTCTTCCAATATCTCAGGGGTTGCCACAAAGAAGAGGGAGTCAAACTATTCTCCAAGGCACCTGAGGGCAGAACAAGAAGCAATGGGTGGAAACTAATCAAGGAGAGAAGCAACTTAGAACTGAGGAGAAACTTCATGACAGTTAGAACAATTAATCAGTGGAACAGAAGTTGCCTTCATAAGTTGTGAATGCCCCAACACTGGAAGTCTTTAAGAAGATGTTGGATAGCCATTTGTCTGAAATGGTGTAAGGTTTCCTGCCTAGGCAGGGGGTTGGACTAGAAGACCTCCAAGGTCCCTTCCAACTCTGCTATTGTATTATTATATTGTATTATTGCTCAGAGTCCATGGTTCTCAAGCATGTCCTTATTTTCTGATTCGGGAGAACCATATGCTCACCCGGTTCAGGCACTTGAACAAATATTAATGGGAAGGGGTTGAGCATTGGTTCGCAAAGCGAAACACGGCTTTCTTTGACGTCAGCTCAATCATCTCAATAGCCGTGTTCCAATATTTGAGGGGCTACCACAAAGAGAGGGGGGGTCAACCAGAGATGAGTTGCTGCCGTATCGGCCAAACCAGTAGTAGTGGCGGTAGGAGGCTCCACCCACCCGCAGAAGTGCCATCTGCGAGCGCGCACAGGAGCACGCCTGAACCGGTAGTAAAGAAATTGGCAACCCACCTCTAGGGTCGACCTATTCTTCAAAGCAGCGGTAGCGAACTGGTGGTCCACCGCGAGAAACTTTTGGTGGTGCTCAGAAAAATTAGCTGCATTTCTTATATTGCACTAAATACTATTTAACTTTTTAAAAAATCATATTCGTGGTCCGCGGGATTTAAAATTAGGAATTTAGTGGTCCTTGAGGTCTGAAAGGCTGGTGACCCCTGCTCCAAAGCCCCTGAAGGCAGGACAAAACGCCATGGATGGAAACTCATTAAGGAGAGAAGCAACCTAGAAATAAGGAGAAATTTCTTGACAGAACAATTAATCATTGGAATGGCTTCCCTCCTCCCAGAGGTCCTCGGTGCTCCATCACTGGTGGTTTCTAAGACGACATTGGACAGCGATTGGTCTGAAATGGCATAAGGCAGTTATGGGCACCCTTTTTGTTCTCACGTTCCAAAAGCGCAGTGCCCGTGCGCCTCTGTCTCCCTGCGCATGTATGTGCAACTCACTTGTGGTCCCCCATCCCCTGCACATGCACATGCTCCCTACCTCCACATGCATGGACCCCCATGCCCCATTCTGGGCCTATTGGACCCCCCTGAAGCCTCTTGGGAGAAAAAATGGGGCACAGGGTAGTGGTGTAGCCCAGTGCTCCTTCCACCCCATGCATGTCCATGTGACCCCAAGCATGCATGCACGCTCCCACACATGCTCATGCATCTCCTGCATGTGCCCCGGAACGCATGCGTGGCAGAGACCCGAAAACCAGATGGCCAGTGGGAGGTGCTCAGTGTGCCACCTGTGGCATGCAAACCATAGGATCGCCATCACTGCTTTGGGGTATGAACTGGACACCCAGTTGTGAAACCCAGTAGTGTAATAGTTTTCTACATCATTTTATGGATCTTGTATACATGTTTACTTCCCTTTCTCAGGTCCTCATCATGTGGTAAATAATAAGATGCTCACACAATGGTTCTAAAGTAGGCTTCCCTGTGTGTGTGTGTGTGTGTGTGTCTGGGGGTGGGCAAATGTATTGATTGAAATTCAATACGTGTCGTCTACCATGCCAACCCTCTCCAATCCCTCTCCAAGATTCAGATACTTTTTATACCATTTTAAGTGCTAAGATAAGTGAAATCAATGGTCTTGAAATATATATTAAAAAAAAAATATTGACCCCGTAAGCACACAGCCAGGAGCAGTGAAGCAAATCTGAAGGAGGGCCAAAATAAATAAAGACATTTTCCACATTCCACAAGATGGATCCGTAACTGAGAAGATGTTCTAATTTTGGAGGGAATACCAGTTTCTCTTGCAAAGACATATAAGGAGCTGGCTATGGCTGGTCTAGCAGGGCTGGATTTCACATTTTTTTACCACTGGTTCGCCATGTGCCTGCCTGCTTCTGCACATGCGCCCGGCCTTCTGTGCATGCACTTTGCTCTCACATGTGCCTTCTGTGCGTGCGCTTTGCTTGCGTGCATGCCTTCAGCACATGCACCTGGCCTCAAAAGCTTGCCTAAATAGGACGGCATAGAGACGGGGCAGGTGAGCGAGTGAGCGGGCGGGCCGGCCCACCTGTGATTTCTGCTACCAGTTCAGGTCCGAACCGGCTGAATGCCACCTCTGGACTAAGGGAGACATGATAGCAGTATTGTAATATTTGAGGAGCTCCAACAAAGAAGAGGGGGTCAACCTATTTTCCAATGCGCCAAAAGGCAAGACAAGAAACAATGGATGGAACTTAAATCAAGGAGAGAAGCAACCTGGAATTAAGGAGGAAGTTCCTAATTAAGGAGAACAATTCACCAGCGGAACAGAAGTCGCCTCCAGAGTTTGTGAGTGCTCCATCACGGGAGGTTTTTAAGAAGAGACTGTGCAGCCGCCTGTCTCAAATGGAATGGGGCAGGGATGGTGAACCGGGGGCCAAAAAGGGAGCGTGCATGCGCTTGCATGCGTTCGTCTTGGCCACAGCCTGGAAGATGAGCTGCCCAGGGGGCATTCGCACGCTGCAAAATCAACTTCTGGTTTTCAGCACACGTGCGACTTTTGGTTACTGGCACGCATGTGCATGAGATGATCAGGTGGCCGGCACGCATGCTCACGCCGGGAAATGGAAAACCAGCTCTTCCAGTTTCCGGCACTGTTGTACGCACGAAGGCCAAGCTGATCGTTCATGTGCGCATAGATGCCGGAAATCCAGAGGAGGAACGGGTGACGCTGGGTGTGCCAGGCGACATTGCTCCATGTCCCTCTTTGAGCACGGGTGCCATAGGTTTGCCATGGCTGGTATAGGGTCTCCTTCTTGAGCAGGAGTCTGGACTAGAAGACCTCCAAGTCCTTTCCAATTCTGATACTCTGTATTCTAAATTGCTGGAGGCTCCGTCACTTCCAGCTGTATTCTGATTAATTAATTCAACAATAAGGGAGATGTTTCATTGAAAGATTCTGCACCTCAAGCTTGTTGGAATTTCGAAAAAGAGCACCTGAATTTTTGCAGATCTGTAGGGTGATGCAGAGGCATTCGGGCAGTGGTGGGTTTCAAAAATGTTTAGAACCTCTTCTGTAGGTGTGGCCTGCTTTGTGAGAGTGGCTTGCCGGCCATGTGACCGGGTGGGAGTGTCTTCACAGCCATGTGACTGGATGGGTGTGGTCAACTTGTAAAATGTGGTGAAACTCACTTAACAACTTTCTTGCTTAGCAACCAAAATGTTGGCTCAGAAACTCTGGCATTTGAAGCACGCAAGTCTTAAAGCTGTCAAGTTACAAGACCCTCATACCCCTAACCCTTTAGGAAAAAAAACCCCAGGGGTGTTCAAACTTGACAGCTTTAAGACTTGTGGACTTCAACTCCCAGAATTCCTCCTCCAGTCATGTTGGCTCAGGAACTCTGGCATTGAAGTGTGCAAGTCTTAAAGCTGTCAAGTTACAAGACCCTTGCACCCCTAACCCTTTAGAAAGAAAATCCCCAGGAGTGTTCAAATTTGACAGCTTTAAGACTTGTGGACTTCAACTCCCAGAATTCCTCCTCTCGCTCTTCATCTTGATGATGTGCGGACGGACGGGGGGAAGGAGCTGGAATCGGTTCTAAACGGCACTGTAGATTTGTGGAACCTCTTCTGTAGAAGCGATTAGAACTGGCAGGAACCCACCCCTGCATTCGACACATATAATGGTACAGTATGCAAGGATGACCTTGGGAGGTGGGGAAGGAAGGGGGAAAGATGCAATCTAGGGAACAATCAGATAAGGAGCAGGGAGGAGACCCCAACCGCACAATGGGAAGAGAAATAAACTCCCTAACATATCCGTTTGTGAGATGATGGAAGATTTGTACTTTTCAGGCTTGCAAAATTCTGTTCATGGAGCCTTACAATAAAGTAGAATTAGCTTATCTGGTTATGTTTCCTGTCTAGTCTTCCTAGAAGGCTGGGAGCCAAATTAGATTCTCATGCCAAGATATTTCCTTCCAAAGAAAGTGGCCCAACTTCCGATATTGTGGCCTCCCAACAAATATTCTTCTTGGCCTTATATGGAGTGAGATTATGAGCCTGTTTAAAAGTACCAGAGGTGGGTTTGAAACAGCAATGCTTCTCAGCCCTACTGAGAATGAAAGTGAGACAGTGTGAAAAGGAACATGCGATGTACTAATGAGCCCTCCAGTTTAATCAGGTGTAGGAGGTAAGGTAATTAACTTCTACCAACCTAGCAGTTCAAAAGCACATAAAAAATGCAAGTAGAAAAATAGGGACCACCTTTGGTGGGAAGTTAACAGCGCTCAGTGCGCCTTCGGCATTGAGTCACGCCGGCCACATGACCACGGAGACGTCTTTGGACAGCGCTGGTTTATTGGCTTTGAAATGGAGATGAGCACCGCCCCCTAGAGTCGGGAACGATTAGCACATATGTATGAGGGGAACCTTTACGTATGAGGTAAGGATGGATTTTACCCCATCTCTCTTTCAGGTTCTTCTTCTTCTTTTTTAAAGCTTTGCATGCTTCAGAGTAAGTGTTTTGGGACCATCTTGAGGGCACCTTTGTGACTAATTAAAGCAGCTCAATACTTTTCAGATTTTTGTGCAATAGGAAAAAGAAAAAAAAAAAGCAGTTTTTTTTTAAAGTGGATTTTTAAAAAAAGTTTTCTTTAAAGCTACGTTTGTCAAGCACAGGTAATCGGGAGCAGGAGTTGAGTTCAAAAGAAGCTCAGGTTGCAGGAACTGGGCATGGCTAGTTTAGTGAAGAGAAGGACCAGGAGAGACATGGAACATAGAACGTAGAATAATAGAGTTGAAAGGAACCTTGGAGATCTTCTAGTCCAACCCCCTGCTTCAGCAGGAACCCAATACGATGCCAGACAAGTGCTTGTCCAGTCTCTTTTTGAAGTTCCCCAGTCATGGAGCACCAAGAACTTCTGTAGGCAAGCTATTCTATTGGTTGATTGCTCTCAGCATTTCTCCTTAGTTTTAGGCTGCTTATCTCCTTGGTTACTTTCAATTGTGGTTAGTTTCCGTCATGCTGGATCTGCTTTTCACACCAATTTTGATTATATTTCTTCCAGATCAAATCTTCCTTGCCTGAGAAGAGGGGGGGGGGGTTCAACCTGTTTTCCAAAGCCCCCCCCCTCCCAAGGCCAGACAAGGAATAATGGATGGAAACAGACCAAGGACAGATTCAACCTACAGTCAACCAATGGAACAGAAGTTGCCTTCAGAAGTTGTGGGAGCTTCATCACTGGAGGCTTTCAAAAAGAGGTTGGAGTGCCATTTGTCAGAAATGGTGTAGGGTCTCCTGCTTGGGTGGTGGTGGTTGGGGGTTGGACTAGATGACCTTCAAGGTCACTTCCAGCTCTGTTAATCTTTAAAAAAAACCTAAAAGTTTATTGCATGCTCCCTCTATAAATGAATCTCATCTTTTAATGGTCAAGGCAAATTGGGACCAGATAAGAGTCCACTATAATTCATGGGGAACCAAACTTATATCTTTTGTGACTGCATAAAGATTTCAAACTGATGACACATTTGACTCCACCTTCAGGTTCCACCCTGGCCATCTCATACAGCATCGAATTTTCCAGGCTAATATATTTTCTCAAATTCTATGTCATGTTTTTAAAAAAAAAAAAACGATGGCACTGTCTTAAGAGCTGATTTAGGCTCCTGGTTCATTTTCCTATGACGAAAACATTATATACCAGAGAAAAAGTGTCTACAAATTAAAGAGCTCATAGTTTGGGCAAGCCAAGATGAGGAGCACATGAAATGTTTCTAGCCAAGGAAAGACATACAAAGAAGTCAAATGTTCAATCAACTTTCCCCCCCAATATAGGTCAAGACAACCCAGTCATAGAAATATGGAGACAAACAGAAATTCAGAAATTTGATGGAATAAACTGGAGACAAGTATTATGGTCTCCTCTGAATCATCTGATTCAGAATATGAAAACCAGATAGACCATCAGTCTGAAGAATCATCAGGCAATGGGACATCTGGCCAAGTCAGAGACTTTGGCAAACTCAGGTTTTCCATGGCATTAAAGACTTATCCTTCAACCATTCTGCTGATTAAAAACTTGCTCTCAAAGAACAAGTCATCAAGTCACTCATTACTGAACATAATAAAATAAAATATGAGCCAGCAGTGTGCAGCAGCTGCCAAAAAAGCCAACACAGTTCTAGGCTGCATCAACAGAGAGATAGAATCAAGATCACGTGAAGTGTTAATACCACTTTATAATGCCTTGGTAAGGCCACACTTGGAATACTGCATTCAGTTCTGGTCGCCACGATGTAAAAAAGATGTGGAGACTCTAGAAAGAGTGCAGAGAAGAGCAACAAAGATGATTAGGGGACTGGAGACTAAAACATATGAAGAACGGTTGCAGGAACTGGGTATGTTTAGCTTAAGAGAAAGAAGGACTAGGGGAGACATGATAGCATTATTCCAATATCTCAGAGGTTGTCACAAAGAAGAGGGAGTAAAACTATTCTCCAAGGCACCTGAAGTTAGTACAAGAAGCAATGGGTGGAAACTAATCAAGGAGAGAAGCAACTTAGAACTGAGGAGAAATTTCCTGACAGTTAGAACAATTAATCAGTGGAACAGCTTGCCTCCAGAAGTTGTGAATGCCCCAACACTGGAAGTCTTTAAGAAGATGTTGGATAGCTATTTGTCTGAAACGGTATAGGGTTTCCTGCCTAGGCAGGGGGTTGGACTAGAAGACCTCCAAGGTCCCTTCCAACTCTACTATTGTATTGTATTAAAACTAATGCCCTATTTGTGTTAAATAAATACTCAGCCATCAACATTCATTTGCTAAATCCAGTAAGTTTAAAAATAGCATTATTTATAATTTCCTAAGAATGTGTGTGCACTAAATTGAATTTATTTAAAGTTCGTGCCAGATAATCTATTTATATTTGTGCAGCTTAATTGAGTTCAATCGTAGGAATCTAATATGTGAGTGGGAAGAGAATTCTTCCTTCAAGAGATTTGATTTAAACTAATTAAATAAAGCAAATTTCTCTAGCAGAAAGTCTTTTAGCTTTTCTAAACTCCCAGGTATGGTATAATCACTTTGTGATTATTGTGGAGATTGAAGGTCTCGGAAATTCTTATCATAGGTAAATGTATCTAGTAAGATCCTATTAATTCCAGCTGGACATTGTGTTGGTTAGAACCCTCAATTTAGAGATGATGTGGTTTTGGTGATAACCATGGCAACAAGGAATTATTTTAAATTTGAATCTTCCAATTCAAATCTGATTTATATTCAGTGATTACTATGGAGACCAGAAATGGTATCAAAAATGGGTGTACGATGTGACTGTGTATCAACTGGATTTTTTTAAAAAAAATTGGCCCAAAATCTTCATGTAAAAAAGAAAAAGAAAAATTCAAAATATTAAATGGGAATAATGGAATCTGAGAGTTATTGGATTCAGATGGAGAACATCAAAAATAGAACGGAGATAGCTTGTATCTTGTGGCCATCATGCATATCAGAGCAGTAATTATTTGATGCATTCTTATACCCATCTGTGTTCCAGGGAGTTCAGATGAACTCATATCATCCTTCTTCAATCTGGTGCCTTCAATAAAGCCTGAGACCTGCCCATGTTCATTGGGAATTTGGGAATCGCAACAAATCTGTTAGCGTTTGAGCATCATCAGAGAAATAGGGATGATGTTGTACTAAGGCTATGTGATGGGGCTGATGAATATTCATGTGGGCCTCATATCAATGTTCATGTCCTTAAATATCTTAACATTAGTTCATACGATGCTATGCATAGTTGAATTAGAACTATCATTTAAACTAGTCGGTAGCAGATGAACTGATAAAATACATCTCGGTGTTTCCATATGTGTTGCTAAACGAAAGAATTTGATTATCACATGTGCCTAACACCATTTTGCTCCACTTAAACGTGGCTCTTTAACGTCATTTGCTTGGTGAGGAATATAATAAAAGAGCATCGCAATCAACCACTAACCAACCCAGCAGATTGTAAATAACTTGAACCGTGTGGCTTACCTTTTGTGCTCTTTTAAAATGGCGAAGGCGACTGTGTCAAGTGCAGCCGGCCAATTCTGTATATCAGCACCATGGACAGCATCACAAACGACATTAGGATTGTTTGTTACCAGGTTGAATTTTCTGTTACTCGTGAGAATGAGTGCTATGGATTTTGATAATCAATAATATTTATGGCAGCGGGGAAAAATGTGTAATGTTAACACAAAAATACATTTAAGCTGGAATTGAAAGAGGATGTGATGATCAAGGAGAGATTTAACCTAGAAATAAGGAGACATTTTCTGACAGTGAGAGCAACCAACCCATGGAACAGAAGTTGCCTTCGGAAGTTGTGGGAGCTTCATCACTGGAGGCTTTCAAGAAGAGATTTTACTGCCATCTGTCAGAAATGGTTAGGGTCTCCTGCTTGGGTGGGGGGTTGTACTAGATGACCTACAAGGTCCCTTCCAACTTAAATCTGTTAAATCTGAGCTTTGGAGAAGAAATTCAGCTATAGAGATTTATTCCAGTCAATAGTTTGAAAGTTTTCTTCACCCAGAAAACCGTAGCATCAGCATCTCTTATTGACCTTCAATAATTTATTCAGTTAAAACAAATGCGTATGTTAGACTGACAGTCTAAAGTTATGCACTGAAACTAGCTCTTCTTTTCCCCAAATATTTTGACTAAGCACTTAATTGGAAATTAACTGAAAGCAGCACTCATAAAGCTCACTGTTTTGGGGAGTTGACCCATTTGTAGCCTTCTACTACTTACAATATGATAGCAGAGTTGGAAGGGACCTTGGAGGTCTTCTAGTCCAACCCCCTGCCTAGGCAGGAAACCCTATACCGTTTCAGACAAATGGCTATCCAACATCATCTTAAAGACTTCCAGTGTTGGGGCATTCACAACTTCTGGAGGCAGTTTCTGTTCCACTGATTAATTGTTCTAACTGTCAGGAAGTTTCTCCTAAGTTGCTTCTCTCCTTGATTAGTTTCCACCCATTGCTTCTTGTACTAACTTCAGGTGCCTTGGAGAATAGTTTTACTCCCTCTTCTTTGTGGCAGCCCCTGAGATATTGGAAGACTGCTATCATGTCTTCCCTGGTCCTTCTTTCTGTTAAGCTAAACATACCCAGTTCCCGCAACCGTTCTTCATATGTTTTAGTCTCCAGTCTCCTAATCATCTTTGTTGCTCTTCTCTGCACTCTTTCTAGAGTCTCCACATCTTTTCTACATCGTGGCGACCAAAACTGAATGCAGTATTCCAAGTGTGGCCTTACCAAGGCATTATAAAGTGGTATTAACACTTCACGTGATCTTGATTCTATCCCTCTGTTTATGTAGCCTAGAACTGTGTTGGCTTTTTTGGCAGGTGCTGCACATTGCTGGTTCATATTTTAATGGTTGTTCACTAGGACTCCCAGATCCCTTTCCCAGTTACTACTGTTGAGCAAGGTGCCACCTATACTGTACCTGTGTATTTCGTTTTTCTTGCCTAAATGTAGAACCTTACTCTTTTCACCATTGAATTTCATTTTATTAGATAGTGTCCAATGTTCAAGTCTGTCAAGATCCTTCTGTATCTTAAGCCTATCTTCTGGAGTGTTGGCTATTCCTGCCAGCTTGGTGTCATCTGCAAATTTGATGAGTTCCCCATTTATTCCCTCATCCAAATCATTGATGAAGATGTTGAAGAGTACTGGGCCCAAAACAGAGCCTTGGGGTACTCCACTGCATACTTCCCTCCATGTAGATGCAGTTCCATTGAGGACTACACGCAAGGAGATCACGGAGCAAGAAGATGGGGGATTGGAGCATCAGCACTGTCTTGTACACATGTACTTCAAGATCTCCCATCAGCTAAAACAGATGCTGAAGTTTCCACAGAAGTTTCCTACATTCAGTAGGGAAAGATTGATGCAAGATTCGGTTTAGTAGTGAGAACTTTTATTCAGCTGCTGTCCTCCTTTTCGGAGAAGAGCTTAAGGAATCAATGGGTCCTAGCAAGAAAGGCAATAAAATGAGATGGACCATCCTGGTAAATGTAAAGACTGTCCACAGAATACAGATGGTCCTCGACTTACAACTATTCTTTTGGTCACCATTCAAAGCGACATACATGCATTGGCATCTATCAGTCTCAAAAGACAATGGTATCATGTTCTAGAAAGAGGTCAAAACTAGAGTGTCCTCTCCAGCACGAGGCCTGGGCAGATTAATATGGAGGATAGACTGTTACCCAAGCAGCAGATCCCCCCATCTCCACGTCGCTGAAATAGTCCAATGGAATGGCAGAGCCGATACGATTGGTTCCAGCTGTGTCACAGGAGTTACCAGAACGTGGTTGTACATAGTCACAAACTGCTTCTGGGACTCCGGCTCTGGATTTTGCCTGGAGGTTGACTCCTAAAGCCTTTTCCTGTAGTGGATATAGCCACAAGGCAGTGGAGGTTTGTAATCAGAGTTTCCCGTCTCCTAGAAGATGGTTCTGCCGCTTTATCTGCCGTTGGGGGCGTAGAGCCCTCGTCCGCCTTCAAAACCGTTGACTGTCTTCTCCTGTAACCCTGGAAAGGGGCCCTTACGAGGTGCTACCAGCTGGGCCAGCTGGACCAAGGATGGCGGGTTTAAAGTGACATACAACAACACTGAAAAATGGGACTAAGGACTCTTTTTCACGCTCCTGACCATTATAGCATCCCCGTGATCAAAATTCAAATGCTTGGCAACTGATTCATATTTACGTCCTGGGGTCATGTGATTATCTTTCTGACAAGCAACATCAATGGGGAAGTCAGATTCACTTAACAACCATGTTAATAACAACTGTAATGGTTCCCTTAACAACTATGGCCAAAAGGTCATAAAGTGGGGCAAAACACACTTCCCAAATGTCTCGCTTTGCAACAGAAATGTTGGGGTCTATTGTGATGGTAGATCCAAGACTAATTGTACAGAATTACAGAGTTGGAAGGGACCTTGGAGGTCTTCTAGTCCAACCCTCTGCTCAAGGAGGAGACTGTATAACATTCCAGACAAAGGCCTGTCCAGTCTCTCCTTCAAAATCTCCAATGACGGAGGAGCCAACTATTTTGAAGTAAAAAGGGTTCTTAGGAAATGACCCAGAAACCCCAGAACTCAAACAGACTTTTTAATTAATATCTCTCCCTTTAAATAGGTGTTTGTAGAATTCAATTTAATAAATCTGGGAAGGTAAACTAGCTCCTCAACATCAGAACTACATGGGGACTGGAGACTCATGATGATGTATCTTCTTGTGCCATATCCATCACCGGATGTTGGCTATCATGTTGGCCATCCTATTTTTATCAACAGCCACACGAAAAAATGCTGAATTTTGTCCAAACCAGTCCAAGGGTGAAATGCTACTGGTTCGGGCCGGTTTGCCTGAACCGGTAGTAAAAAAAATACTAAAAGAAGTTTTAAAAAAAGTTCCGACGATCGCACGTCGCATAGCTGATCTTTTCTTTTTAAGCATTTTTTTTTACTATAAGTTCTCCGGAAACATGGAGGTGGGGTGGGGTCCATTTTTGCTCCCAGCAGGCTTCCCTGAAGCCTGCTAGGCCAAAAACAGGGAGTAGGGGGGGGTGGAAAGAAAGAAAGAAAGAAAAAAAAGAAAGAAAGAAGGAAAGAAAAGAAAAGAAAATAAAATAAAAGAAAGAAATAGAAAGAAAGGGAGGGAGGGAGGGAGGGAAAAAGAAGAGGAAGGAAGGACTACAAACCTGGCACTAGGCGTAGCTTCAGAGGATGATCCAGGGCTGGAAGGGACCTGGAGGTCATCTATTCCAACCCTCCTCCAGCAGGACATTGTTAAAGTGAGTTTCTGCCTTTTGATCCCCCAGTTATATGACTGCATAGCCACGCCCACCCAGTTACATGACCCCACCAAGCCACGCCCACCAAGCCACACCCACAGAACTGGTAGTAATTTTTTTTTTAGATTTCACCATTGAACCAGTCCCTTAGATTTTGAAGCCATGATGCTCTTCATCTGCCTGGACCTCATTTGCCCTCAATCTTCCCCTGGAGGATTAAGTGAAGGATGCCATATTTTTCAGGGTGTCGCCTCATATGTCCGAAATATTCTAACTTTCACTTTTTAATGGTTGTGATGATTCCCCTTGGCTTTCCCAGGTGGCTTATCACCTCCTCCTTTCTGATTTTGTCAACCCAGCTTATACGTAACAGCTGCCTTGTAAATCCACATTTCAAATGCTTCTACTCTCTTCAAGTGGCTTTCTGTCAGAAGCAAGAAACTCTCCACTCCGTAGAGCAGGATAGAAAAGATGTAGCATCTGACAAGCATGTTTTTCAGTCTTTGGCTTCTGTCGTGACTGCAGAAGGCCTTTTCCATTTTGAAGAATGGTGTTCGAGCTTTCTCGATCCTTGTCTTTATTTCTGTGGTGGTTTGATCATGTGTGCAGGAGAATATTAGTTTCTAGTTGACATAATTGCATTTTTGCATCAAGCTGTTCTGACCCAGCCTTACAGAAGCAAGAAACAGACTCCTGGTCACTAAAACCCTGTCCTGTGAATTTACCTCTTGTGAATTAATTGCATTCATCCACCGAAAAGTCCAGGCAAGAGTCCCGCAAGGAGTTAACTGCAGTAACAGACCTTATCAGTGCCTTGTGATAATTGCAAGCTCCCAGCCGAAAGGCTGCAAATTAAGTTCTGGCAAACAGTCTTTGTGGCACGAAACACAAGGAGCAAAATCTTCAGAAATACGAACTGTTGTCTCCTACGACAATCACTCCCCTTTCCTTCTATTCATTCCCCAGCTGGGGAGGGGCCATTCAGCATCCACATATGCTTTGCTTCCTGAGTCGACTCCTTGTCTTCCGTTGTTCACCTCTCCTAACAGCTCTGCGCACTCGTACATCTAAAACAGGCCCCAGCTTTCCTTCTTCCTCACTCATATCAAGCCCCCAAAGGAAGCTGCCTCTCCGGTGGCTGGGAAATGTCAGACGGCCCTGGATCTATCTCTCTGTCTGACACAGAGCCCTCACCAGAGCCTTCCCCAGACTCCAGAACTGGCCCAAGTTCATCCCCAACCTCCTCCTCATCCGAGTCTGCTGCCAGCTCTGCTGGCAGCTGGAGAGTCCCAACACAAGCATTGTGATGCAAAGTTCTAAGCTATGTCCTTTTGACAACATTATGAGTCAAGTGCCATCTCTGGATGTCAAGAATCTTGCTCTTCCTGAAGCTTCTGTTGTTCCACATTAAACAATAATACTTTACCTTAGGGGCACGGCAGCTCAGTGGCTAAGATGCTGAGCTTGTCGATCAGAAAGGTCGGCAGTTCAGTGGTTCAAATCCCTAGTGCCACGTAACGGGTGTGAGCTCCCGTTACTTGTCCCAGCTTCTGCCATTCTAGCAGTTTGAAAGCACATAAAAAAATGCAAGTAGAAAAATAGGAACCAGCTTTGGTGGGAAGGTAGCAGCGTTCCGTGAGCCTTTGGCGCTGAGTCATGCCGGCCACATGACCACGTAGATGTCTTCAGACAGCGCTGGCTCTTTGGCTTTGAAATGGAGATGAGCACTGCCCCCTAGAGTCGGGAATGATGAGCACATATGTGCAAGGGGAACCTTTCCCTTAATACTTTAAAACAGTGTTTCTCAAGCTTGGCAAATTCAAGTTGTGTGGAATTCTTGGACTTTAAAGTCCATCTTGAATCAAACTAAAGGGGCCTTAAATTATTCTCGAAGAGGCTGATCCTTCACCATCACTTTTGAGGTACCTTTTCTTTGACGCTGTCAAAAATAAAGTAGAAAGTAAAAGAAGGAAGAACATCAACACAAGCACAGAATTTAGTATCTTCTTCAATTAGCTACCTGCAGGCAATCATTAACTAGCGAGCACACATTGTAACCCCCAGGTGAGGTGTCTCAAGGAAGCCAACTTATTACTCAATAGGAGGTCTTGGTTTTGATCGGCATCCAGAAGAGTCGGTCAACTTTTTCTGCGGGGTGTTCTTGGAACAGCGTGAGGAAGTTTGTTAAGTAAAGCAAAGTTCCTGCGGTAGTGAACACTTTAATGTGGTTTGAACAACAACACCAAACAGAACAGTCTCCCCCCCTCCCCAGCAACTTCATATTCCTTTTGTTGTTGTTGTTAGTTGCAAAGTTGTGTCCGATCCATCATGACCCCATGGACAACATTCCTCCAGGTCTTCCTATCTTCTACCATCCTCTGGAGTCCATTTAAGCTCACACCTACTGCTTCGGTAACTTCATCCAGCCACCTCCTTCTCTGCCATCCCCTTCTTCTTTTGCTCTCAATCGTTCCCAGCATGAGGCTCTTCTCCAGGGAGTCCTTCCTTCTCATTAGTTGGCCAAAGTATTTGAGTTTCCTCTTCAGGATCTGGCCTTCTAAAGAGCAGTCAGGGTTGATCTCCTCTAGGACTGACCAGTTGGATCACCTTGCAGTCCAAGGGACTCACAGGAGTCTTCTCCAGCACCAGAGTTCAAAGGTCTCCATTCTTTGGCGCTCAGCCTTCCTTATGGCCCAACCTTCACAGCCATCCATTGCAACTGGGAAAACCACAGCCTTGACTAGACACACTTTTGTTGGCAGGGTGATGTCTCTGCTTTTTAGTATGCTGTCTAGCTTTGCCATAGCTTTCCTCCCCAGGAGCAAGCCTCTTTTAATTTCTTGGCTGCAAGTCCCCCCATCTGCGGTGATCTTGGAGCCCAGGCTGGACTTTGTTTTTCCTTGAAGATGTTTCACTTCTCATCCAAGAAGCTTCTTCAGGTCTGACTGAATAGTGGGGTGAAAATCTTCCACTCCCCATCAACTGCAATCAGAACTGCAGAAGCTTCTTGGGTGAGAAACAAAAAGTATTCAAGGAAAAATGAAGTCCGGTTGCCTCTTGAAAAAGCATGTATAGTCAGTTGGTCTTTCTAGGGCTAGATCTCAATGCTATTCTGAACCTTAATGGATAGATAGATTAACAGATTTGGAAGGGACCTTGTAGGTCATCTAGTCCAACCTCCTGCCCAAGCAGGAGACTCTACACCATCTCCACCAAATGGCAGTCCAATCTCCATTTGAAAGCCTCCAGTGATGAAGCTCCCACAACTTCAGAAGGCCAGCTATTCCACTGGCTGATTGCTGTCACTGACAGAAAATTTCTCCTTATTTCTAGCTTGAATCTCTCCTTGATCAGTTTCCATCCATTATCCCTTGTCTGGCCTTTAGGTGCTTTGGAAAATAGAGCTTGACCCCTTCCTCTCTGTGGCAGCCCCTCAAATATTGGAACACTGCTATCATGTCTCTGCTGGTCCTTCTCTTCACTAAACCAGCCATGCCCAATTCCTGCAACCGTTCTTTATATGTTTTAGCCTCCAATCATCTTAATTGCTCTTCTCTGCTCTTTTTCTAGCATCTCAACATCTTTTTTATAGTGTGGTGACCAAAACTGGATAACAATTGGAAGGGATCCTTCTTAGCCTGGGCTAAAGCTCTATTTATCTTGCAGAATAACAGAGTTGGAAGGGATCTTAGAGGCAGTGGCGTAGCGTGGGGGGTGCAGGGGGGGCCGGCCGCACCGGGCGCAACATCTGGGGGGGCGCCCTGACTCGCTCTGCGCCGCCCTTTGCCGGACTGTGGCCGTCTCTTTCCTCCCGAGGAGGAGCTCGAAGGGCAGCGGGAAAAGGCTTGACTGAAGGGAAGCAGGTGCCGCGGGGGTGGGAGGCGCACCGGGGGCTTCGGGAAGGCGCCGGCTTCCCGGGGCGCTCCAGGCGGAGCCGAAGGAGAGCGGCGCTGCGCTGCGCTCCGTCTGCCCGCCGCTGCAACGCCACCGCGTCCTCCCGCTCCGCCTGGAGCGCCCCGGGAAGCCGGCGCCTTCCCGAAGCCCCCGGTGCGCCTCCCACCCCCACGGCACCTGCTTCCCTTCAGTCGAGCCTTTTCCCGCTGCCCTTCGAGCTCCTCCTCGGGAGGAAGGCAGGAGGCCAGCATGGAGAGCCTCACTTGACTGATGCCGACCCAGGGGCAGCTGCAGTCGGGCCGCCCTCGCTTTAGGGGGCGCAAATTACTTGCCCCGGGTGCTGACAACCCACGCTACGCCACTGCTTAGAGGTCTTCAAGACCAACCCCCTGCTCTCGCAGGAGACCCATACTGATAAATGGCTGTCCAGTCTCTTCTTAAAAGCCTCCAGGGATGGGACGCCCATAACTTCCGTGGGCAATTTGTTCCACTGGTTAATTGTTCTCACTTGTAGCAATTTTCTCCTTAGTTCTAGATTGCTTTACTTCTTGGTTTGTTTGTTTGTTTGTTTGTTTGTTTGTTTATTTATTTATTATTTATTTATTTATGACATTGTTTCTTGTCCTGCCTACATGTGATTTGGTAAACAAGTTGGCCCTCTCTTCCTCGTGGAAGCCCTTCAAGTATTGTAAGACTGTTATCATGTCACCCATGGTCCTTCTTCATAGGTTTTAGCCTCCAGTCCCCCAATCATCTTTATTGCTTTCCTTTGCTCTTTTTCTAGTGTCTCAACATCTTTTTTATAGTGTGGTGACCAAAACTGTATTCTAGGTGTGGCCTTACTAAGGCTTTATAGAGTGGTATTAGTACCTCACTTGTTCTTGAATATATCCCTCTGTTAATACAATTTAGGATTGCATTGGCCTTTTTTGGCTGCTGCTGCATACTAATGGCTCATATTTAGCAGATTGTCCACTAAGATTCCAAGATCCCTCTGACAGTTACTGCTTTTAAGCCTGGTTTCACCCAGTCTCTGTGTGTACTTTTGGTTTTTCTTACCTAAGTGTAAGACTTTACTTTTCTTTACATTGAGTTTCATTTTGTTAGATAAGGTCCAGTGGTGGGATTCAGCCAGTTCTCACCACTTCGGGACAGCCAGTTCTTAACTTTCTGAGCAATTCGGTGAACTGGTTTCTGAAAGAAATCATTAGGGCAGAGAAACGATCGTTAAATTATTTGAATCCTACCACTGGAGAGGGCCCAGGGTTCAAGTCTGTCAAGATCCATCTGGATCTTAGCCTATCTTCTAGGGCAGCGATGGCGAACCTTTTTTTGCCTCACGTGTCATAAGTGGGGGGAGTGCAGGGGGTCGTGTGCCGACGTGCCACACCCATAATGCAATGCGCGACCCCCAGTGCGCATGCGCACACTACAGGCATGACCCCCATTTTTACATGCTTTTTTCGCCCTCCCCAGGCTCCAGAGGCTTTATTGGAGCCTGGGGAGGGCAAAAACAGCCTCCCCCACCTCCCCGGACACCCTCCGTAGGCATCAGGGAAGCCTCCGGACGGTCCCTGAAGCCTTCGGAGCGCTCAAAATGACCCTCCGAGCAAACCGGAAGTCACTTTCTGTTTGCTTGGAGGATCGTTTTGAGCGCGCCGAAGGCTTCAGGGACTGTCTGAAGGCTTCCCTGACGCCTTCGGAGCACTTAAAACAATCCTCCGAGCAAACAGGAAGTGACTTCCGGTTTGCTCGGACGTCGTTTTGAGCGCTCCGAAGGCATCAGGGAAGCTCATGAAGCTCCCGGAGGGCCTCCAGGGGGGGAAAGGCTCTTTTCACCCTCCCCAGGCTTCCTATAAAGCCTCTGGAGCCTGGGGAGGGCAAAAAATGGCTTTAAAAAGGGTGAACACAGCATGCGCGCTGGCCACCTGACAGGGCAGTGCCTCACATGCCCTGACAAATGGCTCCACGTGCCACCTGTGGCACGCGTGCCATAGGTTCGCCATCACTGTTTCTAGGGTGTTGGCTATTCCTGCCAGCTTACTATCATCTGCAAATTTGGTAAGTTCCCCTTCTATTCCCTCATCTAAGTTATCTAATAATTCTTGTCGGCAGCTGCCATCAATACAGCCAGCAGAGTCTTCCAAAAGTTATTTCCTAGTCATTAAAGTGGTGCTTCTCAAGGTTTGCAAATTCAAAATGTGTGGAATTCTGGGACTTGAAGTCCACCATTAGTTGAGCTAAAGAGCCCTTGGATTATTCCTGAAGAGGTTGGTCCTTCCCATCACTCTTGAGGTACACTTCATTCGATGCTGGGCCTATCTAAAAGGACCTGGGACTGGTTTGAAATGGAGATGATGTTATTCTCACCTGTTGCTACTTCCTCCTCCTCTTGGCATCCCAAATATGATGGTGATGAAGATGATGATGTTATCCATTCAGTTATGTCTGAGTCTTGGTTATTCTTTTTTTTTAATAAAAAGTTTTTTCCTCCAATATAAACATACATATTTAACGGACAGTGTATTGACTGGGTTAAGTCTTTTTCAAACCACATAAATAATAGTAATAGAAATAAGTATGTGTACTTCATATCTTCCAACTTCAACAATATTGGTCTCTTTCCATAATCCTTGATTATTTTTCCAATACTTCATTTAAGCATAAATAACATTTCTTTTTGCCCCATATTTATTATCCCCTGCTAAATAATATCATTTAATATTTTATAAAAATTACTCATTATTCCACCATCACTTCAATGTTTCAAATGTGTAGGCTTGCTAATAACGTCAACTATTAACAATAATGATCAATTCCGGGAATATATCTCCATCTCCCCATAATGTCTAATCTTTACTATTTTAATTTCACAATATACTTTAACACATTATGGAAGTTATTAATACAATTAAATCGCCTAATTCTAAATTCCCAACTACTAATCTTTACTTATTGGGTTTATAACAAATATATATTGTCTATTAATGTATATACTATATTAGCTATATATATCTTCCCCTTTTATTAATATATTTTCTCATTATCTATCATCTCTTTGAAATTCCATCGTCTATCAACTTTTTAATCAGCATTTTCACTTTCTTTCTTAAAATCTTGTATCTCTTTTTGATTTTTTTAAATACCTACTAACTTTTCCTTTTTGAGCACTTTTTGTCACTTTCTGCTGTGCTATTTGAACACTCATCCACAAAATTTTCTTTTGTTTTTTTGCAGACATTTCCCCTTTTTTCCTCTATTATAGAGCTTTAAAAACTGGTATGAGTCTTGGTGATTTTATGGGCCATGTCTCTTCAACTCTTCCAGTCTTGCTCTACTTCTTTCAGTTGTTTTACGCTCTCGCTGGTGTCAACTTTGATGGTGTTTAGCCATCCCAAAAATATATATACACAACAGGGGTGGGTTTCAATTTTTTTTTACTACCGGTTCTGTGGGTGTGGCTAGGTAAAGGGCATGTGACTGAGTGGGTGTGGCCAACTTAACATCACTCACACCCACTCAGTCATATTGTCAGCCTCTGCTTCGCTTACTTGCTATCGGCTGCCATAGAAACTGGGAAGGTGGGGGGCATGGTATTTGGGATGGGAATAAATGGTACAGGAGGTGATATGGAAAAGGGAGTTTTCTTCTCACCATCTTTTGCGCATGCTAGTGGCCGGGGTTTGGACCTGGTCAAGGCCAACCGTCCTGCATACCAACATGATGAGGCCTTTTGGAGATGCAATCCACATGACACCTAAGGAAGTTGCAGATTGGACACTGGGATGGGGTCATTGGAGGGAGGAGGCTGGGCTATCATTTGATATGTGCTTGTTCGCACCTTTCTGGCTCAGATCTTGCTTTACTTTCGCTGCTATCTTTTCATAACCAGTCAAAGTATTCTAATTCCATGAACAATGGAGTTGGGAGTTTTCTTTCTTGGTTATTGATGGAGGCATGCCTGACACATATGCTCCCCACCACCTAACCACGCCCACAGAACCAGCGAAACCAATGAAAATGTATGTGTTGCCAGCTGGGAGGCTGGCAAAGAAGGCTCACTTTTCTCTCAGCACCAAACGATCCATGACCCCCTACACACACACACACACAAACACACACATACAAACACACACATGGTTCAGGGGCGTGGCCAGGCTGCTATTACTACCAGTTTGGAAAGGTATGCCAGATTTCTACTACCTATTCGGGTGAACCGGACCCAATCAGTAGAAAACCACCTCTGGTACACAAGTTCTCCAATTTTGTTTTTCCAGTTTGATGGATTCTATTTTTCTCTGCTTTCCAACCATATTTTCTAGGCAATTTGCTCTGCTTCAGCGAATGTTATCGAGGCAAACATGCAAAGTTAACGGCCATGCTATATATAGGGAGTCTTCTTTCCGTTAGTCCCATCCAGATGTCTAGATCGCAAATTCCACCCTCCCCAGCCGCCAGGGAACATTCCAGGTTCAAGAAACGTATCTCTACCTCGTTTAAATGCAAAACAAAGTTTTAAAGTAAAAGCCAGAGGAAGCAGGGAAGTTGACGCCACTTAAAATGTGGGTGACTACTCTCAGTGCTGTGCATTAGAATTCAGCACAAAACTCTACTTTAAATTGATTGAATTGATTAAAGGCCTGGAGACTAAAACATATGAAAAATGGTTGCAGGATTTGGGTTTGGCTAGTCTAGGGGAAAGAAGGACTGGGGGGTACATAGAAGGAGTATTCCAGTATTTGAGGGGCTGCCACAAAGAGGAGGGGGTCAACTTATTTTCCAAAGCACCAGAAGACAAGAAACAATGGATGGAAACTAACCAAGGGGAGAAGCAACCTGGAATTAAGGAGAAACTTCCTAACAGTGAGGACAATTCACCAGTGGAACAGTTTGCCTTCAGAAGTTTTGGGTGCTTCATCACTGGAGGGGTTTAAGAAGAGACTGGACAGCCACATGTTTCAAATTGTATAGGGACCCCTGCTTCAACAGGGGGCTGGACTAGAAGACCTCCAAAGTCCCTTCCATCACTATTCTGATTCTGATTCTCTAGGTTCTTTAGTGTGGATTAAAACATCCACACTAAATAAATATAACCGACATTTGTTTATTTATTATCAAACTTGTATCTTGCCCATATTGCCAAAGGGGACTTTAGACAGCTTACAGACATAAAATAAATTGAATTGTTTTATCAATTAAACAAGTGGAATAGGTAAAACCTATTCTAGAATAGAATAGAATAGAAAATAGAATGGAGCTTGGAGATCTTCTAGTCCATCCCCCTCCTCAAGCGAGAGAACCTACACAATTTGAGATAAGTGACTGTCATGTTATTAAGGGGAGCTGTCTGGTAATCCTTCTCTAAAATGCAGGTAGTCCTCGAGTTACGACCACAATTGACCTCAAATTTTATGATGCTAAGTGAAACATTGGTGAAGTGAGTTTGCCCCACCGTGGTGACAAATCGTTGCATTTGCTATGTTAGTAACCTGGTTGTTAAGCGAATCTGGATTTCCCATTGATTTTGTTTGCCAGAAGGGCGCGAAACCGGATCACGTGGCCCCAGGATACCATAGCCGTCATAAATAGGAAGCAGTTGCCGAGCATCTGAATTTGGATTGCGTGACTGTGGGGATGCTGCAACGGTCGTAAGCGTGAGAAACGGTCATTAGTCACTTTTTTCAAGGGCGTTTTAACTTTGAACAGTCACTAAATGAACTGCTGTAAGTCGAGGATTTCTTGTGGTCAAACAATTTTCACGTAATAAAGGGATTTTGGTTTTCCTCTTCTCAATATTCTCTGTTGGGCTGGAGACTGATGGAAATAATCACGGAGCGGCTGTGCCAGAATCCCTCTCGTGCATTCGCAATGCTCAGCCTGTATTCATATTCCCTGTCATGATAGGAGCAAAAGTCTGCATTTAAAATGTTTATGTCCCACCCTTCTACGGCTCTGGCAATGCCAACGGCGGTTGTACGAGTATCTGAAATATAATAAAAATCCCACAGAAATGACTCAATCATCCACTACAAAAACGAGCAGCAGTGAAATGACAGCTGCATTCAGTTTTAACAAGAGAGCGAGAGAGGGAAGAGGGGGGAGAGAGAGAAAGAGAGAGAAAGAGAGAAGGAGAGGGAGGGAGGGAGAGAAACAGGAAGAGAGAGAGAGAGGGAGAGAGAGAGGAAAGAGAGAGGGAGGGAGGGGGAGAGCAGGGAGAGAAAAGGTTAGAGAGGGAAAGAGGGAGGGAGAGTGGGAGAGAGAGGGGAGAGAGGAAGAGAGGGAGAGAGAGGGAGGGAGGGAGAGGGAGAGAGGGATGGAGAAAGCAAGAGAGTGTGTGTGAGAGAGAATGAGAGAGAGAGAAAGTAAGAGAGAGAGGGGAGAGAGGAAGAGAGAGAGAGTGAGGGAGGGAGAGGGAGAGAGAGGGATGGAGAAAGCAAGAGAGAGTGTGTGAGAGAGAATGAGAGAGAATGAGAGAGAATGAGAGAGAGAGAGAAAGCAAGAGAGAGGGGGAGAGAGGGAGGGAGAGAGAAAGTGAGAGAATGAGAGAGAGGGAGGAAAGGACAAAGCAAGAGAGAGGGAGAGAGAATGAGAGAGAGGGAGAGAGGCATGGGGAAAGGAGGGGAGAGAGGGAAAGACAGAGAGAAGGGGGGAGGGAGAAAGCAAGAGAGAGAGGGGGAGGGAGGGAGAATACAAGAGAGAGGGTGAGAGAGATGAGAGAAAATGAGAGGGAGATGGAGAGAGAAAGCAAGAGAGAGAGAGAATGAGAGGGAGTGAGAGTGAGAGAAAACAGGAGAGACAAAGCGAGAGAGAGAATGAGAGAAAGAGGTAGAAAGAAAGCAAGAGAGAGAGGGAGAGAAAGAGAATGAGAGAGAGAGAGAGAGAACGAGAGAGAAAGCAAGAGAGAGAGAATGAGAGAGAAGGAGAGAGAGAGGGAGAGAGATAAAGCAAGAGAGAGCAAGAGAGAATGAGACGGAGAGGGAGAAAGAAAGCAAGAGAGAGGGAGAGGGAGAGGGAGAGAGGGGGGTAGAGAGAAAACAAGGGAGAGGGGGAGAGAGAATGAGAGAGGCAGAGAGAAAGCAAGAGAGAGAGAGAATGAGAGAATGAGAGAGAGGGGGAAAGAGAAAACAAGAGAGAGACTGAGAGAATGAGAGAGAGAGAGGGAGAGAGACGGAGAGAGAGAGAGAAAGCAAGAGAGAGGGGGGAATGAGAGGGAGAGGGGGGAGAGAAAGCAAGAGAGAGAGAGACTGAGAGAGAGGGAGAGAGACAGAGAGAGAAAGAGAGAAAGCAAGAGAGAGAGGGAATGAGAGGGAGAGAGAGGGAGATAGAGAGAGAGAGGGAGAGACAAAGCAAGAGAGAGAGAGGGAATGAGAGGGAGAGAGGTGGAGAGAGAGAGAGAAAGCAAGAGAGAGAGAGAGAGAATGAGAGGGAGAGAGCTGGAGAGAGAGAGAGAAAGCAACAGAGAGAGAGGGAATGAGAGGGAGAGAGCTGGAGAGAGAGAGAGAAAGCAACAGAGAGAGAGGGAATGAGAGGGAGAGAGGGAGAGAGAGGGAGGGAGGGAGAGAGAAAGCAAGAGAGAGGGAGAGAAGAGAGAGATTGGAACTGAGCAAGTGCCTGGTGGAATATCTAATATCTGAAGAACAATTGGAACCAAAACTGACTCCGGTAAGGGAATCTAATACAGGAGGTCCTCGACTTAAAATTGTTCATTTAGTGATTGTTCAAAGTTACGACATCATTGAAAAAAAGTGATTTATGACTTTTTTTCACACTTACGGCCATTGTAGCATATCCGTGGACATATGGACATGCAATCAACTGACTCATATTGATGACGGTTGCAGTGTGTCCTGGGGTCACGTGATCCCCTATTTGTGACCTTCTGACGTCAACGGCGGAAGCCAGATTCACTGAACACCCATGTCACCAACTTAACAACTGCAGTGATCCACTGAACAACTGTGGCAAGAAAGGTCGTAAAATGGAGCAACACTCAATTAACAAACAATCTCACTTAGCGACAGTAATTTGGGGCTCAGTTGTAGTCCTAAATTGAGTGGCGCAGTGGCCTAGAGGTGGAGCTCTCGCCTCACAATCAGGAGGCTGTGAGTTCGATCCTAGGTGGAGGCAGAGATTTCTCTCTCTGGGCACACTGGGAATATATCTGCTGAACAAAACTCCGCATTGGCAACAGGAAAGGCATCTGGCCATTCAAACACTCTGCTAGCTCCATTCAATTCCCCAGACTCCACCCTGCAAAGGATTATGAGGTTGTTAAAAGAAGTTGTGATCTTAAGTTGAGGACTACCTATATAATTCAGACAGAACCACCATGGTGGCCCCTCCACCCTCACAGTCTTTAACAACTCTCAAATCTTAGTAAATAGGCAAACAGTTACAAAGCTGTCAGTTATTTTTGGTAGCACAATTAAAAGGAAAAGTTATACTACTACACAGATAGTCCTTGACACCATTCGTTTAGTGACCATTTGAAGTTACAACGGCACTGAAAAAAGTGACTTATGACCTTTTCTTCACACGACCGTTGCGGCATCCCCACGACCACAGGAATAAAAATTCAGATGCTTCGCCGCTGACTCCTATTTATCACCGTTGCAGTGTCTCGGGGTCATGGGATCTCCTTTTGCGACTTTCAAATGAGCAAAACCAATAAGTCAGATTCACTTAACAACCGTGTTAGGAGCTTAAGAACTGCAGGGATTCGCTTAACGAAGGTGGCAAGAAAGAAAGGTGGAAAAAATGGAGGAACACTCAACAACTGTCTTGCTTACAGTGGTGGGATTCAACTAATTTAGCAACCAGTTCTCTGCCCTAATGACCGGCTGGGTGGGCGCCATGGCAGCACTTGAGCTCCTGCACCACCACCCCGGGAGCAAAATAGAACCCGTTTTGGGCCTAGGAGGCCTCCCTGAAGCCTCCTGGGATTAAAAATGGGCTGTGGGGGACCACACTGCACCCCTGTGCCCTGTTTTGGGCCTAGGAGGCCTCCTACAGCCTCCTGAGAGCCAGAACGGGGCGCATGAGGACTCCTGGGAGGGGCAGGGTGTGGCCAGCCAGTCGTCAGAACTACCGGTTCACCAAACCGGATGTAAAATTAGCATCCAGTTCACTCGAACTGGTGTGAACTGGCTGAATCCCATCCCTTCTTGCTTAGCAATGGAAATTTTGGGTTCGGCCGCGGTCATAAGCTGAGGATCCTCTATGTATGAAATCTCTTCCTCCTACACCGGTAATCTTTCTTCTTTGTCTTCTTCTACATCACTTCACTTTCGGTCCATATTTTTTTGATTTTACCAATAATCTGAGGAGACCCCAACCTGGGTGTTTACAACTTGTCTTCAGCATTAGGAACGGAGTGACTTCTGCGGGCTAAGTTGTTCCTGGACCAGTGTACTTATTAAATCATGTTGATGTCTCTCTGTTTTTACTACGCTTCTCGCCCACATGCAACAGACCAATTATGGAATTGGTTTTTAGAGCCTGGCGCAGCTGCCAAGATTGTAAATAAACCCACGATTGCTTTCACATCTTGATTCTAAGCAGATCTCTTTAGATGAAGGTCCCAAACGTTTTCTCAGGTCCAAAATAACTGATATTGTAATTCTACTAAAATTCAGGGTTAATTCGGACCTGCCTTAGCTCTTCCTGTGCAGATACAAATCAGATGAGATTTGGTCTGAGTCACCTACAGCTTTTTTTTCTTTTGCAATCCCCCCCCCCCAAATTAAGTTGCAACATTCAGGGGCATAAAAGGTGATTAGAATTAGAATTCTTTATTGGCCAAGTGTGATTGCACACACAAGGATTTTGTCTTTGGTGTCTATGCTCTCAGTGTACATAAAAAGACAAGATACATTTGTCAAGAATCATAAGGTACGACACTTAATGATAGTCATAGGATACAAATAACTAATCAGGAAACAATATAAATCATAAGGATACAAGCAACAAAGTTACCGTCATACAATCATAAGTGGGAGGAGATGGGTGATAAGAATGATGAGAAGACAAATAGTAATAGTAATGAAGTTGTAGTGAATGGTTTGACAGTGGTGAGGGAATTATTTGTTTAGCAGAGTGATGGCGTTCGGGAAAAAAACTGTTCTTGTGTCTAGTTGTCTTAGTGTGCAATACCCTATAGCATCGTTTTGAGGGTAGGAGTTGAAACAAGTTATGTCCAGGATGTGAGGGGTGTGTAAATATTTTCACGGCCCCTTTTTGACTCGTACAGTATGCAGGTCCTCAATGGAAGGCAGGCTGGCAGTAATGTTTGACGGCGTGCTATTTTTTTCTTTATTTTTTTGTATGGTGAAGAAAAGGGTAAGAATAAAAATGGTGAAATGTTCGTAGGTTTAATGTCATTAATTTGCGTTGACTTCATCCAGAAAATTTTCCTCCTTAGTTTATTACTAGCTGCTACTCTTGATTAAAGTCAAACCAATTTTGTTTAGGGATTGTCTCTTCCATGTATTTTCTGCCTGGCTTGTGAATGGATGCAGAGCAAAGATGGTTAAAGTCCTATCCTTATGAGGCAGTGTTTCCCAACCTTAGTAACTTTAAGATTTGTGGACTTCAACTCCCAGAATTCCTCAGCCAGCAATGTGGAAACATTGCTATGAGAAGTCAATGGGGCATAGAGCAGGATACATTCTTCTCTGATGTTCTCATGTATTCATATATGTGCATTATTTATTTATTTACTGTATGGCATATCATACATGGACTACTAATATATATTAGCATTTCACCTAGATTAATAAAACACAATAAAATATAAATGTTGAAAAGATCTATGCTCAAATACCAATATCTAGGCCATCTAACCATTGAGGTGCAGCATTGTTTATGTTAGAAATTGCTTATATATAGTATTACAGAACAAACAAAGAGTACAGTCACCATGTGTTTTACTGCTTAACTGCTCAACTGTAATAGCCAACAGGAAATCCTACTCAGAACACTAGCTCATTTTACCGACCTCGGAAGGATGGAAGGCTGAGTCAACCTTGAGCCTGGTGAGATTCGAACTGGCAAATTGCAAGCAGTCAGCAGAAGCGGCCTTCAGTACTGCATTCTAACCACTGCACCACTGCGGCAATAAGGAAGCAATTTGGGCTCCAAAGCCCAACTGGATTAGAGAGAAAAAATTCAGCAACTCACTGCATTGGAATGACTAAATGTGAATTTCTCTAAAACCAAGCCTGTGGTTTTCTCAGAAAGATCAGTGTTGTGATCTTCTAGTGGCCTACGGAGCTGGCAGCAGAGTTGGACAACGAGGAGATTGGGGAGGAGCATGGGCCAGTCCTGGAGTCTGGGGAAGGCTCGAACAAGGGCTCTGTGTTGGAGGCAGAGAGGGGGCCAGGGCCGTCTAGGAGTTATGTGCTGCCTCCAGAGCCTCCAGAGTCGGACATCAGCGAGGCAGAAGAACAGGCTCCCCCTGTTCCCAGTGTGCACATGTGCAGAGCTGCCAGAAGACAAGAACAGTTAAGACAAAAGGGATGACTCGAGAGTAAGGCTTGGAGGTGATTGGCCCCTCCCATAGGACATAAAGGAGGAGCAAAGGCACGTGAGCTTTTGCAGGATGCAACTTGGTTCATGCTGGTCAGTTTACCTTCTGAAGCTCCGTTTTGACTCTTTGCTCCATGTGGCCTTGGCAAGCTAATTGCCAATTAAGTCTTTGGCAGCGTTTCAAAGAAGATAAAGGTGGGTGCTTATCAGCCTCATCCTGAAAGACTTTGGCCGCCTACTGTAGAACTCTTTACAACTATTTGGGACTCATTGTGGGCTGTGAATGAACATAATTCACAGCCTTTGAAACAAAAAGAGGGTTTTGGGGACTAAGTGTGTGCTTTTTACTGTATCAGTTCCGATACAGCCTAGGTCAGAACAATCAGTGCCCCATAAACACCAGGGGTAAATAAATGGAAATCAACATAGGGCAGGTCAAGACCTTGAAATACCCCAGAGTCACCATTTAGTCCCTGGGAGCCTGAAAGATTTTAGATCAGTGAAGGATAAGGCAAATCATTTTATTTTAAACAGTAGCTAAGGTAATGGTATTCCTGCCACCACACTCTTTAAAGCACAGCTGCTAGAAGATGTGTGATACTCAAATATATGTGCAGAAAAGTTTCCCGTGAATGAAGGCGAATCTACGTGTCCCGAGATAATGTTGCAGAGGATCCAATCTGAATCACTCACTGGCACCAGAGGTTTATTCTTCCAAGCTTTCTAAACTAAAAGCTACACCCAACCTGGAACCACATAAATACAACGCATAGAATAGCCCAGTGTACATATTCTGGAAAGAGAGAAGGAGAGAGCAGTTGCTTGAGGATAGGCTGTGGCGTGAGCCCAAAAACTTAGAAAAATTAAAGCTTTGGTCCCAGTGACCGACTCTGAATGGATCCAGAAAAGTTTCCATTTGCTGAGATGGAGTGTAGATTTCGGAGAACCTGTGTTCGAGATGTCTCAGTGCTATTCATTTGTTTATATCCAGTCAGAGCTGAAGAAGCTTCTAGGAGGAGAAGCGAAACGTCTTCAAAGTAAAACCAGAAAGTCCAGTTTGTTAGGGGTATCTCCGTTGGGAGACAGAAAATAGCGCAGCAGAATGTACAGCTAGAGAGAAAGAACGTTGCTAGTAGAAAAACACACGAATAGAGTTTCAGACACTGCTAGTAAAAACAAGTAGCTTTACTACTAATAATTGCTTCACAAGCAGTGATAGTAGATATATGTCCAAACACAATTCAAAGAACAAACAATTGCTTACAGTCGCAGTTCACGTTCCAGTCATCAAGCGAGCAAGTAGCCATCGAACATAGGACAAGCAGAGAGAGAGAGAGAGAGAGAGAGAGAGAGAGAGTGAGAGAGAGAGAGAGAGAGAGAGAGAGAGAGAGAGAGATCTCCTGATTCCCTCTTATTGTAAAGTTAATTACAGCTGATAAGTACATTCACCCATTTAAAGCAACAATGACCATTTGTTATTGTATATAGATATATGTTGCCTACCCAACACTAGGAGTATACTCCCAACACAGTTGCCTCTTGAAAAAACACCTTTGGGGCAGATCACGATAGGACTTAGGGAATGGCCTTGAAGAACAGGAGGAAGAGTTGGAATTGGCTATATCTAGCAGGACTAGGGGAGACATGATAGCAGAGTTCCAAAATCTCAGGGGCTGCTCCAAAGAAGAGGGAGTCAAGCTATTCTCCAAAGCACCTGAAAGCAGGACAAGAAGCAATGAATGGAAACTAATCAAGGAGAGAAGCAACCTAGAACCAAGGAGAAGTTTCTTGTCAGTGAGCACAGTTAACCATCTGAAGAGTTTGAGGGTGCGCCATTACTGGAGGTTTTTAACAAGAGACTGGACAACCATTTGTGTGAAATGCTAGATGGTCTCTTGCATGAGCAGGGGGTTGGGCTAGAAGACCTCCAAGGTCCCTTCCAACTCTGTTATTCTGTTATTCTGCTACCAAGGCAAGATAAATAGAGCTTTAGCCCAGGCCAAGAAAGTAATTTGAGGGCATTTCTAGTTCACATGAAGATAAAGGGGCAGTCAGGCTTTCAAGAGTTAGTTATTGTAGCTTTTACAAAAAAGGAATTGTCACCTAATGGTATTGATGAGACCCATTATATTGTAGTCTCCTGGATTTGTAAGTCACTACCGTTTTCAAAGACTGGGCAACAGTTCAATTGGGAAGATGTAAATATTGGTAGATAGGGACACGGTGTTCCAGTGGCTAAGACGCTGAGCTTGTCGATCAGAAAGGTCGGCAGTTCGGCAGTTCAAATCCCTAGCGCCGCATAATGGAGTGAGCTCCCCTTACTTGTCCCAGCTTCTGCCAACCTAACAGTTCGAAAGCATGTGAAAAATGCAAGTAGAAAAATAGGAACCACCTTTGGTGGGAAGGGAACAGCATTCTGTGCACCTTGGGCATTTAGTCATGCTGGCCACATGACCATGGCAGGGACGTGCGGTCAGGGGAGGCAGAGCCTCACCGCTCTCATCATGAAAAGAAAAAAAAAAGGGAAAAAGGAAAAGGCACACGTGGTCCAATTTCCTGCCTTCTTGAGTCAACATGAAGGGGACGGCGGAGCGTGCTCCGTGGTCCCCTTCATGTTGACTCAGGAAGGCGGGGAATGGGACCACGTGTGCAGGAGGCAGAGGCTGCCTCAGCCTCTTGCACACGTGGTCTCATTCCCCGCCTTCCTGATGACGTCACCAGCCTCACCAGCCATAAACCTCACCGCACGTCACTGGACCATGGAGATGTCTTTGGACAGCACTGGCTCTTCGGCTTTGAAACGGAGATGAGCACCGGCCTCTAGAGTCGGGAATTAGTAACACATATGTCCGAGGGGAACCTTTACCTTTAAGTATTGAGAGTTGGACTCAAAGGCTTTTGAAGGTCTCTTCCAGCCTGTGATTCTATGTCTTAGGATTCTAAGTCAGTGTGAAGGACCCGTTCACATGACCCACTCAAATAACAGCACAGCTCCCAAAAGATTACCAAATCACACATTATCCAACCCCAGCTTACTTTCGACTAATGTACAAACCCAACCGATGTTTTGTTTTGCCTTCACGCTCACATTCAGTATTTGCTTGCCAGTGGGAAATGAGTTGATGTGATTAATTTGGTGAGAAAGATACCAGCGGCAGTCATGGAAAGTTTTGGCGGAATCTCTGATGGAGAGCGCGCGAGAAAAATCATGCTGCTCTCTGATGAGACCCCCCTTCCCTTTTCATCTCTGAAAAATGAAGTCTTTCAGGTCTGACATGCTGCTTCTCACAGAGACAGTTGGCTCGAGAGCTGTGACATGATGTCATCCCGGCTGCCCCATGCCAGCTCTGTGGAATAATAATTAAAACACGTAACACAATACAATCGAATAAAAGTAGAAGGAGAGAGGGAATTCACCACCAAAACTGATTGAATGTTTGCAATGTTTTTGTCAGGCCTGAAAGTCGGTTTTAATTGAATTGATTTATTGCTCTACATAGGGACGCGGTGGCTAAGACGCTGAGCTTGTTGATCAGAAAGGTCAGCAGTTCGGCGGTTCGAATCCCTAGCGCCACATAACGGATTGAGCTCCCATTACTTGTCCCAGCCTATGCCAACCTAGCAGTTCGAAAGCAACGTAAAAATGCAAGTAGAAAAATAGGAACCACCTTTGGCGGGACAGTAACAGTATTTGTTGTGCCTTCGGTATTTAATCATGCCAGGCCACATGACCACGAGAGACGTCTTTGGACAGCGCTGGCTCTTTGGCTTTGAAACGGAGATGAGCACTGTCCCCTAGAGTCGGGAACGACTAGCACATATGTGCAAGGGGAACCTTTACATTTACCTTTATTGCTCTATATAGGCACCTTCTCAACTAACAGTTGGCATCTGCTTAGATTAGATAAGGTTCACTGGCACTCATGGGGAGTTGGACTTAATTCACTTGTGGCTATGTATGGATGCCAGGCTGATGCCCCTTTTCACTCCACCCCCAGGTTCTGCCACTCCTTTTCCTACCATTTCATCATAAGCAATAGCAACAAGAACAACAAACGTCAAAATATCAAATGATTGTAGACTTTCCCCAGATTAAATCTGATCTCAGACAGAAGAATATCCAAGATAAAAAAAGGGAAGGAAAGATGTTCAGATTTGGAATTGGAGTCCATATGAGCTGCGGTGGCGCAGTGGTTAGAGTGCAGTACTGCAGGCTATTTCTCTTGACTGCCTGAAATTTGCCAGTTCAAATCTCACCAGACTCAAGATTGACTCAGCCTTCCCTCCTTCCGAGGTGGGTAAAATGAGGACCCAGATTGTTGGGGGCAATAAGCTGACTCTGTAAACTGCTTAGAGAGGGCTGGAAAGCACTGTAAAGCGGTATATAAGTCTAAGTGCTATTGCTATCAGCTAATGCAAAACATATTGGGGGGGGGGGAATAGCCAGTGTCTTCTCAACTGCTAAGAGTAGTCCTGGTGGGAGAGAATACTGGTCAGTCTTTTCTATATGTAGTGAGCACTGCAGTGTCAGCATTAGGGAGCAACTGGGGATAGCTCAAGCAGTCATATGGATGTGGCACTTTTCCTCCAGCCCTTCTGACATTTGGCAAGAATCTGAAGACCTTGCTTCACCAATTGACCAGGAGGGGGTTTCCAATGGGGGAGTGCTACCAGTGACCAGTGGAGCAGGTGGCAGATTCAGACAGTGAGGAGGTTGGGGAGGAACATGGGCCAGTCCTGGAGTCTGGGGAAGGCTCTGATGAGGGCTCTGTGTCAGAGGCAGAGAGAGGGCCAGAACCGTACGCCAGTTATCAGCTGCCTTCAGAGTCGGACATCAGTGGGGCAGAAGAACAGCTGGAGCCTGTTCCTGATGTGCGCATGCGCAGAGCTGCCAAAAGAAGGGATCAGCTAAGGAACAAGGGCTGATTTGGGAGTAAAGGTAGACAGTGAATGACCCCTCCCATAGGGAATAAAGAGGAGCGAAAGGAGAGAGGAATTTGCAGGAGACAATTCGTTCAATTCATTAGGGTAAAGTTCTATTCCTGACTTCGTGCCATGTAATTGCTGCTACAGCATGGTGTTTGGAAGATATCAGCCTGGCAACTGTAAAAGCCGGCTAAAGATTTGTAGTTGGGAAATCTCAGGTAAGACTGTTTGCCAGGACTTTGCTTGGGAGGAATTTATTGAGGTTAAATAAATGAGGTTTGATCAGGATGAGGAGTCTGCTTCATGATCTTGGGAGGCCTAGGTCAAAACAGGAAGTGGTTGATTGGCTAAGAGCAGCTCCCCCTGTACATTCTGCTCCTTTCCCTCTTATCTTTTAGTTATAATCTCTATTTTTATTATGATTTGATTGCAATTTTATACATTGTTGTCTGTCTCTCTGTCTGTCCGTCCATCCATCCATCCATCCATCCATCCATCCATCCATCCATCCATCCATCCATCCATCCACTCATGGTTTTATTTTGAGGTTGTAAGCTGTGCCTAGAGTCACCTTTGCAGAGAGACAGGCAGCCAACAAATTTAATTAAATAAATAGAATGAGTAAATTAAAGCTTAGCCTTGGTGGGAGAAAGACAACGAAGTGGCATATATATTCAGATGTTTTTCCCTCAAAGGAAAAGAACAAAGAATGGACAGGACCAGGATTGGGGGGGTGGAGAGGAGGGATTCAAGAAGTCCCTGCTGATGTTGCCAACTTGGTGCTTTAGATGTCTGATGCTGATGGATTGCTTTCTACATTTCATTCCAGAAAAAAATAATCTCCCTTTAAAAAAAAAGAAAGAAATCCAGTTCCTGAAAGGGAGAGAAATGTCCAATATTGGTTATAACTCTCCCAGAAAAACAAAGTGGTCCTGGTTTTGTTATTAACCCTACCAAGGCCTCCTTTGCATACTTTTTCTCTCTCTCCAGTTGGACGTTTAGATTAAGTTAGAATTGGAAGGGACCCTGTAGGTCATCTAGTCCAACCCCCCACTCAAGCAGGAGACCCTACACCAATTCTGATAGATGGCAGTCCAGTCTCTTCTTGAAAGCCTCCAGTGATGAAGCTCCCACAACTTCTGAAGTCAACTTCTGTTCCATGGGTTGATTGTTCTCGCTGTTAGAAATATTCTTATTTCTAGGTTGCTTCTCTCCTTGATTAGTTTCCATCCATTACTCCTTGTCTGGCCTTCAGGTGCTTTGGAGAATAGCTTGACCCCCTCCTCTCTCTGGCAGCTCCTCAAATATTGGAAGCCTGCTACCATGTTTCCCCTGGTCCTTCTCTTCACTGGATTAGCTATGCCCAGTTCCTGCAACCGTTTTTTGTATGTTTTAGCCTCCAGTCCCCTGATCATCTTTGTTGCTCTTCTCTGCACTTTTTCTAGAGTCTCAATGTCTTCTTTTATAGTGTGGTGACCAAAACTGGATGCAGTACTCTAGGTGTGGTCTTACAAAGGCTTTATAGAGTGGTATTAGTACCCTGCTTGATTTTGGGGTTAGGTCAATTCCATCTGTTGGGGAGTTGTGTTAATGCAGTATTTCTGTTAGATTGGGTCACGGATAGGCACACACAGGCTCAACGGTAACAACAGCTCTTTATTAAGTACAACAAGTGAGAACAATCCAGCGAAGGTTCAGTCCGACAGCAGCCCATTTATAAGGAGCTGTCAGACCCTTCGACCAATAGGATTAAACCACTGTAGTTAGAACAAGTATCTAACAATTTCTTTGGGGGGCTGCAATGCTTCCTTGCAGCATTTAGCATCCCTTTCTGGCCAAAACGGATAATCATTCAAGAGGACATTTTTATTCCAAGCGGCCGCCCGCAGGTTGCATCTCCAGCGTGAGCTCTATTTTTAGCTCAGCGCCTTCATTCCTATTGATCCCAGTCACCCTTTGTTAATTAGATAGACACAAACAGCCACAGAATTTGCAACTCATTTATCAATTCTCTTCAGCATCTCTTATCCCCCACCCGCCCCCAGGGGAGATGTCAGCTGCAAGCTCTCCTTGCGACAGGCTATTGATCTGTGCCACAACTTTTACTCCCGGCGTCGCAGGCTATTTATAGAAACCGCGATCTGCAATTCCCTTCGCGCGCTTCCTTCTCGGGTATCCGAAAGAGCCGACATAAATCAGAAATTGACTGCATGGAAAGAGTTGAAGAGATGCTGGTTGCAGAGGAATGTGAGGCGTGGGACTTCCGTCTTAGGGTTTCATTGCAGGGAGGTGAGGTGGAAAAAAACACAGGATTTGCGACTAGGCGAGCACAAAGGGCTTGTGCCAAAGATCTTTGAGTTTCCCAGCAAGTCACATCAGTGGCTTATCTAGCCTTGTGTTGATTTCACCATCATGGTATCCTCCAGATGGATTGTAACTCCATCAATCAGCCAATCAATCAATCAATCAATCAATCAGCCAATCAAGCAAGCAACCAACCAATCAATCAATCAGCCAATCAATTAATCAATCAACCAATCAATGTGAAAAGAGCTGGAAAGAACCTTGAAGGTCTTCTAGTCGAACCTCTGCTCAAGCAGAAGACCCTTTTTACAGATTAACAGAATTGGAAGGGACCTTGTAGTTCATCTACTCCAACCCCCAGCCCAAGCAGGAGACCCTACACCATTTCTGACAGATGGCAGTCCAGTCTCTTCTTGAAAGCCTCCAGTGATGAAGCTCCCACAACTTCTGAAGGCAACTTCTGTTCCATGGGTTGATTGCTCTCACTTTCAGAAAACATCTCCTTATTTCTAGGTTGAATCTCTCCTTGTTCAGTTTCCATCCATTATTCCTTGCCTGGCCCTCAGGTGCTTTGGAAAACCTTACACCATTCCAGACAAGTGACTGTTCAGTCTCTTCTTAAAAACTTCCAGTGATGAAGCCGGTATAACATCTAGAGGCAAGCTGCTCCACTGGTTAATTGTTCTCACTGTTAGGAAGTTTCTCCTTAATTCCAGGTTGCTTCTCTCCTTGATTAGTTTCCATCCATTGCTTCTTGTCCTGCCCTCTGGTGCTCTGGAGAATAGCCTGACTCCCTCTTCTTTGTGGCAACCCCTGAGATATTGGAAGACTGCTATCATGTCTCCCCTAGTCCTTCTTTTCATTTAACTAGACATACCCAATTCCTGCAATTCTTCTTCATGTGTTTTAGTCTCCAGGCCTTTAATCATCCTAGTTGCTCTTCTTTGCCCTTTTTCCAAAGTCTCAACATCTTTTGTGTAATGGGGTGACCAAAACTGGATGCAGGATTCCAGCTGTGGTCTTACTAAGGCTTTATATAGCATTGCTAATACTTCAGGTGATTTTAATCCTATGCCTCTAATGATAACTCTATGGTCCACTCATCTTAAAGTAGATAAGGCTAAGAAACACTGAGTTAGACTAAAGAAAGCCTCATTTTTCACTCTGGACAGTTTATTCTTATGTTCTTTCTGTCCATGAGTAGTTGCAAGCAATTCCATAAAAGTGGCATGGCACACAATTATCCAAGTGCATACAGCATGTCAGAGTTCCAAATAATATCCAAAAGTAAATCAGAGTCCAAGGCAAAGGATTGCTCAAAGTTCCAATTTATGAAGAGAGATATGTTGGCACATCTGGGGAAAACCCAAATCTGAAAGCTTCCCATTTTCCCCACCCAGTTGAAAGTTCAAGAACTTGCCCCCACACCCACAAGTCTATCACATGGTCCAATCTTCCACTGCCATGCTGGCAGCTTCCACCCAAACAGTTCTGATCAGGTGCATAGGTGCAGAGACAAAGGATGACCTTGGCTTTCTAGAAAGAATTTTGTTATGGCTACATACCATCTAACTCCGTACAATCCCCCCCTCCCATTTTCCCACAATAGAAAATGCATAGTAGAATAATAGAAAGTGCGGCAGGCCAAAGATCCAAAAGAAAAGATGCCTGCAGGCCTGACACAGCGTACCTTGGGAATATATTTTCTTCCGGCACAGCAACAATCAATGTCAAAAGATGATCAAGATCCACATTAGCTGTGTCAATCAAAAATTTGCCCATTGGCTCATTTAATGGTTTACGATGAGCAATATTGACTTTTCAGCAAGGAAGACTACAGATGTAAAAGCATTGGGCATGAAAGATAATCTAATCCACGAGTCTCATTTGTATTATTTTTGAGTTAAAAATAGAGAGCAATGTACATGCTAGGCAGAATACAATAATACAATATAATAGTAGAGTTGGAAGGGCCCTTGGAGGTCTTCTAGTCCAACCCTCTGCCTAGGCAGGAAACTCTATACCTTTTTGGACAGATGGCTATCCAACATCTTCTTAAAGACTTCCAGTGTTGGGGCATTCACAACTTCTGGAGGCAAGCTATTCCACTGATTAATTGTTCTAACTGTCAGGAAATTTCTCCTCAGTTCTAAGTTGCTTCTCTCCTTGATTAGTTTCCACCCATCGCTTCTTGTTCTACCCTCAGGTGCCTTGGAGAATAGCTTGACTCCCTCTTCTTTGTGGCAACCTCTGAGATATTGGAAGACTGCTATCATGTCTCCCCTAGTCCTTCTTTCTCTTAAGCTAAACATACCCAGTTCCTGCAACCGTTCTTCATATGTTTTAGCCTCCAGTCCCCTAATCATCTTTGTTGCTCTTCTCTGCACTCTTTCTAGAGTCTCCACATCTTTTTTACATCGTGGCGACCAGAACTGAATGCAGTATTCCAAGTGTGGCCTTACCAAGGCCTTATAAAGTGGTATTAACAAGAGTCATCCTCACAGTCCATTTCTTTGAATTCCTTTATCAGCCCTGGATTCTGGCCTACACCATGAATTTTGGGTCAGCTTAACAGATTTCTATCCCTGAATTTGAATTAACATGCCGCCCCCTTCATTTATCCTTCCCCTCTTCCCATGTGTCTATCTTGTAGAGATGGGCACATAGGAAGATGAGGCAGTCAAACAATTTTCCAAAGCACCTGGAAGCAACCTAGAACTAAGAAGAAATTACCTAATGGTGAGAGCAATCAACCAATGGAATAGCTTGCCTCCAGAAGTTGTGGGAGCTCCATCACTGAAGGGTTTCAAAAAGAGACCTCCAAGGTCCCTTCCAACTCTATTATTCCATATTCTATGCTCCAGGTCTGCTCACTCTAAAAATCGCAGTTAAAGTGATGGTATATCCAACTACTACTTAAGAGCCGAGGTGGCGCGGTGGTTAGAGTGCACTATTGCAGGCTCCTTCAGCTGGACTGCTAGCTGCAGTTCGGCAGTTCAAATCTCACCAGACTCAAGGTTGACTCAGCCTTCCATCCTTGCGAGGTTGGGAAAATGACAGCCCAGATCGTTGGGCAATACGCTGACTCTGTAAACCGCTATAAAAGCACTGCAAAGCGGTATATAAGTCTAAGTGCTGTTGCTATTGCTACTGCGGGATTAACGGTAGTATAGTATTTTTAGTAACGTGCATATCTTGTTAAAACACTGTGCAAAAGTCACTCCAAACAGCTATTTTGTGCGTTATTGTAATGGATTTTTATTTATAGTGCGGTGTTTGATAAATGCGCTGCATTTATCGATGAGAAATACACCGGCGTTTAGAACTAAGTGAAAAAGATAGGCCACAATTAACACCCAAACGGATGCTTTTGTAATGTTTTATTAATGCACCCTTATCTAGTAGCAGAGGAATGGGGAAGAGAAATAATTCGAGGCACCGAAAACATTGCCATATGGCAAACCTAGCAAAGGTTTGAGGCACGAGGTTAACTTTCCTTTCTGTCACACAGTTTGCACAACTGTGACATTAGAATAACGACCGATCTCCGCTCCTTCCGTAACAAACTAAAGACCCACCTGTTTAATTTAGCTGGCCTGGCCTAACTGTAGCTTTTGTGTCCCTCTAGCCTGTATTTTAAATTTTAAATGTTTAGGGATAGGTTTTATAGGTTGTTTTAATTTTTAACTATAATGTACAGCCTATCATAATTTGTTTTAATGGGTATTTATAATTACTTAAGTTTGTATATTGTTTTATTGTGGTCTGTACACCGCCCCGAGTCCCTTTGGGGAGAGGGGGCGGTCTATAAATTAAATAAAATAAAATTAAATTAAATTAAATATGCATTGGGTATTAACTGGCTCTTTCCACAACCCATTTAACTATGTCATGGGCCCAGGTGGTGCGCCTTTTGAACATGCGAACATACATATTATTACGGCAGTATGAATGGTCTTTGGCCAAAACTGGAAAAACAGGGAAATTCCACAAGAAGAGGAAGTAATTAGGAAAATTCTGATTTGTGCTGAAATGGATAAATTGACGTAGGAATTGAAGAACAAAGATGAATCAGAATATTATAAGATCTGGGATAAATTTTATCGATGGTTGGAACAAAAAAGGAAAGACCCCAAATAAGCAATGACTAAGATTTATAGAGTGGAGATTAGAATTATGTATGAAATCATAACAGTGAAAATGTATAAGACAAGAACAAAGCAACATGGATGGAAACACGATATCCTTATATTTGTAAATACTGAATAGACCAATTGTAAATAAGAATGGTGGTTATAATATTTAACTTTATATTCTAGTATGTATGACAAAGACATTGCCAGGACGGTTACACTGTCTCCAATGTTTTAATGTGTTTAATAAAAAAAACTTTTTAATAATAATAAAAATACAATACAATACAATAATACAATACAATAGCAGAGTTGGAAGGGCCCTTGGAGGTCTTCTAGTCCAACCCCCTGCCTAGGCAGGAAACCCTATACCATTTCAGACAGATGGCTATCCATCATCTTCTTAAAGACTTCCAGTGTTGGGGCATTCACAACTTCTGGAGGCAAGCTGTTCCACTGATTAATTGTTCTCACTGTCAGGAAATTTCTCCTCAGTTCTAAGTTGCTTCTCTCCTTGATTAGTTTCCACCCATTGCTTCTTGTTCTACCCTCAGGTGCTTTGGAGAATAATTTGACTCCCTCTTCTTTGTGGAAACCCCTGAGATATTGGAAAACTGCTATCATGTCTCCCCTAGTCCTTCTTTCTCTTAAGCTAAACATACCCAGTTCCTGCAAACGTTCTTCATATGTTTTAGTCTCCAGTCCCCTAATCCTCTTTGTTGCTCTTCTCTGCACTCTTTCTAGAGTCTCCACATCTTTTTTACATCGTGGCGACCAGAACTGAATGCAGTATTCCAAGTGTGGCCTTACCAAGGCATTATAAAGTGGTATTAACAAGAGTCATCCTCACAGTCCATTTCTTTGAATTCCTTTATCAGCCCTGGATTCTGGCCTACACCATGAATTTTGGGTCAGCTTAACAGATTTCTATCCCTGAATTTGAATTAACATGCCCCCCCCTTCATTTATCCTTCCCCTCTTCCCATGTGTCTATCCTGTAGAGATGGGCACATAGGAAGATGAGGCAGTCAAACAATTTTCCAAAGCACCTGGAAGCAACCTAGAACTAAGAAGAAATTACCTAATGGTGAGAGCAATCAACTTTACTTTACTTTACTTTATTTAGATTTTTAGACCGCCCCCTCTCCCGAAAGGGACTCGGGGCGGTGTACAGTCAAATTAAAACACAAATACATAGGAATAAATATAAATACACAAATCTTAAATTAAATGAGGAGGTTAGAAGACTGTATCTTAAAGTAAAGCAGTTAAAACCTTAAAAACATCCCCAATTAAAACCCAAACCCAATTAAAATAAATCGCCGGGAGGTAAAACTAAGAGAGTGCCAGGCCAGCTGATTGAAACAGGTGAGTCTTTAACTTTTGACGGAAGGAGCGGAGGTCGGTGGTGGTTCGAATGTCGGGGGGGAGGTCATTCCAGAGGGTTGGGCCCATCACAGAGAAGGACCTACTCCTAGGTGTCGCCCGCTGACACTGCCTAGCGGACGGCACCAGGAGGAGTCCCTCCCTGTGTGAGCGGATAGGTCGCAGGGACGTGTGTGGTAGGATGCGATCCTGCAGATAACTAGGTCCTATGCCATGGAGCGCTTTAAAGATGGTAATCAATACCTTGAAACGCACCCGAAAGGCCACAGGTAGCCAGTGCAGCTCGCGCAGGAGAGGTGTTACGTGGGAGTAACGTGTACTTCCCATAATAACCCGCGCGGCTGCGTTCTGAACTAGCTGCAGTCTCCGGATGGAATAGCTTGCCTCCAGAAGTTGTGGGAGCTCCATCACTGAAGGGTTTCAAAAAGAGACCTCCAAGGTCCCTTCCAACTCTATTATTCCATATTCTATGCTCCAGGTCTGCTCACTCTAAAAATCGCAGTTAAAGTGATGGTATATCCAACTACTACTTAAGAGCCGAGGTGGCGCGGTGTTTAGAGTGCACTATTGCAGGCTCCTTCAGCTGGACTGCTAGCTGCAGTTCGGCAGTTCAAATCTCACCAGACTCAAGGTTGACTCAGCCTTCCATCCTTGCGAGGTTGGGAAAATGACGGCCCAGATCATTGGGCAATACGCTGACTCTGTAAACCGCTATAAAAACACTGCAAAGCGGTATATAATTCTAAGTGCTGTTGCTATTGCTACTGCGGGATTAACGGTAGTATAGTATTTTTAGTAACGTGCATATCTTGTTAAAACACTGTGCAAAAGTCACTCCAAACAGCTATTTTGTGCGTTATTGTAATGGATTTTTATTTATAGTGCGGTGTTTGATAAATGCATCCATCCCATGTGAGTTAAAGGTCCTGTATTTTGGGTGCATTTTGTAAGTTAGCCCCTTTGAGATAACTTGGTTCAAAAATTGTTTTATGACGCACTGATACACTCAATTAAAGGTTACGTACAGACACAAGAGTTTGAGTAGTACATACATTGTATTTCATGGAGTGATGCGGTAGTCTAGAGATGGAGCTCTCACCTCACAATCAGGAGGCTGTGAGTTCGATCCTAGGTAGAGGCAGCTATTTCTCTCTCTGGGCACACTGGGAATATATCTGCTGCACAGAACTCCACATTGGCGACAGGAAGGGCATCTGCCCATTCAAACACTCTGCTAGCTCCATTCAGTTGCCCAGACTTCATCCTCCAAGGGATTATGGGGCATTAAATGAAGATGATGAATGAAGATGATACATTCTATTTCACATTCTTGTTTTTTTCCCCCAAGGGAAAGCATTGGTTTAACTGTGGAAACAAGATCAGTCATGGAAATGTAAAGCATAATTTGGATGAGAATGTTAGAAACATTGTTTTTTAGCTATTTATTATAGTATATATTTTTAAAGAATGTAAGAAATAAGTATCATAAAACAGAAAAATCAAGCACAGAGAGCACAATGTAGGTAGACAAACAACAAATCTGAGATAAACTAATATATATTCCAAGACCTCATTAGAAATTCATTTTTCATTTTCTGTTCAAAATCTACATAGCTCCATTGAGCTTTAAATTAAACACACTTGGTTATCACAGTTCACATCATTAAGAGAAACTGTAAACAGTAAATAATGCATTCCACTAACTCTATGAGGTATAGAACAAATTAAAATAGGAGCTCTAAAAATCAAAATTTGAGTGTGGCACAATTTCACATGTGAATTGTAAGAAACATTCCCAGCATATAGAACAACTAATTTTATTTTCGCAAAAGGACTTAATTGGTGATGCTGGCCTGAACATGGGTAATTTGCTTATTCATTTACTTTCCATACATTTATTTTTCCCAGTCTTCTTTGTTCTGCAGTCAATCTATACTTCTCTCCGTTAATTTTCTTGTTATCACAGCAACACCATCATAAAGTAGAATAGAATCGAAATAAGAATAGAATAGAATGGAATGTAACACAACGCAATGCAACGCAACGCAACAGGACAGGACAGGATAGAATTCTTTATTGGCCAAGCATGATTGGACACACAAGGAATTTGTCTTTGGTGCAGATGCTCTCAAAAGAAAAGATACATTCATCACGAATCATAAGATACAACACTTAATGATAGTCATAGGGTAGGAAATAAGCCATCAAATCATACTAGGAAATAATATAAAAAAGTAGACACTGGACTGATTGCATGAGATAATTAATGGGGAAATGTTGGTGAATTGTCCAAGCCATGTAAAAAAAAAAAAAAAATGGAGAAAAACGGTAAATCCCAGGTGTTCACTTAAAATTCCCTTTATAAGGTTATGAAAGTTATTGCATTGGGCAGAGGATGAAGGTCCTCTAAGGTTTCTTGCAACTTTGTGATCTGATCCTTTTATAACTAGTGCCTGTTCTATGCGCTTACATAAAAATCTCCAGCATTAAAAACTTGTTGTGTGGAAGCCAGAAAAGGAACAGGGATGCAAGAATTCAGACTGGGATGCTATTTGCATAGAATTGGGAACAATGTTGGCATCACAACTAATTTCCTATAAAGCACTCCATTTTTGTTCTTTGAGCTGCAGCCAGGACCAAATGCATAACAGACTAAAGATACGGAGCAAAGGAAGGAGTATTATGATGGATATTATATTTATACGCTCCATGGCCTCAGATTCCTGCAGGAAGACTATATCTGAAGTTGGAAGGGACCTTGGAGGTCTTCTAGTCCAACCCCTCTGCTCAAGCAGGAGGCCTTATTATACTACTTCAGACAAATGCCTGTCCAATCTCTTCTTAAAAACTTCCAGTGTTGGAGCATTCACAACTTCTGGAGGCAAGTTCAAGAAGTTCCAGAAATCAACTGCAATTTCAAGAACACACCTTCAACTTCACGACTTCAAGAATGTCCCAAGAACTTTTTGGTTTCAGAAATGGACATTTCATTTACTTATGTTTGCTTAGCAAATGGATATGCCACTTGTGTCATGGTTCCAGGCGAATCTGAGGGACTTACAACTTAATAATAATAATAAATACTGATAGTTTTCATTAATTAACATGCCAAGAAGTGGGCAAAACCGCCATGCCGGACAACATTTCTCATGTGATCTTGTTCATCAGGATGGTCCCTGAACAAGAGGGGTGACTAATGTGTTTGCACCGTGGATCGTTTCCTGGAGTTGCACGATATCCAGAACTCTAATGCAAGCAAGGGAGCCATTCACCCAACCAACTGAACTTCATACCTAGCATGAAGATGATTAAAAGTTGTGTCAATTCAGTTGTGAGGTGTGTAGCTGGCCTCGTTAAGCATGGTGTACAAACACAACCTTAGTGTCATGCTTAATGGCATCCCAAATCCACTCTCTGGAACTATAATCTTTGTACTGCATGGGGAAAATTACTTCTTTCAGATCATTCTGTTGGATTGGTTCAAACATTATTCTAAACTTTGCCTTCATTAGTGAAACATTATTCTACTGTTCACTTGGAAGATCCCCCAGAGTGCGTTGTCTCTACTCTGGGGGTCTCCAAACTTGGCAACATTAAGATTTGTGGACTTCAACTCCCAGAATTCCCCAGACAGCATGAATTCTGGGAGTTGAAATCCACAGAATTCTGGGAGTTGACAGAATTATGAAGTCCACAGAATTCTGGGAGTTGAAGTCTACAAGTCTTAAAATGGCCAAATCTGGAAACACTTAATCCCGCTGACCTAGCCCGGGATTAAAATGTCATGTCTGCATGAGCCACAGTACAGTTGAAATAACACCCACTCGCCTGTTTTATAAGGCAAATTAAAATAGATCCTACTTATTTGTTTTCATGGAGCAGAGTCTCTAACACACATGTGAACACATACAGAAACCCATGTAAAACATAGAATAACAGAGTTGGAAGGGACCTTGAAGGTCTTCTAGTCCAACCTCCAGTTAGAGCAGGAGCCCTATAGATCCAGTTCAGACAGGGGGCTGTTCAGTCTCTTAAGTGTTTTCATGGAGCAGGATCACACATACATGTAAAGAAACCCATAAATTAGCTCAGTTGTTTCTTTTTTCTTTTTTGCAGATTAACAGAGTTGGAAAGGATCTTGTAGGTCATCTAGTCCAACCCCCAGCCCAAGCAGGAGACCCTACACCATTTCTGACAGATGGCAGTCCAGTCTCTTCTTGAAAGCCTCTAGTGATGAAGCTCCCACAATTTCGGAAGGCAACTTCTGCTCCTGGTTGATTGTTCTCCTTGTCGGAAAATTTCTCCTTATTTCCAGGTTGAATTTCTCCTTCCATCCATTATTCCTTGTCTGCCTTCAGGGGCTTTGGAGAATAGCTTGACCCCCTCCTCTCTATGGCAGCCCCTCAAATATTGGAAGATGCTCTCATGTCTTCCCTGGTCCTTCTTTTCTCTAGACTAGCCATGCCCAGTTCCATTTCACACCAGTGGCAGTCCAGTCTCTTCTTGAAAGCCTCCAGTGATGAAGCTCCCATAACTTTTGAAGGCAACTTCTGTTCCATGGGTTGATTGCTCTCACTGTCAGGAAATTCCTCCTTATTTCCAGATTGAATCTTTCCTTGATCAGTTTCCATCCATTCTTCCTTGTCTGGCCTTGTTTTCCTCCCTCCCTTGCATGTAATCCTAAGAAGTGACAATTTGTCTTGTCCAGTGCTTTAATTTTGCGACATCAGATGGAGCTGCAGCTTCTTTGCCTCCTCTTGCTGACTTTTGCGTTCTCCTTCTCTCACACACAATTGCTTTCATGCCTTAACTTGGAAAGGAAGGATGCAAATCTTTGGAAAATTTTTATTGATTATTTTGTAAAATGTAGACAACTCAGAGCCCCTCACTCTGTTATGTGGCACTAGGGATTTGAACCGCTGAACTGCCAACCTTTCTGATTGACAAGCTCAGCGTCTTAGCCACTGAGCCACCGTGTCCCGTAAAACTAAAAGTGAGATGCAAATAAATAATTTTGGATCTACTTTCTCTGCAATAATGGTGATTCTTTGGTGGTGGTTTAAATGAAAGTCCCCCTTGTAACTGAGGTGTGAGTGTGACTGAACACACCAGCTCTACTGCGGAAGAGAGGAAACTGGATCTGAAGTTCATCCAGGGCAACAGTAGGTCCTTCTGGTCCATTCCTTGAGCCTGAAGTTTCAGATAGTCTACATATCTCAAAGGTGCTTTTTCAAGAGGCAAATGGATTTTCTGGTTTTTCTCTGAAGACACTTTGCTGAAGGAGCTTTTTTTTTGAATGAGAAGTGAGAAGTCTTCAAAGAAACTCCAGTTGCCTCTTGAAAAAGCACCTCTTGGGGCAACCATGACCTGGATGGCTGAGAATCTCCATAGACAGATTGTCTAGGTCCTTTAACAGGTTAACAGAGTTGGAAGGGACCTTGTAGGTCATCTAGTCCAACCCCCCCCAAAGCAGGAGACCATACACCATTTCTGACAGATGACAGTCCAGTCTCTTCTTGAAAGCTTCCATGCTGGTTGCAGAGTAATGCTAGGTGTGAAATTTTCATCTTAGGGTTTCATTGCAGGAAGATGTGGTGGAAAACACCCCCCCCCCAGGATTTGCGACCAGCTTGAGCACAAAGGACTTGTGCCAAAGACCTTTGAGGCTCCCACCAAGTCACATCACTGGCTTATCTAGTCTTGTGTTGATTGCACCATCATGGTATCCTCAAGATGGATTATAACTCAACCAATCAATTAGCCAATCAATCAATCAATCAGCCAATCAATCAATCAATCAGCCAATCAATCAATCAATCAGTCCTTCAATCAATCACTTAATCAATCAATAAATCAGCCAATCAATCAGAAAAGAGCTGGAAAGGACCTTGGAGGTCTTCTAGTCCAACCCCCAGCAAGCAGAAAACCCTTTTTACAGATTAACAGAGTTGGAAGGAACCTTGTAGGTCATCTAGTCCAACCCCCAGCAAGCAAGAAACCCTACACCATTTCTGACAGATGGCAGTCCAATCTCTTCTTGAAAGTCTCCAGTGATGAAGCTCCCACAACTTCCGAAGGCAACTTCTGTTCCATGGGTTGATTGGTCCCACTATCAGAACATTTCTCCTTATTTCTAGGTTGAATCTCTCCTTGATCAGTTTCCATCCATTATTCCTTGTCTGGCCTTCAGGTGCCTTGGAAAACAGCTTGACCCACTCCTGTCTGTGGCAGCCCCTCAAAAAAGGCAAGTGGACTTCTCTCGAAGCAGACAACTTCAGATTTACTCTAGGATCCCAGTTCGATGAGTTTGCAGCCAATCCTACATTGGCAGAGTTTTAAGCAGGGAGTAAGCAAAGAGCCATGGACTTTCCGCTTCGGGGCTGCGAAAGACCCTGCAGCGGAGGTCAAGGAGACCAGGTGGCCCACCTTCTGCAGATCTTTTGTCCAGCGGCCAGCCAAAATCCCCTTCTCCACTTGTCTACTCGGCAGGCAATGAAGGGAGAAAGGACATCGTTCCCCCCAAAACCTACCAAGGCGGGACCACGCCTTGGGATGAGCCTGGGAGGTGCCTTTCGCCATCCGAGCCGGATTTGAAACCCAGAACAGAGGGGGCGGGGCAGGCTCAGTGGGGGAGGGGCCAGAGCCTGAGACAACGAGGCCGCGAATCGCAAGCCAAGCAACCCGGGGACTCGGCAGGCGAGGCGTCCAGCTTCTTTCTTTCTCCCCCCCCCATCCAGACAAGGTGGGTGGATGGGAGACGAGAGGGAGGGAGGGGGGTGCCTTCTCCTTTCTCCCTCCCCCCATGACTGGCAAAGCCTCCGGCTTTGGGTTCGGTGAGCTGGGGAGGATGGAGAGGAGGGGGACGGCGGCGGTGTGTCCCCTGAATCAAGCCACGGCTTACTCCTTCCTACTCCATCTCAACTCTGAGACTGAGTCGACCCCGAAGGGGAGAGGCGGTTTCCTCCCCAGCTGCTTGTCCCCCCCCTGGCCCCTTCATGCCCCACGGTCTCCATCCTGGAAGGGCCGCCGAGGGTGGAAAAGGGAAGGCGAGAGTCTTCCCTTCGCTCCTAGGAAGCTTCACTCCTGCAAACGCCCGGATTCCTCCAGACTTCCCGGGCGAAGGGGAGGGGAGGGCGGTCGGGGGATGGATGGGTGGGGAGAAGGGCCAGCGAACCCCTATTCCCCCGCGCCCCTAATGTTGGTGTCTTCTCTTTCCACCCCCAGCAGGGAGCCCCGGAAAGCTGCTGCGGGATTGAGACCAGACCTTCCCTCGTTTCTGTTGCCTGCGAAAGGGAAAAGAGAAAGGGAAAGGAAAAGGAAAGGAAAGAAGAAAAAGAAAGGAGAGGGGAGGGAAGGAGAGGACAGGAAAGGAAAGAAGGAAAGGAGAGGGGAGGGGAGGAGAGCAAAGGGGCGGAGCCAGCCAGGAAGGGTGGTGACAACGGGCGATCCCTCGCTTTTGCAAGCGACTTTAAGCCAGGGATCGCTCGGCCACCCTCCTCCTCCTCCTCTTCACTGCTCTCTCTCTCTGTCTCTCTGTCTCTCCTCCCTTTCTCTCCTTGGGGAGGGAGGGGACGAGCCCTTCTGCAGAATGCAACCTCCCGAACCGAGCCTCCCGCACGCACACCTGTCTCCGCGGACGCCCCAGCCGTTCTGATCGATGAGCTTTGCCTCGCCCTCCGCCGAGGTGGCTGCAGGCAGGCCGAGCGGCGGCCCCCGGGCGGAGTCCGTTCCCTTCAGCTCCGCCGAAGTCGCTTTTCCCCTCGAGCTCCGGAGAGCGTTTCTTTTGTTCAGCGGCCCCAGCGCCAGCCAGGGCCGGCCGAGAGGGGCGGTTCTCTTCCTTCGGGCTCTCCCGCCTCCCTTCTCTTCCCCCCGCCCCCGCCCCCGCCCCCCTCTCCGCTCCAGCTTCTTCCCTAGTGGAGCAAGTCTCTCCAAAGTTGGGTTAAGCCAGAGGGGAGGTTGAACGGACCGAGGGGGGAAGGAGGAGGAAAGAGCAAAGAGCGAGGGAACCCAACACCTGCCCCGGGGGATTGGGCGCGCCCCATACTCCGCCACTGCCTCTCCCCCTCCCACCCCCAGGCCAGACCAGATTTGGGGGATTCAGAAGGAGGTCAGGTTGGAGAACGGAGCTTCCCCGTCTGTAGAAGGACGCTCCGCTTCCACAAGGCTTTGAGCGCAGGACTCCTTGGGAATAGCAGCTGCTGCCCCAGGCCGGCGTTTCCCGTGGGTTGATCTCCGGCTCCTGTGCTCCTGCCTGGCGAGCATTTGCATCTCGCTCCCCCAACACTTTTTTCGGGGGGCGGGAGGAGGAGGAAGAGGAGGAGGAGGATCTAAGGCAGTCGCGGGTTTTGCAAGCTGTGGTCAGTCCCGGAAGTTCTCTCTCCGTCCACCCACCCCCCGAGGTCCGGGAACAGCCTGCCCGATGCAGGGGAGGCCTCCTCGGGGAGAAAAAAAAATCACATTGGAGTGGGCAACCGCTGGTCACCCGCCGGCCGCTTCTGGAGAGACAGCCCAGCCGTGCCGGGGCTGGAAGAGGTGTGCCTCTCGGCCGTCTTTCGGATGGGTCTCCTCTCCCTTCTGCCTCTCCCCCCACCCAATCAAGGAGTATCTCCTTTAAGCCCCTCTGATGGGACCTCCGCATCCTTCCACCCCTCCCGGGGCTTAAGAGCTGCCCTGGAATAACCAAGCTTCGGAAAGGCAAGAAAGAGAAGCGAGGAGAAAAGAGAGAGAGAGAGACAGAGAGAAAGAAAGAAAAGAAAAGAAAAGAAAGAGAGAGAGAGAGAGACACACACACACAGAGAGAGAGACACACAGAGAGAAGTAGAGTCCGGGAGTTCTCCGCGACCCCGGCTCGACGGGGGCCGGGAGTTTGCCAAGAGTGGGCGTCTTTGGCGAGGCAGGGCGAGAGAAAGCTGTAGCTCAGGCTGCGGGCCACGCCGGCCGGCGCTTCCCTCCTTCCCTTTCCCGACGGCTCCAAGCTGGCTTGTTGAGGAGAGGCGCCGTTGATGGCCCTGCGCGCCGGGACGGCTTGCTTGGCGCAGCTCTTGCGCAGGGTTCGCCGGCTGCGCCTCCCGCTCGCCAGACGCTCCAGCAGCCTCCTCTGCCTCTCCGCCTCGCAGGAAGACGACCGCGCAGGCGGGGAGCAGTCGCCGCCGATTCAGCACCAAGGACAGCCGCCGTGCCGAGGGAGCCCTATTGCACGTCGCCGCCGCCGCCCCGCGCTGCTCGCCTGGCGGGGCGGCTGCCTCGCGGCCACCCTGTCGGATCCGCGAGCGGCCAGGGGGGGACATGGTCCCCTCCGCGGGCCCTTCCTGGCGGCCATGAAGAGGCAGAACGTGCGGACTCTCTCGCTCATCGTCTGCACGTTCACTTACCTGCTGGTGGGGGCGGCGGTCTTCGACGCCCTCGAGTCGGAGCACGAGCTGCGCGAGGAGGAGCAGCTGAAAGCCGAGGAGACCCGGCTGAAGGGGAAATACAACATCACCAGCGACGACTACCAGCAACTGGAAGAGATCATCATGCAGTCGGAGCCCCACCGGGCCGGCGTCCAGTGGAAATTTGCCGGCTCTTTCTACTTTGCCATTACAGTCATCACCACCATCGGTAAGTCCCCTTCTCGGGGGAGGTTGGGGATGGCCTTGGGGGGGGGGGGGGAGGAGGCCAAGTTTTGTCTGAGCAATGGACAGGTGGAGCCGAAGGCAAGGAAGAAATCAGAAGGGGCAGGTGCGCCTCAAACTGAGATTAAGGGTTGGCCAACTGTAGGATTGAAGGCAAGGAAACCCTTGGATGCGAGGCTGAAGTTTTCACCCTTCCTTGAAGTTCTGGGGTTACCGCCAAGAGTCTTCCCCTTTCTTAAAATGGCCACACAATTTGAATTTCCCAAATTGATGCTCGAGTCTTTCCCACTTTGCCCATATTCCGTTTTCTCCATTGCAAAAGAACTAAGCGGGGAGTAAAAACAGGGACCAGAAAGCTTTCAGGGGAAATTAACTGTTGCTTCCGTCTCTCCCCACCCATGTCTGGGAAGCAACATGAATCAAGAACCGTGCTTCCTCAGAAATGCTAAGGAAATGCTTCTGGCATTATTCATTGGCATGGATTCCTGACCCAAAAATACTTATTTAGAGAAGAATGTCAGCACAGCAACTTTTCAAAACAATTAGGCCTAAGCTATTCCTACGCATAAACCCCAAGAACTACTTCTCAGACTCCCGTCATTTGGGGGACAGGTGTTAGAAGGATTTGAGCTGCAAGGTTTTTTTTTGTTTAAGCTTGATAACATCTTAGGGAAAACATTTGCCAACTTCCCTGATTGTTCCTGGACTATTACTACAGTATAAACTCATTTTCAATGAGCTAACTACAAAATCTTTACAAATGGATAGTTTGGAAGATGTTATATCTGAGCTGAAGGGTTGTTGGGATACAAAGAACTCAGTGTTATACTTTTAACTGCACCTTCTGATCACTTATTTTGGGAAGGCGGTGAATTGTCTAGAAAGTCATTACGACTATCCTAATTACAGCCTCATAATTTCTATCACTTCTTGTGAAAAAGAAAATAGTCAGCCCTCAAGCAATATAACAACACCGGGAATATTTTCTTTTTCAACAGTTGAACTCTTTAAAAAAGAGTTAAATAAACTCTTTTTAGTGCCATAGAATTGGCAGTTGGCACCAGGCAAACTTCCCTTTCTCAATTTAAACTAAATGTTGGTCTATCAACCCCATCCGCCCGAAACTCCTGGTTAAAAAGAAGTTGGCAAAAGAGCATAAAAATATTGAAGTGGTCGGGATGCCCTCTCTAACCATTTTTGCAGTGGCTCCATTACAAGATGCGTATGCTTTAAAAACCAACAGATATGTCTTATTAGGATATTGCTGCTACCTGTGGCAGTCCCAAAATAAGACTGGTTAATTATTCCTCGGCTGGATTCTATTGGGTGGGACGTGAACAAATAGAATTGTGTGATTAATCGAGATGGAAGTTATCATATGACTGTTTGGTCTTGTTGCACCAACAAGGTTATTAATACATGGAAACGCTGCCTGTTTTCGAGCGGAAGGTCCATTTCATCTTAATTAGAATTGTCAGTGAGACAAACAACACAGCTGCCACTTTCCTTAGGTTTACATGTTGATGTTCTTACCGGCGGCAACGGATCGCTAACCGGATGGACGATCCAACACACTTCTGTAATTGGTGTCTTCATTGGGGGTGGGGGTGGGCGAGAAAGTTTTGTCTGTGTCACACGTGTGTGTCGATTCCCTTCGTTCTTACACAGCAGTGCCTCTCTTCTCTTACCATGAAAGTTCCCTGTGAATTTGCAGTCTGAATGGTTGAGGACTGGCCTCAATGTGTGTTTATTAGTGGAAAGGCTCAGAAGATCAAGTTAAAAATAAGCATCCCAGCTGCTTCTTTTTATGGTGTTTTAATTTTTCTATTAATTCCAGTTAGTGGCCCTTTTTGAGCGCCTCTCACTAAAGCGTTTATCCAGTAGCTTGCTTTCATTTGGGTTGGCTATTAAGTTAATAACGCAGATAATAAGAGTTGAACAACGAAAGGGGGAAAAAAAAATCTTTTGTGCCGATCGAGCTATTTGTTGGAAGCTTGCTGTCCTCAACATTTCTGAGCTGTTCATTTTAGCAGGAGATGTGAAATGCTTAGCTTCTGTGCCTCTGGAATGTAGCTGGAATTTTCCCATTGCGTTAACCACAAAATCAAACTCACCAAAGTGGCCAAGATTGCAAGTAATCCTGCATGCCACAACTTGGCAAGGCTCCATCAAGGGTGCGAATAATATACGGCGTATATATATACCTAGCCATCCAACATTTTAACTGTAAGTTTTAAAAGTCTAGATAGTTTCAGTGGATGTTACAGATGGGAACTTAAAACAATTTATAGAAAAGGTAACTCCTGCAGGTAATTATAGATTTTGAAGGGAAATACAGTTGAAATCTATAAAGCCATACAGAAAAGGGACTGGAAATATGTTGTTCTCTCACTCAGGGTGGAATTTGTAGTCCTTCATTGTAGAAAAATAATGCGGAAAGCCAGAATGATAAAAGGAAGATTTTTCTGTACACAATATAGAATCCAACTGTGGAATTCCATTCTTCGTCTATTTATCTATTGAGTGGCGTAGTAACCAAGTGGTGAAGATACTTGCCTCCACTTGGAAGGTTGAGACTTCAATCCTAGGTAGGAGCAGATGTTTCTCTCCTAGAATGCAAAGAAAAAAATATCTGCTGTCAACTCCATATAGGTGTCAGGAAGGGCATCTGGCCAGTAAATGCTCAGCTCCATCTAGTCGCCCCAACTCTATCCTGAATATGGACCACATAGCTAGAGAGAAGACATGTCTCCTAAATTCCCTGGGATGTCACTGCTTTAAAGCTGCAAAATGGAGCATCCCAAGTCTCCCAGATATGACTGGTTGATAAGAGGAGAGAGTAGTCCCTTGGCCACTAGATGTTATGAAGGACATAGAAATGCCAAACCTTGATAGAAAGAATTACCAATGGCTTCCACCTTCCAAATCAAGGCATTATTGCTATGTATAATGGTTTTTAGGAAGCAACATTGATATATTTGCTTTTCTGTCCAGGTTTCTGAACTGTCTGAATATTCCTGTGATACAAAATGCTGGTTGTTGTTGTTAGTTGCAAAGTCATGTCCAACCCATCGTGACATGGAGGAAGGAATCCCCATGGACAACATTCCTCCAGGCCTTCCTGTCCTCTACCATCCTCTGGAGTCCATTTAAACTCACGCTGGCTGCTTCAGTGACTCCATCCAGTCACCTCATTCTCTGTCATCCCCTTCTTCTTTTATCCTCAATCTTTTCCAGCATTAGGCTCTTCTCTAGAGAGTCCAAAATGCTGGGCCAACCAATATAAGCCTTGAACATTCACATGGTGGTGCGTGACGTCATTCTGCCTTAAATCAATGCATAACTTCTTTGTTGGCCAAGGATAGGACTAGCAATAGCACTTAGACTTATATACTGCTTTACAGTGCTCTACATCACTCTCTAAGTGGTTTGCAGAGTCAGCCTCTTGCCCCCAACAATCTGGGTCCTCATTTGGGTCCACCTCAGAAGGAGGGAAGGCTGAGTCAACCTTGCGATGAGGAGGCATTCATCCTCATTGTGAAATTAGTTGCCTGAGATCAACAAAATCAACGCTGAAGTAATCATGGTTTAATTTCCAGTCCTGCAGAATTCACAATCCATGACTCTGTTTGAACAACACCCAGGTTCATGGTGACATACACACATGAAATGGGTTAGGTTTGTACAACTAACCAGCATAAACCAACTAGCCAGGCTGTGGGAATGTATGTGCTAGATCTTCATTTATTGCTATGTGAATGAAGTCAATTTAAGAAGAACTGAAATAAATTAGCTTTCATGGGTGGATATGTCTCCCTCCTTCCTATACATTTTTCTTGTGTTCTTTTTTGACTTTAGGAGAAAAAAAACACTTTTCAAGTTGAAAAAAGCTAGTTGTTGACATGAAGGATGCTGCTTTTGTTGAGTATTTGCTTTGTTGTTGGGTTTTTTAAAAAAATGTTTCTATTTTTAAACTCACCTTGAAGACATTGTTTGCTCTCAGTTTTTCAGTTGAGAAGCCCCCTGGGTACAATTCAGAATAAAAAAAAACATTTTGTGGCTTAATGAGAAAAAATGTAGCATTTCATTGTGTTGGAACACTAGAATTTAAGTTTAAGTCTCATCTATGAATACGTCAACGTGTAATTTCTAGATCTGATTCTTATTCAAGATTAGGAGCAGAAAGGAATGAAATAATAATAATAATAATAACAACAATAACAGCAGCAGCAGCAACAACAACAATAATAATAATTTGATACCTAGGACCAAAAACTAACTTGGAACTGGTTAAGATCAGGAGCACTGAAAAAAGAAACATTATGCTTTATTTTGGCAGCTCAAGAACAAGCCTTAGCCACAAACTGCATGAAGGCAAAAATTCAACATGTTACCACCAACAGCAAATGTTGCCTCTGTAATGAGAAAGATGAGACAGTCGACCACTTGATCAGCGGGTGCAGCAAAATTTCACAAACTTACTACCTACAACGCCATGACTGCGTTGCTAAGATCATTCACTGGAAATTGTGCCAAAAGTTTGGATTTGAATACAGGAAAAACCACTGGGACATTAGGTTGAGAAGGTTTTAGAGAATGAGAAAGTCAAGATCTTGTGGGACTTCAGAATTCAGACGGACAGGCACTTGGCCGACAACACACCTGACATAACAATAGTTGAAAAGAAAAAAGTATGGTTCATTGACATTGCAATACCTGGGGATGCACGAATTGAAGATAAACAGCAAGAAAAAAATCACAAAGTACCGGGACTTGCAAATTGAAGTTGAGCGACTGTGGAAAAAGAAATCATGTGTTGTCCCAATTGTAATTGGAACCCTTGGAGCAATACCTAAAGGGCTACCTCGCTATTTGGAAATTCTAAATTTATTGGACTTGAATATTCTGACTCTACAAAAACCACCCTACTTGGAACAAGTTATATCCTCCGACGTTACATTAACAGTTCCTAGGTCCTTGGTTAGGACTCGAGCTGTTGAGCTACCAACCAGCCCTAAAGGCTGTGAATCTCACCAAAGATTAACCAAAGATGGTGATGATGATGATGATGATGATGAAGAAGAAGAAGAATCATACATTTTAAGAAAATACTTGGTTGATACCTAGGATGCTGGCAGCAACCCATATCAACCATCAGTGCCAGTCAATGATATTTGTGATACATTTTTAAATGTTCAGCTGACTGAGTTTCATGTTTAATGAATAAAAGTTTATAACAACAACAACAACAATAATGAAAGAAAGAAACAGAAGGTTTAATCCTGGCTGCTCAAGAACAAACACTACAAAACAATGCCATGAAAGTGAATGCCATGAAACTGAAGATACAAAAATCCACTGACAGTCCAAACTGCCGACTTTGCAATAACATTTAATTTCACATTTAATATGTGAATGCAACAAAATTGCAGAAACTGATTACAAAGCTAGACATGACTGAGTTGCTAAATTAATCCATTGGTCATTATGTAAAAAATACGACTTACCTGTATTTAAAAAGTCATGGAAGCACAAAGTGGAAAAAGTTACTGAAAATGAGAAGGTAAAGATCTTGTGGGACATTTGAATGCAGACAGATCTTAATTTGGAGCACAACACACCAGATATCATAGTTGTAGAAGGATGAAATGTACAGTTTATTGATATCGCTGTACCAGGAGATGCCAGAGTCGAAGAAAAAGAACAAGAAAAAATAATGAAATATCACGACCTGGCCATCGAAACTACACGTCTATGGATGAAGCATGTAACAGTGATACCCATTGTCATCGGGGCACTTGGCACCATGTCCAAGAATTTTACAAAACACATAAAGGAATAGCAGCTTCGTACAATAACACCAGCGGAACTGCAAAAAACTGTGCTACTAGGAACATCATATATTTTAAGAAGATACTTGGTTGATACGTAGGACGCTGGCAGCAACCCGTATCAGCCATCAGTACCAATCATTGGCATTTGTGACACATTTTTGAATGTTCAGTTGACTGAGTTTCATGTTTAATGAATAAAGTATATAACAATAATATTCGGAAGGCTTAAATCTTAATAAGTTGGATCAGATTTAGGAAGGAAGGAAATCCATTAGACTTTAGTTAGCAGTGAATAAACTGTTCTGAAGATTTCATTGGATGTGCACCAACCTACCTCCAGAAAGTTTCCTGGACTAATGAATTCCTATTTTTACGTGAACAGTTTTCAAATGGCAGTATAGTAGTATAGAACCATAACCAACATATGATCTGTAATATTTATCTATAGTTATTTCAGCTTATATGAATGCTCATCTCAAATTCATAATTCTGTAGTGGAGGAGACCTGGAGCTTGCTTTTTCTGCTGGAAGGAAGAAGAAAGGAAGGAAGGAAGGAGGGAGGGAAAGAAGGAAAGGAGAAAGGAATGAAATGGGGATGAGAAGGAAGGAAGGAAGGAAGAAGGGAACAAATAGAAGGGGGGAAAGAAGGAAAGAAGAAAGGAAGGAAATTGGAATAAGAAGATGGGAGAAGGAAGGAAGGAGAATGGAATGAGTAGCAGGGAAAGAAGGAAAGAAGAAAGGAAGGAAATGGGCATGAGAAGAAGGAAGGAAGGAAGGAAGGAAGGAAGGAAGGAAGGAAGGAAGGAAGGAAGGAAGGAAGGAAGGAAGGAATTGATTTACCCAATACCTTCAGATTCTCCTTTCATGTTCTCCAAAGACAGGGGCACTGTTACACTACACCCAGTAGATGTGTTTATACAACAATGTTTATACAACACATCTAATTTGATTTCCAAATTAACACCATTCCTGCATTTCCATTGAAATTGATCCTTAAACTAGTCAAGCAGCCTGGCGCTTGTGCATTAAGCTAAGTCAGGGGAAAAAAATATATCAACATGAAGTTTACTCAGGAAGCCTAATCAGGTGTGCCAGATGTGCCATTGCTTCAGCTTGCCTTATGAATGATTTGGTTCAACGCGTACAGGCAGCTTGCGAACTTGCCCAGGAATAGACTGCCAGGGGTGACCTGTGCTTGGGCACAGGTATGTTTCCAACCCATACATGGCTTGTTTTTCTACCAACTGCATTTTTAGGGGTACATTTTCATAAGGTGGACAGAATATAGGAGGATTGTATTTCCCTCCTGTGTCGACTCTATTGAGGGAAATTATGAATCGCCTAGGAATTAAGAATATGGAAAATCAAGGCTTAATGCGCACTTCTTCCCGACAATGTTATGTGACTGTGCCTCTCTGGGTGGAAGGACTTCCCTCCTTTCTGTGTCCCTCCCTCCCTCCCTCCTTCCTTCCCTCCCTCCTTCCTTCCCTCCCTCCTTCCCTCCTCCCTCCTTCCCTCCCTCCCTCCTCTCTATCACCTTCCTTTCGTTTTCCCTCCCCCTCTCCCTATTTCCCTCCTTCTCTATCTTCTTCTTTCTTTCTTTCCTCTCCCCCCACTTCCCTTCTTCTCCATTTCCTTCTTTCCTCCCTCCCTTCCTATTTCTTTCTTTCTTTCCTCTCCCTCTCCTTCCTCTCTATCTCCTTCCTTTCTTTTCCCTCCTTCTCTACTTCCCTTCCTATCTCCTTCTTTTCTTTTTCCTTTACCTCCCTAATTCCCTCTCTTTCTTTCTTTCCTTCTTCTTTCCTTCTTTCCTCCCTTCCTACTTCCCTTTGCCTCTATCTCCTTCTTTCCTTCTTTCCTCCCTCCCTCTCTCTCTTCCTCCCTCCCTCCATTCTATCTTCTTCCTTGCTTTTCCCCTCCCTCCTTCTCTATCTCTCTTTCCTTATTTCTTCCCTCCCTACTTCCCTTCCTTTCTATTTCCTTCTTTCCTTCTTCTTTCCTCCCCCTCCCCCTCTCTCTATTTCTTTCTTTCCCTCCTCCCTCTCACCCTCTCTTCCTCCCTCCTCTCTATCTCCTTCTTTTCCCCCCTCTCTACTTCCCTATCTCCTTCCTTTCTTTTCTCTCTCTCTCTCTCTACTTCCCTCTCTATCTCTTTCTTTCCTTCTTTCCCCCTCCCTCCTTCCCTCCTTCCCTCCTCTCCTCTATCTTCTTCCTTCCTTTCCCCTCCCTCCCTACCTTCCTCCCTCCCTCTCTCTTTCCTTCTTTCCTTCTTTCTTCCCTCCCTCCCTTCCTGTCTATCTCCTTTCTTCCTTTCTCTCTTCCTTCCCTCCCTCCCTCCCTTATTTCCTCCCTTCCTTCTGAAACATAAATTTAAGGAAAGGTAAGCAATCTTCATCTTTGTACCATATTCCTTTTTTGGCGAACCCTTTCCTAAATTTTCCCTATCATTGAGACACCATGGTAGACACCATATTGGCTTGTGTGAAAGTGGAGTGTGTGGGAACTGAAGAGAAAGTGGGACATGATAGCCTTGATGCTAATTATATGCCTCATGTTATTTGCATAATGACATCATGCCTTAATCATGAGTTGGACTGCATGCTCATTCTTGCATGTAGTCTCTGCGATAGACAAGGAGGACTTTCAAGATTCTCCTGGATCTTAGATGTTTAATTGATGGGGCCCAATAGACCCAAACATAGTCCTCTTCCAGATGTGATTAGTTCTGCTGGCTATGGATGAGAGTAGATAAAAAACATCTGGTGAGAACTGGGTGGCCGAAGACACCTCCAACTCTCATAATCAACAGTCACACTGATCAACTTTGGTCTGTTTCTCATTGAAATTGTGTACTGGAAGTCCTCAACCTATGGCCACAATTGAGCCCAACATTTACGTTGTTAAGTGAGAAATTTGTTAAGAGAGTTTGCCCCATATTATGACTTTTCTTGCCCTCTTTGTTAAGCGAGTCACTGAAGTTGCTAAATTAGTAGTGAGTCTGCCCCCACCATGGACTTTGCTTGTCAGAAGGTCGCAAAAGGGGATCACGTGATCTTGGGACCCAGCAACCGTCATAAAAATGAACAAGTTGTCAAGCATCTGAATTTTGATCATGTGATCAAAGGGATGGTGCAACGACCATAAGTGTGAAAATATTAATAGCTTTTTTTCAGTACTGCTGAAACTGCGAACAGTCACTAAATGAACTGCTGTAAGTCAAGAACTACCCGTACAATGGAGGCCCAAAATGGAGACATTTGTTAAATGAGTTTTGCTTCATTTTCCTTGCCAGATGGCCGGATCTGGCCCATGGGGTCTGCCTGGAAATAGCAAATGATTGGCCCATGGTGTCTTCGGCAGCCAAAATGGGGCACAGGGGGCTGTGAGTGGCGCCCCCCGCCCATTTTGATCGACAGGGTACTGCAGGAGGCTGTCCAGGCTAAAAATGGGGCTCCAGGGGGACTTGTGTGGCTCTCCCGCCCCGATTTGGTTGATAGGGTGCTGCAGAAGGCTGTCCAAGCCAAAAGCAGAGTGCGAAGGGGCAACGCCTGGGCCTGGGAGTCTTCTTTCATTGGGGGTGTTACTTGGAACCCTGACATTTGCCTCTGTTATGACCCAGGTGCAGAGGTGGGATTCAGCAGATTCTGACCAGTTCTGGAGTACCGGTTTTGAGTAGTTCGGAAAATCGGTAAATACCACCTCTGACAGGCCACGCCCCTATTTATTCTCTGCCTTCTGAGCCCAGCTGATCGGGAGGAAATGGAGATTTTACAGTATCCTTCCCCTGCAATGCCCCCACCAAGCCACGCCCACCAAGCCATGCCACGCCCACCAAACCATGCCCACAGAACCGGTAGTAAAATATTTTTGAATCCTACCACTGCCCAGGTGGTCAAGGCAAGGCAGGTCTCTTGAGAGGTCTTTATTTCTCTCAAGAAATATTCCAGCCTATAGCCCTCCAATGACTGGTAAGGCTTTACCCCAGAGGTGTCAAACTCAAGGCCCACAGGCTGGATCTGGCCTGTGGGGTGCTTAGATCTGCCATGGGACCGGCCTGGAAACAGCGAAGGACCAGTCTGTGATGTCTCTGCCAGTGAAAAAGGAGTGGGGGGAGCTGCCCTTGCACCCCGTTTTTACTGTGTCGGCCTCCTGCAGCCCTCCGCCAGTGAAAACAGAGAGGGTCGGGCATACAAACCCCCCCTCAGCTCCATTTTCGCTGACAGAGGGCTGCAGGAGGTCATCGCGGCTGAAAACAAACTAAAAACGAAACAAAACTAAAAATCGAAACCAGAGGAGAAATGTTTCCCGTTTTGCTTTGGAGTATGCAAGAAGGGGCAAGAAAGGAGAAAGGGGAAGAGAAAAGGCAAAGAAAAAGAAGGGAAGAGAGCAAGGGAGGAAAAAGAAGGAAAGAGGGGAAGGGAAAAGACAGGAGAATGAAGAGGTGAGGGGCCATGTGTGGGCCACATCAGGTAAGGGTCTTGTGATGGAACGTGAGAGATCAGGTGTGGATCACGTCAGCTGAGGGCCATCACTTTTTAAGTCACTTTTTTCAGTGCTGTTTTTAACTTCAAGTGATCACTAAATGAACTATTCTAAGTCAAGGACTACCTGTGTAGGAGAGGCCTGTTGGTCACATGTGACAAAAAAACACTGAGTTTTTTGGATCTTGGAGTCTCAGTGGACAACCAGCTAAATATGTGGCAGCAGCCAAAAAAGCCAATGCAATCCTAAATTGCATTAACAGAGTGATTCACTCAGTGTCACGTCAGGTCCTAATATCACTCTATAAAGCCTTAGTAAGGCCACACCTAGACTACCAAATCCTGTTTTGTTCATTACACTATAAAAAAGGATGTTGAGACTCTAGGACAGTGATGGCGAACCTATGGCACGCGTGCCACAAGTGGCACGCGGAGCCATTTGTCAGGACACGCGAGGCGCATGGCCACCTGAGTTCACCTTTTTAAAAGCAATTTTTCGCCTTCCCCAGGCTCCAGAGGCTTTATAGGAACCTGGGGAGGGCAAAAAGAGCCCCCCCGCCCCCCCAGAGGCTTCAGGGACCATCCCTGAAGCCTTCAGAACGCTTAAAACCACCCTCCGAGCAAACTCGGAGGGTGGCTTTAAGCGTTCTGAAGGCTTCAGGGAAGCCTCCGGATGGTCCCTGAAGCCTCCGGAGGGCCTCCGGGGGTGGGGGTGGGGGAGGCTCTTTTCGCCCTCCCCAGGCTCCTATAAAGCCTCTGGAGCCTGGGGAGGGTGAAAAAAGCATGTAAAAATGGGGGGGGGGTCGTGCGGTGTGCGCGCATGCACACTGGGGGGTCGCGCGTTGCATTATGGGTGCGGCACGCCCGCACACGACCCCCCTGTGCTCCCCCCACTTGTGGCACGCGAGCCAAAAAAGGTTCGCCATTGCTGCTCTAGGAAAAGTGCAGAGAAGAGCAACTGGGATGATTAGGGGACTGGAGTCTAAAACATATGATGAACGATTGCAGGAACTGGGCATGGCTGGTCTAGTGAAGAGAAGGATCAGGGGAGACATGATAGCAGTGTTCCAATATTTGAGGGACTACCACAGAGAGGAGGGGGTCAAGCTATTTTCCAAAGCACCTGAAGGCCAGACAAAGAATAATGGATGAAAACTGATCAAGGAGAGATTCAACCTAGAAATAAGGAGGAATTTCCTGACAGTGAGAGCAATCAACCAAAGGGAAAAGAAGTTTCCTTTGGAAGTTCTGGGAGCTTCATCACTGGAGGCTTTCAAGAAGAGACTGGACTGCCATCTGTCAGAAATGGTATAGGGTCTCCTGCTTGGGTGGGGGATTAGACTAGATGACCCACAAGGTCCCTTCCAACTCTGTTAATCTGTTAAACTGTCTCTTTCACTTCCTTGCAATTTCAGTGCTTCCCCTCCTCTCCACTTTCAGAAAAGGTATTCAGATCTGTTTTAATGAAGTCCTTTGTTAATTATGCCTTCATTGTTTTTTTTAAAAGAACATTTATTTATTTATCTACTGCACTGAGTGCTTATTTGCTAATGGAAAAATACAGTATCAGGAGAAGGTATAATAAGTAAATTATGCCATTATGCATTCTAGGGCTCAAAGCAGACAGCCCCTAAATTTCCTAAGGTTAGAGACTGCCAATTTGGACTGTTTAATTTTGCAATTTCCATAATTTATTCTGATTGCAACATCTGTGGGCTTATAAATGCCCACAAAATCCAGTTTTGCTACCAGGGGATAAAGAGAATTTTGGAAGCCGAGTTGACACAAACCTACTTATAGATGCAATTAAAATATATCGGTGTGCCCCCCTCTTCATTCTGAAGTGAGCAAACAGCGCTGTCAAATTGTGTTCCTACTATCAAAATCACCCAAATATTTCTCAGCCTGACTTATTTATTTAGTGCATGACATGCGATGCCATGGAAATGTATACAAGCTAGACACACAATGAGCTCCTGACCAACTAGATTGCTAGTTCAATCTATTCAGAGCTTGCTTGCCTATCCTTGGTGTACCACGGAGAGTAAACTAGCTTTACACCAGCTGACTAATGGTACTTGGGTTGCTTGCTCTTCTGAGCTCCTCCGATGGTCTCGCCCCACCTCGTGTCACATTGCCTCACCTCTGTCCAAGTCCAGCGGCACCTCCCTCCCTCCGCACATACTAACACAGCTAGGTTTTTCCCACCGCAGTGGTACCCATTTATCTACTTGCGCTATTGCATGCTTTCGAACTGTTGCTCAGCCAGAGCTAGGGATCGAGTGATGGGAGCTCACTCCGTCTCACAGAGTCAGGCTCGAACTGTTGGAATGCAGACCAGTGGTATGATTCAACCGGTCTAATAACCGGTTTGCTAAACGCGTTCTCCAAAGCACCTGAAGGCAGGACAAGAAGCAATGAATGGAAACTAATCAAGGAGAGAAGCAATGCAATAGGTTTGGGCCTACCTGAAGGTCGGAGTGAACCGGTTCGCTCTCAGCTGATCTTTGGAGCTACCAGTATGCCCGAACCGGGCCAAACAGGGTAGAATCCCACTCCTGATGTAGACTATTTCTGGCTGATATTTCCAGCATCCTTAAGCCTCTGCGCCACCACATCTCCTATTATACAGACTTGTTTTTGAAGCTGAGCTGGCTGTGGCCATTTGGGGGCTTCGGTGCTGCTACTGTGGGAAAGGGAGTGGGGAGAAGCAGAGATAGCTGGGGTGCTGTAGCCAAAACAAAATACTTCCTGTTGAGAAGCAAGGACATTCTCACCAAGTGTCCAGAAGGAGGGGACTGTAGTCATCTAACAACTGGACTGTATCCTGAATGGATTAGATGACTGATGGTTTGGAGATAGTGGAGGAAATTGAACACCGGAGCCTGGGGAGGGGTTGCACACGCATGCACAGGAAGGAGGGGGGATTTTGCGTGCATGCATAGTTGGGCGGGGAGACTGAGTGCAATTTTGGCACGCTGTAAGAAAAAGGTTTGCCATCACTGTTCTAGGCCATTCCGCCTGTGTTCTGAAATGCCTTTTCCTAATACAGCCGGAAAGTGTTCAAATGATATTCTGAAATCTGTAACTAATCAGAAGGTACTAACTCTTGAGGATATGGCTCTCCATCTGCAAGAAAGCTCTATGGTACTCAGTTTAAAGTTTCCCATGTGGCTTATATTTTTGGGCAATCAAGCTTTCCTGAAAGCAATTAATTTAATGGAGGAGACCACAGGTCTTACTCTTGCAAATTATCTCTCCTCCCTAGCTGTTCCTGAAGTTTTTAGCTTGGCTGCCCTATGCAAAGCTGACACCAGCTAGAGCATGAAACAATTCAAAGTATAATGCAAGATCAGAAGACATCGAGAGATCTCGGTCCATAGAATAACCAAGATTCAGATATATCTGAAACAGCTCGACACAATCTCTCTCTCTCTCTCTCTCTCTCTCTCTCTCTCTCTCTCTCTCTCTCTCTCTCTCTCTCTCTCTCTCTCTCTCTCAAAGCCAAATATCATTCACTCATCATGAAATCTCCAGAACTGTAAAGCCTACAAACTTGAAATTTGGCACGTATAAGTCTTGGATTCTAGGTGCTCACTAAGAAAGGGTTTTTTGAAATGACCATCAGATCATTAGCATTTACAATACAATACAATAGCAGAGTTGGAAGGGACCTTGGAGGTCTTCTAGTCCAACCCCCTGCCTAGGCAGGAAACCTGATACTGTTTCAGACAAATGGCTATCCAACATCTTCTTAAAGACTTCCAGTGTTGGGGCATTCACAACTTCTGGAGGCAAGGTCTTTGCCCTTAAAGACTACGGATGGTGAAGGTCTCTGTAGACTTCATGAGATCTTCTATGGAAACTTTCATATCATTCATCTCATATGAATTATCTCATGGCGGAAGGGACCAACGCTGTGTGATTAATTGCACACTCTTGTCATGAAACATGACCTAACCACTACAGAAGTGGGTTTCTACCGGTTCGTAATGGTTTGGCTGAGTAGGTTGTAACTTGGCTGGATCGCCCAGATCGGTTCTATCAGCGCCACCATCTTGTTTTTTGCTGCACAGTAGGAATTTGTGCAAGTGCGTCTGAAATGCACATGGTCCCGAAGCACATCCTTAACCGAACCAGCAGTAAAAGAAGCCAGAACCCATCCCTGAACCACTACCACTACTGTTAACTATTACTACTAATATGCATACAGAGCAGAGGTGGAATTCAGCCGGTTTGGACCGGTTCACCCGAACCAGTCGCGGAAATCGCGGGTGAGCCTGCCCACCCGCCCTGGCTCTATGCCATTCTATTTAGGCATGTTTTTGAGGCTGGGCACATGTGCAGAAGGGGGGGGCCTGTGCCCGCAAAGCCGGTGGTAACAAAATGTGAAACCCACCGCTGATTCAGAGCATGCAAACTCTTATCTTCCTGCATTGTGTGAGGAAGAGTGCATTAGAAAGGGGAAACAAGTTATCCAATTGTATACATTTTAATCTCCAACATGAACCAATCTTTTTAAAAGCTGAATACAACTCAGCCACCCATTCAAGAACAAGTTATTTATGTGTTTTTTCAAGAGGCATCTGGATTTTCTTGTTTCTTCTTTGAAGACGTTTCGCTTCTCATCCAAGAAGCTTCTTCAGCTCTGACTGGATGGTAAGGAATGGAAGTATTGATACAGCATCCAGTCAGAGCTGAAGAAGCTTCTCAGATGGTAGTGGCCCTTTAACTCCATTTCATTTGAACTTTCCTGTGGCTGGTGATTGGAGCTGCTGGCTGGAAGGGGGGAAGCAGAGAGACAAAGTGGAGTAGGTAGTGGCCCATGCGCCTAACGGTGCACAAATCATATGTCCATAAACCAGAATAGTAATAATACATTCTGGATTAGTGCGCTTGAAATTGTGATTTTATTTATTTCAAAATGACCGGTTTAGTTCAATGTAATAGCTGTCTTGCACCTGTCTTTCGCAGTACTCTTTTCAAATTTGGATACTGTCCCCTTTGTAAACAAATTACTAGTCTACACAGACAGATTACCTATCTGGAATCTCTAATCTGTGTTCTCCAAGCAGAAATTAGGTGTCCAATTCGACCATTCCACTCTATGGAGATGCCACGCTATCAGCCCCCCCCCCCCCCACTGGAAAGATCCTGCAGGAGAAGAGCAGTCTGGACAACCGTGGGATCTGGCAGGGTGAGAGCTGTGGACCATAAACACAAAGCTTTTGTTGTGACCCAGCATAACAGATATAGTGCCCTTGCTGACCCTAAAGGGGACACTAAAGAGACAGGTCAAGGTAGTTGTGATAATGATGATTCAAATAAGCAGGGGATCATGGTCCAAAATGAAGAACTTACTTCGGAAAGGCAAAATGGGGAACCAGGTATCACACATCAGTCGCACAAGAAGAGCAAGGTATGCAAAAAGAGAAGTCACCTTCTGGTTGGTTAAATTCACAGGACATAACTAAGGCAGTATATCAGCAAATAGCCCAAGCATGTAAAAATGATGTGAGGAAAGCTAAGGCTCACAATGAAGAAAGGCTTGCCACAAAAGTAAAAAATAACAAAAAAAGCTTCTTCCAACATGTTAAAAACAAAACAAAAAAAGTTAAGGAAACAATTGGTCCATTGCTGGGAGAAAGTGGCAAGAAGGTGACAAGCAACAGGGAGAAAGCAGAACTATTTAATTCATGTTTTGCATCTGTCTTTACACAAAGGGATAAAACAGTCCAACCTATCAAAAACAGCACCACAAAAATCAGATTAGGAACACAAGTTGAAATAGGGAAGAAAAAGGGAAGTGAGCACCTGTCTACCCTAGACAAGTTCAAATCACCAGGACCGGATGGATTACACCCCAGGGTTCTGAAGGAACTGGCAGACGAGATCTCAGAACCACTGAACTATATCTTTCAGAGATCCTGGAGCACCCAGGAACTACCAGAGGACTGGAAAAGAGCTGATGTGGTTCCCATCTTCAAAAAAGGGAAAAAACAGATCCAGGAAACTATAGACCTATCAGCCTGACTTCAATACCAGGAAAGATTTTGGAAAAGATAATCAAGCAACGAATTAGTGAACACCTAGAAGCAAACAAAGTAATAGCCAAAAGCCAACATGGGTTTGTCAAAAACAGATCATGCCAGACTAATCTTATTGCATTGTTTGATAATGTGACAAAATTAGTGGACCAGAGGAATGCCGTCGATATAGTTTACTTGGACTTCAGTAAGGCATTTGATAAGGTAGACCATAACCTACTACTAGATAAAGTAGATCTTGACAAACTTGAACATTGGGCACTATCTAATAAAATGAAATTCAATGGTGAAAAGAGTAAGGTTCTACATTTAGGCAACAAAAATGAAATGCACAGGTACAGTATAGGTGGTACCTTGCTCAACAGTAGTAACTGTGAAAGGGATCTTGGAGTCCTAGTGGACAACCATTTAAATATCAGTCAGCAGTGTGCAAAAAAGTCAACACAGTTCTAGGCTGCATCAACAGAGGGATAGAATCAAGATCACGTGAAGGGTTAATACCATTTTATAAGGCCTTGGTAAGGCCACACTTGGAATACTGCATTCAGTTTTGGTCATCACGATGTAGAAAAGGTGTGGAGACTCTAGAAAGAGTGCAGAGAAGAGCAACAAAGTTGATTAGGGGACTGGAGACTAAAACATATGAAGAACGGTTGCAGGAACTGGGTATGTCTAATTTAATAGAAAGAAGGACTAAGGGAGACATGATAGCAGTGTTCCAATATCTCAGGGGTTGCCACAAAGAAGAGGGAGTCAAGCTATTCTCCAAGACACCTGAGGGTAGAACAAGAAGCAATGGGTGGAAACTAATCAAGGAGAGAAGCAACTTTGAACTGAGGAGAAATTTCCTGACAGTTAGAACAATTAATCAGTGGAACAACTTGCCCTCCAGAAGTTGTGAATGCCCCACAGTGGTGGGTTTCAATTTTTTTAGTACCTCTTCTGTAAGTGTGGCCTGCTTTGTGGGAGTAGCTTGCCAGCCATGTAACTGGGTGGGATTGGCCAACTTGTAAAATGTGGTGAAACTCACTTAACAACGCTCTTGTCTAGCAACCAAAATGTTGGCTCAGAAACTCTGGCATTGAAGTGTGCAAGTCTTAAAGCTTTCAAGTTACAAGCCCCTTGCACCCCTAACCCTTTAGAAAAATACCCCCAGGGGTGTTCAAACTTGACAGCTTTAAGACTTGTGGACTTCAACTCCCAGAATTCCTCCTCTCGCTCTTCATCTTGATGATGTCCGGACGGGCAGGGGGAGGGAGCTGGAATCGTTTCTAAACGGCACTGTAGATTTGTGGAACTATTCTATAGAAGAGGTTAGAAGAGGTTAGAACCACCCCTGATGCCCCAACACTGGAAGTCTTTAAGAAGATGTTGGATAGCCATGTGTCTGAAACGGTATAGGGTTTCCTGCCTAGGCAGGGGGTTGGACTAGAAGACCTCCAAGGTCCCTTCCAACTCTGCTATTGTATTGTAAGCTTCCCCTACTCCCCACTTTTTAAAGCATTTTTTCCTGCCTATTTGCCCTGACCAGCCAAAAAATATGCTTTAAAAAACAGAAAAAAAGCTTCCAACAATCACATGTGAGCCGCACAATCCTTGGAAGCTTTTTTTTACTACCAGTTCGCAGAACCAGCAACAATCATCCATACTGGTTCATGCGAAGTGGTGCAAACCGGTAGCATTTCACCCCTGGATCAACGTAGAATCTCTATATAACTACAAGTGAACTAAATCCAACCCCCCTTGAATTCTGTTGACTTTTATCTAACACCAAGCTAGTGCTAGACCAGGGGTGTCAAACTCCATTTCATTGAGGGACGCATCAGGGCTGTGGTTGACCTTGGGGGACCAGGCGGGTGTGGCTGACGGGGTAGGCTTGGTCATCTTGACACCACTCACTGGGCATGGCTGACTGGGTAGGCATGGCCAGCTTGATGCCATTCCCCAAACTGCTGGCATGTTTCCTCTTCACATTGGGTAGACCGGGCCGAAGCAACGCAGGTAGACTGGGCTGAAGATACATGAGCTGGCCTTTTACATTTTCCAGGATGGCCCCATGGGCCAGATCCAACCACATTGTGAGCCGGATGTGGCCCACGGGCCTTGAGTTTGACACCACTGTGCTAGATGTTAGATGAGTACATTTTTGTATGTAGGCATGATCAGTTTAATTGGACCTTCGTGTGTGGACCTGATCTTTTGTGCCTGCCAGGAGATAATAGTGATATACCAAGTTTTCCTGAAAATAAGACCGGGTCTTATGTAATTTTTGCTCCAAAAGATGCATGAGGGCTTATTTTCTGGTTAGGCCTTATATTCAGGGAAATACGGTACTAAATGCATACATCTGGCTGACAATTGTAACCAGGGCTTATTTTGTAGGTAGGGCTTATATTACGAGCATCCTGAAAAATCACGCTAGGACTTATTTTCCGGTTGGGTCTTATTTTCAAGGAAACGGGATATTTGCAACCCTCAAGTTGTGTTATTTGATCACTTCTGAGGGATCGATCTACTATCAAAGTCGACACTGTACTTTTTGAAGTAAGCTTCTTTGCATTACAGAAGGGAAAACACAAAACCAGGCTTTTGCTGGGAAGGTAAATGCAATGATGACTCTGACGGGATGATATAATAGCTGAGGAAAAAAACAACCATCCTATGTGGCCAAGGATATCATCCATGAAAGACTGTGACATTAATAGCCTACAATATGAGGTAATCCTTGTTGATCCAAGTCAGGAAAGAATGCCCTGGGCTACAGCTCTTCAGAATGACATATTGCTAGGGTAATGCACGTTTCTCTTTCTCTCATACACAAAAACGTTGCGAGGATTACAGGTTCTTGTAAGTTTTTATATTTTCTTTTACAAGAATGGAAGTGTAGGATCCCAAAAAGATGTCACAAGCACATTAAATTATTCCTTTAAGCAATGCTGACATTTTGCAAGGAAGGCCAGCTCTTTTGGTGTCTCAAGTCCAAGTTCTCTTGGATAATTTTTGGATCAGAATATCAGAATAAGAGTTGGAATGGAACTTTGGAGGTCTTCTAGTCCAGCAGCCATCAACTGGTGGTCCATGGACCACTGGTGGCCCATGAGAAAATTTTGGTGGTCCGGAGAAAAATCTTTGCATTTTTGCAATTTTTATATTGCACTAAATCAAGAGATCCACAAAACTGTAGCCCCTGGGCCACATATGGCCTGCCAAAGCAATTACTCCCACTCACTGATGGGATGGGGTCCTTCAGACACTTAGCTTGGCTAACTGTTTAGTAGTTCCAGCCCTTCCCTCCCTCCCTTCCTGGGAGTCCAGGTGCTTCAGTGTGCAATGTGCAAAACTTTCGCCAGGCACCTTGAAAGAGTTTGCAGGGGGCCAATCTAGCGCCCGGGCTGGCTACAAGCCAAACATTCATTCCTGGTTGTATTTGAGATTCCTAGCTGCAATGGACAGCAAACCTACAAGTGACCCCAGGTGCTTCTCTCCACTAACAGGTGGCCAAGCTAAGTGCCTGAAGGACCCCATCCCGTCACTAATTCACATTAGTGGCCCACGGGATTTAAAATTATGAATTTAGTGGTGCCTGAGATCCGAAAGCTTGGTGACCTCTCTTCTAATCCAAACCCTCCTCCAGCAGGAGACTGTATACCATTTCAGACAGTTGGTTGTTCAATCTCTTGTTAAAAACTTCTAATGTTGGGACACCCACAACTTTTGAGGAAAGCTGTTCCACTGATTAATTGTTCTGTCAGGAAATTTCTCCTTAGTTCACCATTTATTCTCTTCTTGATTAGTTTCCACCCATTGCTTCTTGTCCTGCCCCCAGGTGCTTTGGAGAATAGTTTGGCTCCCTCTTCTTTGTGGCAACCCCTGAGATATTGGAACACTGCTATCATGTCTCCCCTAGTCCTTCTTTTCATTAATCTAGACATACTCAGTTCCTGCAATCGTTCCTCATATGTTTTAGCCTCCTAATCATTTCTTTCTAGAATCTCAACATCTTTTTTTTATATCATGTCGACCAAAAACAGATGCAAATGTGGTCATAAGGTAAAGGTAAAGTTTCCTCTCACACATATGTTCTAGGCATTCTCAACTCTAAGGGGCGGTGCTCATCTCCATTTCAAAGCCAAAGAGCCAGCGATGTCCAAAAACATCTCCGTGGTCATGTGGCCGACAGGACTAAACACCAAAGGCGCATGGAACGCTGTTACCTTCCCACCAAAGTGATCCCTATTTTTACTTGCATTTTTACATGCTTTCGAACTGCTTGGTTGACAGAAGCTGGGACAAGTAACGGGAGCTCACTCGCAGCATTAGGGATTCAAACCGCTGAACTGCCGAATTTTCTGATCGACAGGTTCAGCATCCTAGCCACTGAGTCACCACATCTTTTTCATACCAAGGCCTTATAAAATGCACCACTGCAATACTGGAGTAAATCCAAAAGGTATCAGCAATTATTTTCCTTTATATGCACCCAATTAACAGATAAATGCAAGTTATCCTCTTTCTTTTTGGTGGAAATATCATTATCATCTCAGTAAAGTAAGCAGTTTCAGAAGAGATAGTGAGTTGTAGTCCTCTAGCCAATTTAATGTTGCATAATCTTCCGATGGCAAACTTCCAAACATTAACAAAATGTTTATATAACTATGGCAAAAAAATTTTTTTTTTGAAGAGAATTAAAATGAGAAACGGAAATTAAGCATTTCGCCTTATTTATGTAAATGAAATGGAATGGATATAGCAGAGCATCTTAGAAAACGGTGTTATCAAATATACCAAATATTTGCTATTATTAAAAAAATTTAAAAACACGACACGGTTTTAAAAATGAATTTCCCCCTCTTTGGACAATTATTTCTTATATAATTGTTGATGCGGCAAGGGTGTATTTCTTCATTGCTCCCCAATGAGTTGTAGCAAATTTTAAGGAGGTGGAACTGAGGTGCAGTGTTTTATTTATTTATTTGTATCCCGCCTAGTTTAATGAAAAGAAATTATAGGGGTGACATGATAGCAGTGTTGCAATAACTCAGTTCAAATGAGTGTAAAGATTTGCTGCAAGCTTCAACTCTCTAGAAGAATCTGAACTACTCACAGTCAAAGGAAACTAGCGGGAGATAAGAATAGAAAGAATTCAAGGTGGGCTGGACTTAGATCTGTCGTGCAAAGGGACTCAAGACTGAAGACGCATTTGACCCAGTGAAATTTTTTTACGACTGGTTCTGTGGGTGTGGCTTGGTGGACCGTGGTGTGGCTTGGTGGGCATGGTTGGGTGGGTGTGGCAAGGGAAGGATACTGCAAAATCTCCATTCCCACCCCATTCCAGGGGAAGGATACTGCAAAATCTCCATTCCCACCCCATTCCAGGGGAAGGATACTGCAAAATCTCCATTCCCATACCACTCCAGGAGAAGGATACTGCAAAATCTCCATTCCCTCCCCATTCCAGGGGAAGGATACTGCAAAATCTCCATTCCCATACCACTCCAGGAGAAGGATACTGCAAAATCTGCATTCCAGGGGAAGGATACTGCAAAATCTCCATTCCCTCCCCACTCCAGGAGAAGGATACTGCAAAATCTGCATTCCAGGGGAAGGATACTGCAAAATCTCCATTCCCTCCCCACTCCAGGAGAAGGATACTGCAAAATCTGCATTCCAGGGGAAGGATACTGCAAAATCTCCATTCCCTCCCCACTCCAGGGGAAGGATACTGCACAATCTCCATTCCCTTCCATACTCCAGGGGAAGGATACTGCAAAATCTGCATTCCAGGGGAAGGATACTGCAAAATCTCCATTCCCTCCCCACTCCAGGAGAAGGATACTGCAAAATCTGCATTCCAGGGGAAGGATACTGCAAAATCTCCATTCCCTCCCCACTCCAGGAGAAGGATACTGCAAAATCTCCATTCCAGGGGAAGGATACTGCAAAATCTCCATTCCCTCCCCACTCCAGGGGAAGGATACTGCAAAATCTCCATTCCTATTCCACTCTGGGGCAGCCAGAGGTAGCATTTGCCAGTTCTCTGAACTACTCAAAATTTCTGCTACCAGTTCTTAAGAACCTGTCAAAACCTGATGGATTTCATCCCTGATTTGACCTCTCCCTCGGGGTCAGCCTGGTCATCTCCTACACCATCATGATTTACAATTGTCATTGCTAGGCTCAGTTAGGGTTGTAAGTTGAAGCCCGTGAATGTGGCAGAGAAACAGGCTCGATGTTGAAGCATATAAGGAAGATCTGTTGGTTTCTATGGATCACTTTTTGAAACATAAGTTAAATGGAACCTTAGTGTAGCCATTGATGTAATATCCTAACGCTTGACAGTAAATTATGGTTATCTCTTTTGGTACAGAAATATATGTATAATGTAACGATCAGAATAGAGCTGGAAGGGACCTTGGAGGTCTTCTAGTCCAGCCCCTGCTTAAGCAGGAGACCCTATATCATTTCAGACAAGTGTCTGTCCAGTCTCTTCTTAAAAACCTCCAGTGATGACGCACCCACAACCTCTGAAGGCAAACTGTTCCACCGGTGAATTGTCCTCACTGTCAGGACGTTTCTCCTTAATTCCAGGTTGCTTCTCTCCTTGGTTAGTTTCCATCCATTGTTTCTTGTCCTGGTGTTCTGAAAAATAGATTGACCCCCTCTTCTTCGTGGCAGCCCCTCAAATACCGGAATACTGCTATCCTGTCTCCCCCCTAATCCATCTTTTTTCTAGACTAGCCAAAGGTTTTTAGTTAGCCATTAGATTTGGCTCTTCCCAAAGATTGTTGGTCAGTCAGCAATCAATCAATCAGAATAGAGCTGGAAAGGACCTTGGAGGTCTTCTAGTCCAACCCTCTTCTCAAGCAAGAGACCCTATACTATTTCGGTCTAGTGGCTGTCCAGTCTCTTCTTAAAAACCTCCAGTGATGGAGTACCCACAACCTCTGAAGGCAAGTCCTCCCATTGGTTACTTGTTCTCACTATTAGGACATTTCTCTTTAATTCCAGGTTGTTTCTCTCCTTGATTAGTTTCCATTCATTGTTTCTTGTCTTGCCTTCTGGTGCTTTGGAGAATAGGTTGAGCCCCTCCTCTCTGGGGCAGCCCCTCAAATACTGGAACACTGCTATCATATCCGCCCTATTCCTTCTTTTCTCTAGCCAAACCCAAATCCTGCTATCCTTCTTCATATGTTTTAGTCTCTAAGCCTTTAATCATCTTAGTTGCTCTTCTTTGCACTTTCTCAAAGTCTCAACGTCTTTTTTGTAATGTGGTGACCTGTCAGAGTGTGTGCACTCTGGATGCAGTGTTCCAGGTGTGGCCTTACTAAGGCTTTCTAAAGTGGTACTACTAATACTTCACGTGATTTTGATTCTATGCTCTGTTTATAGTACAACCAAGGATTGTCTTGGCTATTTTGGCTGCTGCTGCACACAGCTGGCTCGTGTTTAAGCGATCATCCACTAGGACTCCAAATTCCCTCTCACAGTTATTAGTTTTAAACAGTTCAATGTAACAGTAGTGCCATCATTTATATATCCCTTTTGCTACAGAAATATAGCTGATATCTAAGATGATAGTGCATGGTTGTTGTTTTTTTGCAGCCACTTCTATTTCCTTCACCATTTAACTCGAGAAGGTCACTTTCACCCTGAATTATGACTTCTCTCTACTTCTCTCTTCTTGCCACAGTTGTTAAGTGAATCACGGCGGTTGTTAAGTGAGCTAAGTTAGTAGGACAATTGTTAAGTGAATCTGGCCTCCCCTTTATCTGTCAGGGGTGGGAAATCAAGAAATCCAGGCAGTTCAAATGAACATAAAGGTTTATTGCAAGCTTAAGATTCTCTGCAAGAATCTGAACTACTAACAGTCAAGGGAAACTAGTGGAAGATAAGAATAGAAGGAATGCAAGGTGGGTTGGACTTAGATTTCTTGTGGGCAAGCTTAAGGTCTCTGCAAGAATCTGAACTACTAACAGTCAAAGAAAACTAGTGGAAGATAAGAATAGAAGGAATGCAAGGTGGGTTGGACTTAGATTTCTTGTGGGCAAGCTTAAGGTCTCTGCAAGAATCTGAACTACTAACAGTCAAAGAAAACTAGTGGAAGATGAGGAATAGAAGGAATGCAAGGTGGGTTGGACTTGGATTTCCTGTGGGCAAGCTTAAGGTCTCTGCAAGAATCTGAACTACTAACAGCCAAGGAAAACTAGTGGAAGATAAGAATAGAAGGAATGCAAGGTGGGTTGGACTTGGATTTCCTGTGGGCAAGCTTAAGGTCTCTGCAAGAATCTGAACTACTAACAGCCAAGGAAAACTAGTGGAAGATAAGAATAGAAGGAATGCAAGGTGGGTTGGACTTGGATTTCTTGTGGGCAAGCTTAAGGTCTCTACAAGAATCTGAACTACTAACAGTCAAGGAAAACTAGTGGAAGATGAGAATAGAAGGAATGCAAGGTGGGTTGGACTTGGATTTCCTGTGGGCAAGCTCAAGGTCTCTACAAGAATCTGAACTACTAACAGTCAAGGAAAACTAGTGGAAGATGAGAATAGAAGGAATTCAAGGTGGGTTGGACTTGGATTCCTTGTGGGCATGAAAGCACTTGAGACAAATGACACATTTGACCCCACCTTCGGACTCAGCCTGGTCATCTACATTGAGTTTGCTTGTCAGAAGATCATAGAAGGGGATCACACGACCCCGGGACACTGCAATGGGCAGTGCAATTGTAAAATTAGGACTGGGTTTCAGCTTCCTTTTTTTCTCCGGTGTTTTGCGATTCCTGCCATTTTTGTTTCTTCAAGCGTTCTCGTTGCTTGAGATCGTCTCAGCCCACCGTAGAATTTCTACCCAAGTGAAATAAATCCAGGAATATCAGTAAATCCATTCATGTCAGTCCCAATTTCTCTCCTGACAGAGTAGAGGCTCCGATTTGCAGAGTCAAAGGCTCCTCTCTCCCAGAAAGGACTGAGCTGAAAAATGAATTATGTCAGGCATGAAAAGGATGGGGGGTGGGTGGGGAGGGGGGGCAGACTTCAAGTGTTCAAGCCTTTGTAACACGGGGAGAAGAAGAGAAGGCTGTGAATCAAGAGCCTTCAGCCTAGAGAGATGCTGAGTAGATGGGACTGACAAGCTGGGGATGGGTGGGGGTGGGTGGGGGCAGAGGAAGGCCTGCCCAGCAACGGGATACGCAAGAAGGGAAGGGGAATTGCAACCTTAAGCACTTAAATCAATTCCGATATAAGAAACAGATGATCTCAGGGGAGACTTAGGTTACAGGTACTCCTCAACTTGCAACCATTTATTTCCCAATTGTTCAAAGTTATGGCAGCACTGAAAAAAATGATTTACAAACAGTTCCCAAACTTGTGACCATCACAGCATCCCCATAGTCATATGATCCTTTCTTCCTTCCTTCATCCCTCCCCATCATCTTCTTTCCTTCCTTCTTTTTCTTCCTTCCTTCCTTCCTTCCTTCCTTCCTTTCTTCCTTCTTTTCTTCCTTCCTTCCTTCTTTCTTTTTCTTCCTTCCTTCCTTTCTTCCTCCTTCCCTCCCTCCTCTTTTTTCTCTTTCTCATCCTCCTTCCATTCTTCATCCCTCCCCACCATTTTCCTTCCTTCCATCCTTCATCCCTTCCAATCATCTTCCTTCCATCCTTCTTTCCTTCCTTCCATCCTTCATTCCTCTCCACCTTCCTTCCTTCTGTCCTTCCTTCATCCCTCATCCCTCCCCATCATCTTCCTTCCTTCCTTCCTTCCTTCCTTCCTTCCTTCCTTCCTTCCTTCCTTCCTTCCTTCCTTCCTTCCCTCCCTTACAAAAAATTCATTGGCACACTGATTTATTTCTGATTTTCTAAGACATACACTTTGATATGGCTATAAAAGACAGCAATGCCATGTGATTTTAATGAATGAAAACTGCTATGTGGGTGTGGTGTGTGTTGATCTACCTGGAAGAACCTTGGGTGGCAGAGCAAAATGCCTCTCTGACCATGTCCTCCTGCCCCATGTTCAGCTTCTAGGGCTGGCTGGAAGCACATTGAAGAAGTAGCAAGCCATCAATCAGCCTAGAAAAGAAATACAGTCTGACTTCAAAAGCCACTATGCAGTGCTGACTCAGCCCTAAAGCTCCCAGGCTCCAGTCATTCATTCAGCTGGGTGTCCAATACATGTTCGACTTCAAAGCTTCATGCGGCAACTCCACAGGAAACTCCGCACAGTATGAAGGAGGGTGCAGCTTTCTCGCCTAACTGGGCCTGCGGCTACTGGCGTCTGCCTTAAAGCATGTGGTTTGATTATCTTTCTCATTATCTTAGCTACAAATGTTATTAGTAGCCATAAAATTACCCATTAAAGGGAGAGAAATTACTTGCCTCCACCACCAAGGGAGATAATAGATAATTTGCTAAATGGGTTTAGAGCAGAAATTCAGTGTATGTGTGTGTGTAGAAAGAGTGATAGGGAGAGCAAAAGAGTGCACCATTGTTGTGTCTGTTCTGACCTAGGCTTCCCAAGAGCATGAAGCAAACTCCTTGTCCCGACAAAAAACCCCTTTTATTAATTTACTGTGAAGTCTGCTCATCCACCTGCAGCAAAGTCTTTCAAGGGAGGATTTACAGTCACAGACCTTATCTGTCTTGGAGAGCTGACAAGCCGAGATCTGCAGAACTTGGCAAGGAGTCTCAGAGAGTCACGAAACAATGAAGCGAACTAATTGTCTCCTGCAAACTCCCCTCCCCTGTCGCTCCTCTTTTATTTCCTCTGGGAGGGGCCATTCACCATCCATCTGTGGCCTTACTCCCAAGTCAAGCCCAGTTCTTTAGCTGTTCCCTTCATCTGGCAACTCTGCGCATCCGCACACTGGGAACAGGCTCCAGCTGTTCCTCTGCCTCACTGATGTCTGACTCTGAAGGCAGCTGATAACTGGCATACGGCTCTGCCCCCCTCTCTGACTCCAACACAGAGCCCTCATCAGAGCCTTCCCCAGACTCCAGGACAGGCCCAGGTTCCTCCCCACCCCCCTCACTGTCCGAATCTGCTGCCAGCAATGCTGGCCACTCGCGGGCCACAAAAGTATCATTTATTCTCTATATGAACTTTGGAGATAGCCTCCATACTGTTATGTTCACTGAAGGGCCATACAGACTAGCTGAGTTATTAATTCTCCCGTCCGCCCCCAGATCTCATCTGAGATATAATTCATATGTCGAGGTTGCTTCTCTCCTTGATTAGTTTCCACCCATCACTGCTTCTTCTGTCTTCAATCGTTGCTAATCTCAAGCGGTGGCTCAGTGGCTAAGACACTGAGCTTGTTGGTTAGAAAGGTCGGCAGTTTGGCGGTTCGAATCCCTAGTGCCGCAGAACAGAGTGAGCTGTTGCCAACCTAACAGTTCAAAAGCACGTAAAAATGCAAGTAGAAAAATTGGGGCCACTTTTGGTGGGAGGGTAACAGCGTCCTGTGTGTCTTCAGCATTTAGTCATGCCGGCCACATGACCACAGAGACTTCTTTGGACAGCGTTGGCTCTTTGGCTTTGAAACGGAGATGAGCACTGCCCCCTAGAGTTGGGAACGACTAGCACGCATGTGCAAGGGGAATCTTTACCTTTACTAATGGCCCTTTTCACAATTTTTTTTAAATGGTTAACTAAATAAATCATAATGACCTTGCTGGTACATCATCATGCAGATTCACAATAGGTGTGACTGCACTTTGTATAAAGCAAGTAATTCACATTGCAAAATGCACCTCATATTTATTTACGGAAAGTGGATAAATCACATTAGGATAATGTTTGGATCAGGTCATCCGTTAGAAGAGTCTGCTCTGAAACAAACTATCCAGGGTTGATTCCTGTGTGAAGCGAAAGGACGCAAAAATTGTTGGCTGCAAACATCAACCAAATTATATACTTGCAGCCTGAATGAATTATATATATTGAACCCATTACTACTATTTTTCCCTATGGTATGTGCTTCCTTTTATATAATTCATTCTGATTCGTTAAATATAGTATAAAGTGTGTGTGTGTGTGTGTGTGTGTGTGTGAGAGAGAGAGAGAGAGAGAGAGAGAGAGAGAGAGAGAAGAGAGAGAGAGAGGGAAAGAGAGAGAGAGAAAGAGAGAGAGAGAGAGAGGGAAAGAGAGAGAGAGAATGTATTCATTTATTTATATACAATCTTAATTTTTTATAACCAACTCAAGATGGCAAATACTCCGTTCCTCCTCTTATTTTCCTGAGAATGACTGGCCCAAAGTCATTCATCTTCCTTACATGGATAAGATGGGACTATCTCCTGGTGATTGACCCAAAGCCACCCAGCCAATTTTCATGGCTAAGATTAGAACTCACCATCTCCTGGTGATTAGCCCAACGTCACGCACCTGGCTTTTATGCCTAAAGCAGGACTAAAACTCACCATCTCCTGGTGATTGGTCTAAAGTCATCCAGCCATCTTTCATGCCTAAACTGGGAGTAGAACTCACTGTCACCTGGTGATTGAACTAAAGCAACCCAGCCAATTTTCATGACTTAGACAGGACTAGAACTCACCATCTCCTGGTGATGGGCCTAAAGTCATCCAGCCATCTTTCATGCCTAAGTTGGAACTAGAACTCACTGTCACCTGGTGATTCACCCAAACTCACCCAGTCAGCTTTCATGCCTAAGGCAACACTAGAACTCATAGTCTTCTGCCAATTGACACAAAATCACCCAGTTTCATGTCTGGGGTGGAACTAGAACTCATCATCTCCTGGTTTCTATGACAGCACCTTAACCACTAGATCAAAGTAACTGGGGTGCTCTGGTTTGAAATCTTAAACTCCCCTCCCGGTCTAATTTCTCAGTTCCTGGAACTTCAACCTGATTTTTCCAACAACAGCTCATTGGAACAACTTGACAATGTGGCCTAGTGGTTAAAGGTTGGACTCGGATTAGGAAAACGCAGGTTCAAGCCTTTCCCAGTGACAGAAATTCACCAGGTGGCTTTGGGCTGACCTCTTTGCAGATGATACCAAGCTGGCAGGAATAGCCAACACTCCGGAAGACAGGCTTAAGATACAGAAGGATCTTGACAGACTTGAACATTGGGCACTATCTAATAAAATGAAATTCAATGGTGAAAAGAGTAAGGTTCTACATTTAGGCAAGAAAAATGGAATGCACAGGTACCGTATAGGTGGTACTGTGCTCAATAGTAGTAACTGTGAAAGGGATCTTGGAGTTTTAGTGGACAACCATTTTAATATGAGCCAGCAGTGTGCAGCAGCCACCAAAAAAGCCAACACAGTTCTAGGCTGCATAAACAGAGGGATAGAATCAAGATCACACGAAGTGTTAATGCCACTTTATAATGCCTTGGTAAGGCCACACTTGGAATACTGCATTCAGTTCTGGTCGCCACGATGTAGAAAAGATGTGGAGACTCTAGAAAGAATGCAGAGAAGAGCAACAAAGATGATTAGGGGACTGGAGACTAAAACATATGAAGAACGGTTGCAGGAACTGGGTATGTTTAGCTTAAGAGAAAGAAGGACTAGGGGAGACATGATAGCAGTGTTCCAATATCTCAGGGGTTGCCACAAAGAAGAGGGAGTCAAATTATTCTCCAAAGCACCTGAGGGCAGAAGAAGAAGCAATGGGTGGAAACTAAACAAGGAGAGAAGCAACTTAGAACTGAGGATACATTTCCTGGCAGTTAGAACAATTAATCAGTGGAACAGCTTGCCTCCAGAAGTTGTGAATGCTCCAAAACTGGAAGTTTTAAAGAAGATATTGGATAACCATTTGGCTGAAGTGGTGTAGAGTTTCCTGCCTAAGCAGGGGTTGAACAAGAAGACCTCCAAGGTCCCTTCCAACTCTGTTATTCTATTCTATTCTATTCTATTCTATTCTATTCTATTCTATTCTATTCTATTCTATTCTATTCTTTCTCTTTGTCTGACACAACTCAAGGGGTTTTGTTGAGGAGATGCGGATTGAGCCCCTGGAGGACAGGCAAGATATAAGTCTATAAAACAATAAAACAATAAAAAAGAAAGACATTTGCCAGGAAGACATTTGCCAGGTTTTTTAATTCTGGCTCTGCCCTCCGTCCTTACTCCAGCCCCTGCTTACATTCAAAATCAATCTTCTCTTCCATTGTGCGATTTGGTTAACCTGCGGTAATACAAGGATGCTCCTGGCGAGCCGAAAGTATCTGGAGGAATAGAGGAAACGCACCGGATGCTTGTAGGATAATTGTTCTCTGGTGTGGAAAATTTGGTGGATTTGCTCCAGCTGATTCTTTCTATCGGGCTGTGATTCCGTCCCTCTTTTAACCATCCAAAAGGTCTGTTGCCTCTTGTGCATAAGAAGGGGCTCTGGGCAGCTTTTCTTCCCGCTAACTCATGCAAAAACACACACAAAAAAGGCCCCAAGGATGTCTGACGCGGTTGTGCTAAAAATAAACTGCTAAGGAATTTAAGCCTGGTGTGCATCTCTTAATTTGAAAAAAAAAGGAAGGAAGGAAGGAAAGAAAGAAGGACGAGAAGATGTTAGCAATTTAGGAGTTGGGACATGTTGACAGGAGCTGCTTAGTTGAGAAACAGTTGGTCCTTGACTAATGATGAAAACCGAGCCCCACATTTCTGGGGCCAAACCAGACAGTTGTTAAGTGAGTTTTGCCTCATCTTACAACCTTTCTTGCCACAGTTGTTAAGTGAGTCACAAGGTTGTTAAGTGGATTCCCCATTGACTTTGCGGGTCAGAAGGTCGCAAAAAGTGATCACATGACCCCGGGGCACACTGTAACCGTCATAAATATCAGTCAGTTGCCAAGTGTCTGAATTCTGATCACATGACCATGGGGATGCTGTAGTGGTTGTAAGTGTGAAAAACGGTCATACGTGACTTTTTTCAACGATGTTGTAACTTCAAAGGGTCACTAAATGAACTGTTGGAAGTCAAGGACTACCTAGAGTGTAATGTGTTGCCTTAGTGAAAAACAACAGCTCATGAAGCACAGGTAGTCCTTGACTTATGACCACAATTGAGCCCAAAATTTATGTTGCTAAGTGAGACAGTAGTTAATTGAGTTTTGCCCTATTTTGCCGCCTTTCTTGCCAGAGTTGTTAAGTGAATCACTACAGTTGTTAAGTTAGTAACAAGGTTATTAAATGAATCTGGCTTCTCCTTTATTTGTCAAGCATGGGAAATTGGGAAATCCAGGCTGTTCAAATGACTATTAAGGTTTATTGAAAGCTTAAGGTCTCTACAAGAATCTGACCTGTGTTGTAACTTTGAATGGTCACTAAATGAACTCCTGTAAGTCATGGACTACCTGTTGTCCTCTTCTACTTGGTTGACTTGCCAAAACGTTGAGATCTTGGGGGATTTTGTTGGACAAATTAATACAATACAATAGCAGAGTTGGAAGGGACCTTGGAGGTCTTCTAGTCCAACCCCCTGCCTAGGCAGGAAACCTTATACTGTTTCAGACAAATAGCTATCCAACATCTTCTTAACAACTTCCAGTGTTGGGGCATTCACAACTTCTGGAGGCAACTTCTGTTCCACTGATTAATTGTTCTAACTGTCAGGAAGTTTCTCCTCAGTTCTAAGTTGCTTCTCTCCTTGATTAGTTTCCACCCATTGCTTCTTGTTCTACCCTCAGGTGCCTTGGAGAATAGTTTGACTCCCTCTTCTTTGTGGCAACCCCTGAGATATTGGAACAATGCTATCATGTCTCCCCTAGTCCTTCTTTCTCTTAAGCTAAACATACCCAGTTCCTGCAACCGTTCTTCATATGTTTTAGTCTCCAGTCCCCTAATCATCTTTGTTGCTCTTCTCTGCACTCTTTCTAGAGTCTCCACATCTTTTCTACATTGTGGTGACCAAAACTGAATGCAGTATTCAAAGTGTGGCCTTACCAAGGCATTATAAAGTGGTATTAACACTTCACGTGATCTTGATTCTATCCCTCTGTTGATGCAGCCTAGAACTGTGTTGGCTTTTTTGGCAGCTGCTGCACACGGCTGGCTCATATTTAAATGGTTGTCCACTAGGCCTCCCAAATCCCTTTCACAGTTACTACTATTGAGGAAGGTACCACCTATGCTGTACGTGTGCATTTCGTTTTTCTTGCCTAAATGTAGAACCTGACTCTTTTCGCCATTGAATTTCATTTTATTAGATAGTGCCCAATGTTCAAGTTTGTCAAGATCCTTCTGTATCTTAAGCTTAAATTCTCTTAAATTCTTCCAATGCAGTGGATGCCCAGTTGAATAAGAGTCATTTTATAGGGGGGATGGGTGGCATAAAAGATGAATAAATAATAACAATCAAAATAATAAAATAATTCAGAAGCTTCAATTTACTTGTTTCAAATTGTATAGGGTCTCTTGCTTGAGTAGGGGGTTGGACTTGAAGACCTCCAGGGTCCCTTCCAGCTCAATTCTGATTGAAAGAAGTTATGGAGAGAGTGTGGGGGGGGGGGGGGAAGAGAGAGAGAGAGAAAGAGAGAGAGGAAGGAAGAGAGAGAGCGAGAAAGAAAAACAAGAAAAAGGAAAAAATGAGAGAAAGGAAGGAAGGAAGAACAAAAGAAGAACAGAGAGAAAGAGAAAGAAAAGAAAGAAGAGAGAGACTAAGAGAGACAAAGAAAAACAAAGTAAGGAAGGGAGATAGAGAAAGAAAGAGAAAATAAGAAAGAGAAAGGAAGAACAAAAGAGAGAAAGAAAAAAAAGAAAAAAGGAAGGAAGGAAGAGAGAGAAACAAAAAAGGAAGGGAGAGAGAGAGAGAGAGAGAGAGAAAGAGAAACACACTTACAGTAAGAGTTTATAATTTCTGGAGTGAATGTGTGGATTGTTGAGTTCATATACTATTTACTCGCTTACATTACTCAAGTTCTGTGTACAATCATTGGCACTGAATATTTTGCCACCTTCAAAAAAAGAAAGAAAATCAACTCATGAAAATTGTATTCTTTTAGGAGAAAAGGTAGGATTTTGCTGGTTTGCACACTGGAATTTGTTCGCAGCTGTCCCTGCTGTTCTATTTTGGTCTTGATTAATTAAAAATAGTTCAAGGGTTAATAACAAGACTCTGATAAACACTCAGAACATCCCTTTCAGCTGTGTAAACATGGGCTGAATTGTCTTTTCTTTGTTGTTGTGGTTGTTTTTTTTCCCCCTTTTCTGAAAAACCACACATCACAGATCCAGGTGCAAATATAGACATCCCTTCTTTGAAGAAAAAAAAAAATCTTACCCAAGAAGCCAAGGTGATAAAAATATACCGGTTTCTAAAATAAGGAGGCAGTCTTGCATTTAACAGATTCCAAAAACAAAACAAAACAAAACAAAAAAAATCTTGCAAGCCACAAAACACCAAGATTTAAATTCTGGTTTACTGTATTTTTTGGAGTATAAGATGCACTGGAAAATACGACACACCAAGATTTTGAAGAGACAAATTTTTAAAAAAAGTTTTTGCACTCTGCAGACTTCCCAAAAACGGCCCCATCTTTTGTCAAAAAAGGGGGCATGAATAGCCTTTAGGAGGCTTATAGAGTGCTCCTGGGGGCTGGGGGGGCACAAAAATGAGCAAAAAGCACCCCATTTTTGCTCATTTTTGCCCTCCCCAGCCCCCAGGAGCATTCTGGAAGCCTTCTAAAGGCTATGCACAGCCATTTTTGCAAAGGGGGGCAAGTTTCAGGAGGCCTAAAATGCTGTATTCAGTGTATAAGACACACCCAGATTTTCACGATCAAAATTTGGGCATTTGGCAACTGGCGTGTATTCACAACAGTCATGGTGTTTCAGGGTGACACATTCACAATTTGCAATTTTTGCAGCCAGTTTTTGATAAGCGAAGTCATTGGGGGAAGCCATATTTGCCAGACAATGGCATGCTTTGCTTAACAACTGGAGCAAAAAAAAAGGGACATAAAAATTGGGAATGATTCGCTTAGCAACCGTCTTGTTTAGCAATGGAAATTCCCATTCCAATTGTGTTCGTAAATTCAGGACTGCCCAAAATAAATATTATGTAAAGTGATATTAGCTGGAAAAGATGGTACTTGGACTCATGATTTATTTATTTTTTTTGTAATTTTGTTGACTACATGATAGGATGAGACTCTGAAGGCTGGATCCTTGAAGGAACCAGAAAGTACTAAAAATTACAATCAAAGGAGAAGATCACTTAAATTTGACTTACAAATATAGAATGAAGCAAAATATTTTAGTGTTAAACATATTGAAGGATATTTTTGAACAAAGAACCCAGAAGTTAATTTTAAGAGTGTCTGCTGCTATAGATAGATGGTGATTCAAAGAAGTTTTGGAAGAGAAACAAATTATATCAGACAAGATTGAGACTGATCTGAAAGTGAATTTAAAAATGATAAGCTACAATCATGATATGGAAAAAAGATGTCACAATGGACGTACCAAAGAAACCGGATGATGTTTTAATAATTAAAAGGGATATACAAATAACAAACCAGACAATGACCTGAATAAATTTCCTGTATTGGATTTATAAAAGAGACTTGTTAAAATTTTGAAGAATTTTGTGAGAAAGGACAAAGAAAAAAATGGAAAGAAATCAAGTTCTAGGGCATTATTTGAAGGGAATAAAGATCATTAAAAGTAAAAGGAAGGAATAAAAAATTGGTTTATTTGACCAAGGTTAAAACAGATACGTTTGTATCCCTTACTAGGCATTTTTTGATAAGGACTGAAACAACAAGACTTTAAGGATTGATTTATAAATAAGAGATAATACATTGTAGAGTTACTACAATTGTTTATACTTCTGATTAAGGGGGAAGTCATTTTATATATTTATTTTCTTTTCCTTTATTAAATTGTTAATTTTTTCTTTTCCATTTTTCTTTCTACTTTTCTTTTCTGCGCGCTCTATTTTTCCTTCTATCCTTTTAGTTCTTTTAGTTTGTATTAGTTTTACTTTTGCAATTGCTAATTTTTAATAAAATGTTTTTTCCCCCTTTGAACCAACAATTTTAAGGGACCTAATAGCTGGAGTTAACAGTTATCTGAACCACAAACCACTGATAGCTTTCCTTATGTTTTTCCAATTCTCCATCAAAACCATCAACTAGTAGCCTGCAGAGTAATTTCTGGTTACTTCTGGTAATTTCCCCAATTAAATAATCCCGCAGAAGCTTTATTTTCTTCTGTCTAACCCGATTCTCCTACACTGTGGCTTCCTTACTGTATTACGATTAGGGTTGCTATTGTTACTAGCATATGGAGTTTTTATATTTGTCAGAGACCACAATGTTATTAAAGGGTAGTAGTTTGGCTGACAAGTTACCAGCTCTGTTGCAGGACACTCTCGCGCACTTCCCAAGGTGCACCACAGGAGGGCCAGCAGGCTTTGCACCAGAAAGAAAGATTAGTGGTTCTTCCTGCAGCAGCATCTAAGGCGCCCTCCCCTCCTCAGACCCCTCCTCCCTTCACAAACAAGTGTCTCAGCTGGGAAGGTTCAGAGCCAGCAGTAATCTGACATCCTGCACAGAGCACCAACTCATCTCTCCACCAAAGTGGTACCTATTTATCTATTCACATAGAAAAGGCTTTTGACCTGTTAGGTGGACAGAAGCTGAGGTGGATGATAGGCACTCATCCCTCAAAGCAGTGCTAGGACTCAAACAGCTAGAACAGAATCCATTTCCAGCATCCTTAATCCCTGAGCCATTTTCTTCAAAACATACCACCTTCCATTTTTTAAAACCAAGGAATTTTTTGTTCAGTCCGAATAAACATCAATCAAATTAAAGTAAGGACGTTTCCATGAACACCTGTTTAGTTCTTTAACTACTCTGTTTGCCTGAAAATAAGACCTCCCTTGATAATAAGCTCAATCGGGCTTTTGAGCACATGTGCTAAAATAAGCCTTCCCCCCCAAAATAAGCTCTCCCCAAAAATATTGCAACACAGCAGCAGCCATGAGGCGACCACACTCTCCGCCTCTTGCACCTCAAAAATAATAAGACCTCCCCCAAAATAAGGCCAAGTGCTTATTCTGGGTTCAAAAATAAGATAGGGTCTTATTTTCGGGAAAACGTGGTATTTCTGAAGCAGAATAGAGAACACACTGAGAACCAGAAGTCAGAATTGAAAGATTCAGTTTTAATTCTTCACCATCCAGAGTCATTGTATGAAGGAAATGTGCAGTTTCTAAATATGGTAAGCAAGCCAGCAAGCAAATAAATAAATCTCAATTAAAGTACATCTAGGCATCCTATACAGTTGATTTCATGGTATGGACTGTCTAGTATAGTATAGATCTTACAAATCTGACAGGTAGGCGTCAACTTAAGACTGGTCATTTAATGATGATTCCAAATGGCAATGGACTTAGAAAACCTATTTATGACCTATCCTCAAAGTTATGACTGCCACTGCCTTTTATAGTCTTGTGATCACATTTTGGGGGCTTGACAATTGGTTCACATTTAGTAATAGCACTTAGATTTATATACTGCTTCATAGTGCCCTACAGCCCTCTCTACAGAGGGTCACAGAGTCAGCCTATTGCCCCCAACAATCTGAGTCCTCATTTTACCGACCTTGGAAGGATGGAAGGCTGAGTCAACCTTGAGCCGGTGAGAATTGAACTGTCGAACTGCAGTCAGCCAGCAGTCGGCAGAGGTAGCTTGCAGTATTCCATTCTAACCACTGCGCCACCACACCAAGTTTATGGCTGGTTCTACTGTTCCATGCTCGGACAAAACCGACCCGTTCAAGAATTTCTCAACGACCACATGATTCTCTTTAGGATCTTGGTGATTCATGTTATAACCATTGTAAAATTGGTCTCAAAATTGAGTCCGATCATGTAGTGCAGGGGTGTCAAACTCAATTTCATTGAAAACTGCATCAGACAGCCTTCAATGTGTTTGACCTCGAGGGGCTGGGATGGGCGTGGCCAGGGTGGGCATGGCTAGCTCGACATAACTCATGTTGGGGGCGCCTGTGGCGGTCTGAGCACTCTGCCAGTGAAAACAAGCTCCCACGTTCCGTTTCTGGCTGTGACGGTCTCTTCCACCCCTCTGCCAGTGAAAATGGCACTCGGCAAAGCCGTATGCAGCCCTCCTGAACTCCATTTTCGCTGGCAGAGGCACCGCAGGCTGGTCCTTTGCTGTTTCCAGGGTGGCCCCATGGGCCAGATCCAAGAACCTTGCAGGCCCGATCCCATCCCCATGCTTTGAGTTTGACACTCCTGAGGTAATGCCTCAATGTAGGACTGCAGCAACCTACAACCAAAATTCTGGGCTCTATTGTGGTTACAACAAGGACTACCTGAATTCCAATCTGTTAGGGAGGTGTGATTGAGTTGCTCGTGAACCTGAGGTGGTATTCAGCAGGTTCTGACCATCTCTGGAGAGCCGGTTGCGGAAATTTTGAGTACTGCGGAGAACTGGTAAATACCACCTCTGGCTGGCCCCGCCCAAAAGTGGATTGCTCCCGGTTTGGTCTGGTTCAGCTGAACCAGTAGTAGTGGTGGCGGGAGGCTCCACCTACCCTCCCGGATGCGTCTGAGCGAACCTGTAGTAAACTGGTTAGGAATCCACCCCTGGCCCCACCCCCTCTATTCTCTGCCTCCCGAGTCCCAGCTGATCAGGAGGAAATGGGGATTTTGCAGTAACCTTCCCCTGGACTGGGGAGGGAATGGAGATTTTAGGCTATCCTTCCCCTGCCATGCCCACCAAGCCACGCCCATCAAGCCATGCCCACCAAACCATGCCACACTCACCACGCCATGCCCACAGAACCAGTAGTAAAAAAAAAAATTGAATCCCACCACTGTTATGTGGAAGTTCTGGGTTTAAAAATGCTTAGACTTCATTTATTTAGGCTATAGAGGCTTCAAGGTCATTAAAAAATCTTTTTTAATCTGTACAGCTTGACAGCCATCTGTCTTAAATATCTGAAGGTTGAATCAGAGCAACCGGCAACCTCCAGACAACTTTACATGGATGATTGAGAATCTTCATCAAGACCTCTCTTAGCTACTTTCCGTTGGATCTCTGCACCCAGCCAGGCTGAACTTGATGGCTTCAGTGGCTCCTTCCAACGCTATTACTTTAAGAGTCTGGAATCCCCCATTTCCAAAAGTTGGTCCTACCCATTTGGGAAGTCTAGACCTTGACCTCAGAGGTGGGTTCCTACCGGTACGGTCCAGTTCAGCCGAATAGGTAGTAACTCCAGCAGACACTGGACCGTACCGGTTCTATCCTCAGCGCTGCCATCTTTATTTTCTGTTCTGCTAATGCACAGAACAATCTTTATTGAAAATTGTAATTCCCCACCCTTATTTAATGGTGTGTGCATGCCAGTTCCAGACATGGGCCATTTTTCACAAAAATGGGGGCATTTCCCTCTTCCCCCAGCCCTGCTGAAGCCTGCAGAGTGTTCCTGGGGGCCAGGGAAGACAAAATCTTTTTTTCCCTTACTGGGTAGTTTGCAGGCACTCCCTTAGCTCTGGCGAGGCTGGAGTCCCATCTCCCCACGGTCAAAACTTTTTGCCACTGTTTTGGCGGGCATGGCTTGGTGAGGGGGGGCATGTGACTGAATGAGTGTGAGTGATGTCAAGTTGGCCACATCCACTCAGTCGCATGCCCCTCCCCATCTAGCCACGCCCACCAAACTGGTAGTAAAACTTTTTGAAACTCATCCCTGCTTGACCTCCTACTTGGAATTTTGAGTTGACAACAGTTTTAGCAAACCTGGGTTGATGGAACGGATGAAATGTGTATCATGTTGTCGACACATAACCCTCCCCATATTGAAAAAGTGGTAGAAAGATAAAAACAGAAAGAGAAACAGTAATATCACCAGTATATGTGTAAATTGCTTCTGTGGAACCTTTAATTAATAGTGCATTACTCCTCTGTGAATCTGGAGTTGCAGTTTGACCCGGGCACAAAGAATGCCCTTTTGAGAGACCTTAAATCATGTCAGGGAGCCAATTTTTAGACAGAAGGAATGAAACAATCCCTTCCTTCCTATCTCATCCTCCATCTGTCCTTCCCTTCATCCATGATTGACTCACAAGCCTGACTCAGGTGCTGAAGAGCAGGCTGGAAGCCAAGGCAATGAGGCAGCGAAGTGGAAGGGAAGTAGCAGCTGCGTGTTTGTGTGTAGCTGGGACTGCAGAAGAGGGGTAGCCTTTATCCTTGACTATGTCCTTTCCTTTCTGTTTAGATCAGGAGTGTCCAACCTTAGCAACTTCAAGACCTATGGACTTCAACTCCCAGAATTCCTCAGCCAGCATTCCCCATGCTGGCTGGGGAACTCTGGGAGTTGAAGTCCAGAGGTCTTGAAGTCACCAAAGTTGGACAGGCCAGATTTAGATGGAAATGAAAAGTTGAGGCCTACCACAGCCAGCTGATTATCCACAATTATAAATCCCTGCAAATCCTATTTCTCTTCCCTGGATTTGGCATCGCAGAAGAGATGGGACTTATGCTTTGGCTCTGGAAATGCTTGATATCATCTCCTTCTCCTTCTCCTTCTTCTCCTCCTCCTCCTCCTCCTCCTCCTCCTCCTCCTCCTCCTCCTCCACCTCTTCCTTCTCCTTCTCCTCCTTTTCTCCTATATATATAAAAATGGCTGGGTGTGTGTATATTCCAGCATAACTCTGGAACACCTCGAGCAATTTCAACCAAACTTAATACACAGATGACCTACTGTCTGGAAAAAAATATTGTGGAGGCAAGACACTCCTAAAACTCCTCGGGGAGTGTGTTCTGTTAAGATACAGCCTGTTGTGCCTTAAAATGGCTTCTACCGTACTGCCATAAAATGACTTCTACTGTACAGCGCAGTGGATTTCCCATGGTAATGGCTTCACAGTACTCTACAAGGGGGCTCCCTCTGGTAAGAGGAATAATCCAACATTAGAAATTATGTTTGGTCCGGACATTTTCCCCCTATAAATAAATACCTGGGCAATGCCAGGTTATAAGCTAATATCCTATAAGATAATGGGTGACTTTTCAATATCATTGTGAAGTTGGGAGTGATATTAATTGTAGCTTTCTGCCTTCCTTCACTGCAATTCTTTCTCAAACCCTTTTCCCCACCACTGGTTTGTGTATACATGGTGTGTGTGTGTGTTTGTGTATAATACTGTAGCGATAAGATAAGATAACTTTATTGTCATTTATTTACTGTGAATAATATAAGTGATAAGCGGAAAGTGGTACAGGTAGTCCTTGACTTACAACAGTTCATTTAGTGACCATTCAAAGTTACACCGCCATTGGAAAAAGTGACCTATGGCTGTTTTTCACACTTACGACCGTTGCAGCACCCCCATGGACGGACACACGATCGAAATTCAGACGCTTGGCAACTGGTTCATATTTATAATGGTTGCAGTGTCCCGGGGTCATGTGATCTCCTTTTGTGACCTTCCGTCCAGCAAAGTCAACGGGGAATCCCAGTTCACTCAACAACTAAGTTCACGAATGCAATAGTTCCCTTAACAATGGTGGCAAGAAAAGTCATAAAAAAAGGTCAAAACTCATTTGGCTCAACAACGTAAATTTGGGGCTCAATAATGCTTGCAATGCGAGGATTGCTTAAATCTGTGATGGCGAACCTATGGCACGCGTGCCAGCAGTGGCATGCAGAGCCATCTCTCTGGGCACACCAGCGGTCGCCTGTTGTTCTTCCAGGTTCTGGTGCGTGCATGCATGCTGCCCAGCTGGTCTCTGTGCATGCATATGTGCCAGAAACTGGAAGACCAATGTGACTGTGCATGCAGGAAAGCAGAAGCCCAGCTTCCCAGCGTACACATGCGCCGGGGAGATACCCTTCCGGTTTCCATCACTCCCATCCGTGCATGCTGGGGAGCTGCTATTCCGGTTTCCAGCACTGCCCCCCCCATGCGCGCTCCCCATTCCGGCACTCGGTGCCAAAAGGTTTCGCAAACGTTGGCCTATATTATTAAATCTAAAGAATGTGCGAATGTAGTATTCCATCAAAATATTATAGCAAAAGGCACACTTCTTGACTTCATTCTTTATCAGCTGAATGTTATCTTCTTTCCACTTCTGTAGAATGATTTTCTTGGTTGATCTTCAGACTTGATGGAGCCAAAGTTCTCCACTCATTAAACCTGAATCCTTCTTATATGGCTGGAAAAATAGTCACATAACTATTTTGCCTGTGCTCACCTTGCAGCAGAGGTGGGTTACTACCAGTTCTCACTAGTTCGGGCGAACTGTTAGTGGAAATTGGGACTGGGTTGCCGAACTTGTAGGGGTGGGGGGCTTCCCACGCCCCCGAACTGGTTTCCCGATCACCCATTCTGGTGCCAACATGTTCCGTAGTCATTTTATAATGTTCTGCGCATGCAAAGTGAACCAGCAGTTATCGCTGGTAGCAATCCCCTCCCTGCCTTGGAGGCAGAAGAGATTTTAAGGAGAATTTTCCTGATGTTCTGGATCCCTCAGAAGGAACAAGCTAAAAAAAATAGTCAGTATTTTTAGTAGTTTTATAATCTGAGCACCACCAGGATTGAAGAAAAGAGTACACTGAAATACTGAATGTCTCTGTTGGAGGAAATGCCCATCAGAGTTCAGCTCCAAGTGGGGAGAAAGATACTGGAAACATGGGGGGCTGTTTGAGAAGATGGTTTATTGAGGATGGACAGGACCGCATGGTTTGAGGTCCTGGGCAAAATGGGGATCACATGCCTCGAAGATCTTGAAGAGATGCTGAGAGTCCCTCTCTGGGCATTTGAATTTGAACTTGTATCCTGATTGGTGACAACTCTGTAGGTTGTCTTTTGAGTCCCAGGCTTGGTTGAGCCTTGCTGGGTGATGATGTAATGAAAGGGCTTTGGAATTCCTACTATGGCTCTCCCTGAAGGAGGCAGACCTTTGTTATGTAGAATAGACTGGCTCAGGCCTTAATGGCCCACTGACAAAGGGGTGGTGGTGAATTTTTTGCCTCCCTTTTAGGGGGAAATATTCTGCCCTTTTAATATTTCCTGAAATATTTCATTTTCTAGGAGAGGGCTGGGTTTTAACTTCCTACAACTCCATTTCTCTAGAATTAGCAAACGAGCACTGATGATGTTACTCAGTTTGGGTAATGAAATGTCTGTAAGAAAACAGCCAAGCTGAGGGACCACCAAGGACCCTGAGCTCACATATTCTCCTTTAGTAATACATTCTCAATATATACATTTACAAATAATGCCAGATTGGGCTAAGGCAGACTGTCCAAAGTATTTTCTGGTATAAATGTAATTCTAAAGTATTGCTAAACGATGGCTCACGAGGTTTTTTTTATTTCTTTTTTTTTTTAAACAAAGTTTCATTGGTTTTTTTAAAATTTGCAAGGAAAAAGGTAGTGGAAAAGTATACAAATTTTGGCAGTTGCAAAGTGTGGTAGGCGCCCCCTCCCTCCAAACTCATAGTATACATCTGAATATAAGTCATTAATACATAGTCATATATGATCAGCATATTAATTCTATTGTTACTTTCAATCAATTTTATACATAGTAATATATAGTCCACATGTTAATTCCATTATTACTTTCGGTCAGTTTATGTCAAAGAGATTTTCTTATTCATTTTTGTGATCTGAGCTTTCTTGGTATTGCCCCATCTCCCCCCGCCGGCAGAGGTTTTTTTTATTTCTGACGTCCAGTGTGTTACACCTTTGATATCATCAGTACAAGGTCCACTTCACCCAAACTTATGACTTTGGCTGAGATGAACTCTCCAGATTTGTGAGGAAGGCTCTTTTTCATTTCAACCATCAGATCTGGAACAGTAATAGACAGGTATATACTTTGTTTTGTACAATAAAACATATCGTTCTTCCTAATAAGGTTGCCTTAAGTTATGCCCTATCTCAGTGGTGGCTAACCTTTTCGCCATCGTGTGCCAAAAGTGGGGGGGGGGGGGCGCAGGGGAGTCGTGCGTGGGCATGATCGTACCCATAATTCTAGGTGTGCGTGACTCCCCTGCACATGCATGTGTGACCCATGCCCTCCCCTCTCTTTTTGCTCACGATGGCATGGTGGACTCAGTTTTCGCCCTCCCCAGGCTCCAGAGGCTTTCTAGGAGCCTGGGGAGGACGAAAACGGCCTCCCCTGCCCTCCGGACGCCCTCTGGAGGCTTTAGGAGACTTCCCTGAAGCCTCCGGAGGGTGAAAAATGGCCCTCGGGGCAACCTGGAATCTTGAATCTTTGAGTTGCCTGTAGAGCCATTTTTTTCCCTTCGGAGGGCGAAAAACGGCCCAATGTGCAAACCGGAAGGCCGTTCCCGAACTTCTGGTTTGTGCGTTGGGTTGTTTTTTGCCCTCCGGATGTTTCAGGGAAGCCTCCGGAGGGTGAAAAATGTCCGAAAATGAAGACCAAAGTCAGCTGGTCAGCGTGCTCATGCATGCTGGAGCTGACAGATCAATGCCTCACATGATCTAACAAATGGCTCCACGTGCCACCTGTGGCATGCATGCCATAGGTTCACCATCACAGCCCTATTTCAAGGATGTCAAACTCAAGGCCTGTGGGCCACATCTGGCCCATGATGTAGTTAGATCTGGCCCACAGGTCTGCCCTGGAAATGGCAAAATACTAGCCTCCAGTGCCTTGGCCCTGGCGCAGGCCTTGGTGATGCCCATCTGGGCCAGAACATGGTCAGCCTTAGATCCATAGGCCACCCATGCCCCCGCACCACCTCCTGGACACATTCTGGAGACAATGGATCCCCACACCCACCTAGACCACCTCAGGCCAGACACACCCGATGCGAGTGATGGTGAGCTGACCACGCCCCCCTGCCCCCCAAAGGTCAACCACAACCCTGATGCAGCCCTCCATGAAATCGAGTTTGACACCCCTGCCCTATCTAGTTTGATTTTAACTATAGCTGGTGACATTTCCTTAGGGAGCTTTGCCCCATTTTACAAACTTTCTTGCCACAGTTATTGAGAGAATCACTCCAGTTCTTAAGGGAGTGACACAGTTGTTCAGTGAATCGGGCTTCCCTATTGACTTTCCTTATCAGAAGTCCCCAGAAAGGGGTTACACGAGCCCGGATATTGTGACCGTCATAAATATGAGTCAGTTGCCAAGAGTCTGAATTTTGATCACATGACCGTAGGGCTGATGCAACGGTCATAAGCGTGAAAAATGATGGTAAGTCATTTCCTTCGAACAGTTACTAAACAAACTGCTGTAAATCGAGAACTACACCATATTTTTGGAGTTAAGACGCACCTTTTCCCTCAGAAAAGAGGCTGAAAATCTGGGTGCATCTTATACAATGAATACAGCATTTTTTGCCTCCTGAAACCCCGCCCCCTTCACCAAAATGTGGGTGCATAGCTTGTAGGAGGCTTGCTATGCGATCTTGGGGGCTGGGGAGGGCAGAAATGAGCACAAAATGGGCTGTTTCTTGCTCAATTTTGCCCCCCTCCCAGTCCCCAGGAGCACTCTATAAGCTTCCTAAAGGCATCCATGTCCTTTTTTTGGACAAAAAATGGGCAGGTTTTTTGCTCGTTTTTGCCCCTCACCCAGGAGCACTCTATAATCCTCCTAAAGGCTATTCATGCCCTTTTTTTGAAAAAAGAATGGGCCCATTTTCACAAAAAAATGGGCCGTTTTGGGGAGGTTTGCAGAGTGCAAAACCTTTTTTTTTCATTTGCCTCTTCAAAACCTTGGGGCGTCTTATACTCTGGTGCATCTTATACTCTGAAAAATATGGTACCTGTAAAAGACACCCGGACACACACTCACACCATCCACTATCAATCATAATGCAGCGTTGCACCCATTCCCAACAAACCTTTATGGCTCCACTGCCAAGTCTTATTTGCCATGTGAGAAGGCACTAGGCGGTTTCGCTTCATTTATTTTCAGTTTTCTTCTCCTACTGTTATTACTCTGCTTAGATTTCTTCCATAAGGTGGAAGATCGATAAAACTAAATAATAGATGTGTTGACTACTCCAGGAAAAAAAAAACATTAAAAATATATCTTTTGGATGAAGGAGATCAGTAGTTCACTCTTCTAGCCGTACCTAATAAAAACTTAGGAGAGATGCCTATGAACAAAGCCAAGATTGCTAGTCCCTTCTACAGAGAGTAGTGGGTAGATGTCTATTAAGTATGTAGCCTTTTCAGTGATGACATCCCAGTTGCATCCCAGGCTCTGCCTGGAGAGACTTAATTAAATCTCCATTGTAGATTTTGCAGCCTCCGGCGAAGCCCTTTCTATTCTCAGTTGTGTTGCCAACCAATGTATGGGTTTTATTAGATGGGATTTGACGATCTGCCTGGGATCTTGACTACGGATTAAGCAAGCTAAAGCCTGAGGCTAAGTATGGTCTTTATGAGTTGCTGTGTTGAGGCCAGTTTTGGTCGCCAGGATGTAAAAAAAATGTGGAGACTCTTGAAAGAGTGCAGAGAAGAGCAACAAAGAGGATTAGGGGACTGGAGACTAAAACATATGAAGATGTGGAGACTCTAGAAAGAGTGCAGAGAAGAGCAACAAAGATGATTAGGGGACTGGAGACTAAAACATATGAAGAACGGTTGCGGGAACTGGGTATGTTTAGCTTAAGAGAAAGAAGGACTAGGGGAGACATGATAGCATTGTTCCAATATCTCAGGGGTTGCCACAAAGAAGAGGGAGTCAAACTATTATGCAAAGCACCTGAGGGTAGAACAAGAAGCAATGGGTGGAAACTAATCAAGGAGAGAAGCAACTTAGAACTGAGGATAAATTTCCTGACAGTTAGAACAATTAATCAGTGGAACAGAAGTTGCCTCCAGAAGTTGTGAATGCCCCAACACTGAAGTCTTTAAGAAGATGTTGGATAGCTATTTGTCTGAAATGGTGTAGAGTTTCCTGCCTAGGCAGGGGGTTGGACTAGAAGACCTCCAAGGTCCCTTCCAACTCTACTATTGTATTGTATTAAGAACGGCTGCAGGAACTGAGTATATCTAGTTTAATGAAAAGAAGGACCAGGGGAGACATGATAGCAATCTTCCAATATCTCAGGGGTTGCCACAAAGAAGAGGGAGTCAAACTATTATGCAAAGCACCTGAGGGTAGAACAAGAAGCAATGGGTGGAAACTAATCAAGGAGAGAAGCAACTTAGAACTGAGGAGAAATTTCCTGACAGTGAGAACAATTAATCAGTGGAACAGAAGTTGCCTCCAGAAGTTGTGAATGCTCCAACACTGGAAGTCTTTAAGAGGATGTTGGATAGCCATTTGTCTGAAATAGGGTATAGGGTTTCCTGCCTAGGCAGGGGGTTGGACTAGAAGACCTCCAAGGTCCCTTCCAACTCTGCTATTGTATTGCATTGAATTCACATTCGTTTAATAAAAGGGGTTTTGTTGGGAACAGGACTCTGGCTCGTGCTTTTTGGGGAAGCCAAGGTCAGAACAGATTTACATGGTAAAGGGGTGAATATAAGCCTCAAAGAGTGGTGGGATTCAGCCGGTTCGCACCACTTTGGGAGAATCGGTTTGTTAACTTTCTGAGCAGTTTGGTGAACTGGTTGTTGGAAGGAATCATTAGGGCAGAGAACCGGTTGTTAAATTATTTGAATCCCACCACTGGCTTCAAACCATGGTTGTTTGGATCTAGATGGAAGATTGTGGGATGAACCGTTTGGTAGACACTGAGGTACTAGCTAACTAGATATATAAGAAGAAGAAGGAGGAGGAGATGGAACAAAACCAGAGCGGGATACAGATCAACTGCAGAAAAAGAAAATGCAAGCCCACCTTGAAACAATTTTAGAAGATAGATTAATCTCTTCAGACAATGAATAGGACATGGGCATGAAGAGAGAGAGAGAGAGTGGAAACTACTTCGGTCAGAGTGAAAAGGATTACATTTTAGAATGCCGCAGAAGTGCGTGGAATTGGTTACAGCAAGCGCTGAGTGGGACATAATGGAGATATAAGCAAGATGAGAATAAGTGAAAGGCTTAGCAAAGAAAGAGTCATCTCTGAGAAGGGAATAAAACAAGGACATGATGCCTCCTGGGGTTGCGTAACATACGGATGGGTCGTTAGGGTGTTTAGTGTACTACAGGTAGTGTATTTAATTGATAAGGAATGTTTGTGATGTTAACGGTGTGCTTGTAGGGATGTGAATGTATGTGCACTATTGTATTCAGATTTATTCACTTTATTTAGAAAACACACAGAGATATCTATCTATCTATCTATCTATCTATCTATCTATCTATCTATCTATATCTATCTATCTATCTATCTATCTATCTATCTATCTATCATCTATCTATCATCTATCTATCATCTATCATCTATCATCTATCTATCTATCTACTGTATCTATCATTAATAAATCAATACCATATCTATCTGTGATTTATCTTCTATCAACCAATCATCCATCCATCCATCCATCCATCCATCCATCCATCCATCCATCCATCCATCCATCCATCCATCCATCTATCTATCTATCTATCTATCTATCTATCTATTCAAATATTCAGACAATCAATCAATACTCTCATCTATCTGTCTGTCTGTCTGCCTGCCCGCCTACCTACCTACTATATTCAATCAATCATTCAGTCAATCAATAATCTCTGTCTGTCTGTCTGTCTGTCTGTCTGTCTGTCTGTCTATCTTCCATTCATCCATCTATCCATCCACCTACCTACCTACCTACCTACCTACCTACCTACCTATCATCTCTACTCACAATTTTGGAGCAGCTAATTACAGAAAATGAAAACAATATAATAAAATATTACTCAAACGAAAAGACAAAACTGAAGTGAACATAGTGCAGTAACCCAAGTACCACAAAATTCAATCCATACCACACCTATGCTGGGGTCATCTAGCATTCTGATCCAGCCTGGAGGACATGCCAGATCTTCTCAACCTTCTTGAAGGACACAGGCACCATGATGGAGAAGACACAACCTTGGTTTCACAAATTGGCATTGACAAATAAAGTGGACCTGGAATGCACCTGCCTTATCAGATCTGTGGGATGAGCAGAAAGAGATCTTAAGGATTGCCTTACAGATAAGTAATCCCATGATTTCCCATCACTTGGTGTCATCCTGTTGAAAGAAGTAAATATAGATGAATAATGGGTGCTGAATGAATGTGGACGGAAGACAACGACGTGTGACTATTCATAAAAGTACATTGAGGTGGTTGTAGAGAGAAAATGAACGAGGATCTAATCTTAAAACAAATTGAATAAATAAATAAATATATAAAGAAAAGGTTCGCATGAGGTTCAGTCTCTTAGGGGGAGCCCATAAAATTTTTACTTGTGGCAAATTGGTTGTACCTCAGTTGCTATTATACGCACTGATACTTTATATTTTATCTTGATTTTAAATGCTGTTAGCAACCCAGAGAGCTTACAACAGTTATATAAATGAAGTGACTGAATGAATGAAAATACGGAATGGGTCAAGAGAACAAAGAAACGGAGAATTTTGTGGTTACTTCTGCTGCTTAAGGAACTGGTAAATGCGATCTTCCTGAATGTCATCTCAAATTACTGACAGTAATCTTTGAGCATTTCTGAAGTATGGCAGGAGTGCTAGAAGACTGGCGAACAGCTAATGCTTTCCCATCTTTAAGGAAAGGAAACTATAGACCAGTCAACGTGACATCAAATCCGCAGAAAATCTAAAGAAGACAAACAAGCAGTGGATTTGTAAGCATTTAAAAAGGAACAAACTAATTACTAGAAACCAGAATGGGCTTGTTAAAATAGCTTATGCCAGAAAAAAGCCTACTGCGTTTTCCGTTTGACAAAGTGGGTTAAATTAAAAGACCAAGAAAATGATGTTGATGTCATATAAGGCATTTGATCAAGTTTATAACAGGTTGATAAAATGGAACAACGTGGGAGCTGCAGTCTCATGAATTAGCATTTAGAATAACAGAGTTGGAAGGGACCTTGGAGGTCTTCTAGTCCAACCCCTGTTTAGGCAGGAAACTCTACACAACTTCAGCCAAATGGTTATCCAATATCTTCTTTAAAACTCCCAGTTTTGGAGCATTCACAAATTCTGGAGGCAAGTTGTTCCACTGATTAATTGTTCTAACTGTCAAGAAATTTCTCCTTAGTTCTAAGTTGCTTCTCCCCTTGATTAGTTTCCACCCATTGCTTCTTGTCCTACCCTCAGGTGCTTTGGCGAATAGTTTCACTCCCTCTTCTTTGAGGCAGCCCCTGAGATTTTGGAACTCTGCTGTCATGTTTCCCCTAGTCCTTCTTTTCATTAAACTAGACATACCCAGTTCCTGCAACCGTTCTTCATATGTTTTAGCCTCCAGTCCCCTAATCACCTTTGTTGCTCTTCTCTGCACTCTTTCTAGAGTCTCCGTATTTTTTTTACATTGTGGCGACTAAAACTGGATGCAGTGTGACCTTACCATGGCATTATAAAGTGGTATTAACACTTCGTGTGATCTTGATTCTATCCCTCTGTTGATGCAGCCTAGGACTGTGTTGGCTTTTTTGGCAGTTGCTGCCCACGGCTGGCTGATATTTAAGCAGTTGTCCACTAGGACTCCAAGATCCCTCTCACAGTTACTACTATTGAGCAAGGTACCACCTATGCTGTACCTGTGCATTTTGTTTTTCTTGCCTAAATGTAGAACCTTCTTTTTTTCACCATTGAATTTATAAAGCCTTAGTGAGCCTTTATCAAATTTATAAAGCCATCGTAAGACCACATCTAGAATACTGCATCCAGTTTCGGTCACTACGTTACAGAAAAGATGTTGAGACTTTGGAAAAAGTGCAAAGAAGAGCAACAAAGATGATGAAAGGCCTGGAGACTAAAACATACGAAGAACGGTTTCAGGATTTGGGTTTGGCTAGTCTAGTGAAAAGAAGGAATAGGGAGGATATGATAGCAGTGTTCCAGTATTTGAGGGGCTGCCCCAGAGAGAAGGGGCTCCATCCATCCTATCCTCCAAAGCACCAGAAGGTAAGACAAGAAACAATGAATGGAAACTAATCAAGGAGAGAAACAACCTGGAATTAAAGAGAAATTTCCTAATAATTAGAACAATTAACCAATGGGAGGACTTGCCTTCAGAAGTTGTGGGTACTCCATCACTGGAGGTTTTTAAGAAGAGATTGGACAGCCACTAGTCTGAAATAGTACAGGGTCTCCTGCTTGCGAAGAGGGTTGGACTAGAAGACCTCCAAGGTCCCTTCCAGCTCTATTCAGATTGATTGATTGATTTAGCCTTTGGGAAGAGCTAAATCTAATGGCTAATTAAAAACCAATCTGCACTTTTCACGGAAATTCAGGAGAAACTTCCTAACAGTGAGGACAATTAATTAGTGGAAGAGCTTGCCTTCAGAAGTTGTGGGTGCTTCTTCACTGGAGGTTTTTAAGAAGAGACTGGACAGACACTTGTCTGAAATGATATAGGGTCTCCTGCTTAAGCAGGGGGCTGGACTAGAAGACCTCCAAGGTCCCTTCCAGCTCTATTCTGATTGAATTCTTTAGCTCTTTAACTTTACAGGTTGACTCAGCCTTCCATCCTTCCAAGGTCGGTGAAATGAGGACCCAAATTGTTCGGGGGGGGGAAATATGCTGATTCTGTAAACTGCTTAGAGAGGGTTGTAAAGCACTGTGAAGCGGTATATAAGTCTAAGTGCTACTGCTATAATTAGTCTACTGCTATCATTAGGGGTGGTTCGATTGCACTCTCCGTTCAGAATACCTTCTCCTTTGCTGTTTATGGCAGCCCTATAAATTTTGTCTTGCCCTGTTAAAGCTGTAATTTATAGTACCGAAAGGAAAACTGACCTCTGGGCCATTTCTGCACTGGTGACTTCATGTTTCTTCATGTCATCACCTGGCCTTCGTTGAAGTGATGTAACGCTTGTCCTCGCTACCCTTATTTTGGCACGGTGATGTTTGGATGACTCTAAAAGATGCTTTCAGTGGAGAAATAATTACAGCTTCAGGCTGGCTGGGGGGGACGGACATTTATAACTTTTATACTTTAATGCAGGCGCATTAAGGTGAAACCAAAGGGCAGGCATGAAAGTTAAACCAAGCCAAGGAGCCTGGAGCCTTAAACTCTAGTTAGGTTTTGTATTGTTGGCTAAGTTTCACCCCCCAAGGTTAAATATCTTTGTTTTATTCAGTGCTGCAAGATTTGTGGCATCAGCATTTTAATGAGAACTAAGTTTGGTTGGAGTGTATGGAAATGCTATTCATTTGATTGAGCCGTGGTGGCGCAGTGGTGAGAATGCAGTACTGCAGGCTACTTCTGCTGACTGCCGTTTGCCTGCAATTTGGAATATACTCTCAACTGGTATTTTAATGGGTATGGTTTTAAATCTAATTGATTTTAGGGCTTTCAGAACCATATTTATGTTCTTCTGTACAGTTCTTTTAATTTTTTACCCTCCTCCATATGTATATTTATATCTATATTTATATTTGTATTTATTATTTGTTATTTGTTGTGTGGACTGTACACCGCCCCGAGTCCTTTTTTGGGAGAGGGGGCGGTCTAGAAATGCGAAGAATAGATAGATAGATAGATAGTTCGAATCTCACCAGGCTCAAGGTTGACTCAGCCTTCCATCCTTCCGAGGTTGGTAAAATAAGCAACCAGATTGTTGGGGGCAAGAGGCTGATTCTGCAAACCGCTTAGAAAAGGGGTGTCAAAAACAAGGCACATCCGGCCTGTGATATGGTCAGATCTGGCTCGGGGGGCCATCCTGGAAAATGTAAGGGGCCAGTCCACATCACTTCGTCTACCCAGTCTACGTCTACCCAATGCAAAGAGGAAACTTTGGGCCAGCGTGGCTTGGGCCTGGTCTACCCAGTGCGAATAGGAAACATGCCAGCAGTTCGGGGAGTGGTGTCAAGATGGCCACACCCACCCAGTCAGCCACACCCACCCAGTCAGCCACACCCACCCAGTCAGCCACACCCACCCAGTCAGCCACACCCAGTAAATGGCATCAAGCTGGCCATGCCCACCCAGTTAACCACACCCACCAAGTTGGCCATGCCCACCTGACAGGGGGGAGCTCCAGCTTCCTTTACTGCGGATTTCACTCAGGGATGTGCTTTGGGTGCATGTCCGCGCTTGATACCTGCTATGCGGACAAATAAAAAATTTGTGGCAGCATCTATGGGGCTGCTGATAGAACCGGTTCGGGTGCATGGCTGGCTGAGTTACTACCTACTTGGCTGAAGTGGTCTGAACTGGTAGGGACCTGCCTCTGCCCCCTAGCTCGCCAAGGGTCGACATAGCCCTGATGCGGCCCTCAATGCAATTGAGTTTGACACCCCTGGCTTAGAGAGAGCTGTAAAGCACTGTGAAGCGGTATACAAGTCTAAAAGCTAAGTGCTAAGTCTGCTTTTTTATTCATTCGAATTTACACCATTAAACTTTATAATACCGGTGTTATTATCCGGAGGGGGTAAAAAGCCTAATATTCAAAGAAAAAAGATCAAAGGCTTTATTTCCTTCTACAGATTCATCCTCAACGTACGACCCCAAGTGAGCCCAAAATTTCTGTAGCTGAGAGAAACATTTGTTAAGTAGATTTTGGCCCATTTTACAACCTTTTCTGCCACGGTTGCTATGTGAATCACTGCCATTGTTGTTAGTAACACGGTTGTTAAGGGAATCTGGATTCTCCGTTGGTTTTGCTTGTCAGAAGGCCCCCCAAAGGGGATCCTGTGATCCTAGATCACTATGAAGTAATTGTCAAGCATCGGGATTTCAATCACATAATCATGGGGATTCTGCAATGGTCATAGGTGTAAAAAATGATCATAAGTCACCTTTTTCGGTGCCTGTCCTACCCCCGTTGGAGTCTGAGATGGAAGACGAACAGCTGGCAGAGAGCAGGAGAGTGGCTCTGTTAGGTGGATATTACTGGGGAAGAGCAATGTCAGGCGGGGCAGAGCAGGGGAGAGATAGAACAAGGGAGAGGGGGTTCAGGTGAAGACCAAGGCCCACCCCCTCCTCATCCTAGGGAGCACAGGGAAGAACACAGAATAGAGCAATGCGGGTTGTGTGGCTTACGAGGAAGGAAAAGGTCCCCATTCCCTTCCCAAGGCACACCTGGGGATGGAGTTTAAAGGAGAGGCAGTTGGGAGGGGTGTTTGTCAGGAACAAACACCGAGTTCACCTAGTATAGAGTTGTGGCCTGCATTCCTGGCATTCCTCCCGACTGTTTGAAGTATTTACGGCTTTTCTGTGTGTTTATCTCGTATTTCTGGAATTATCCTTCGCTCCTGGGACTCCCTATCTTGCCCTGCTGGAGTGATTGATTGCCATCATTCTGCTTACAGCTTTTGGGCCGCAGGTTTGTGGAAGAGCTTTTCTCCAGGCTGGAGAGTGAAAGGGACTTTGGGAGCACATTTGGTGCCAATAAAGGGACTCATTCCAGTTCTCTGGCTGTGTTGCCTTTGTGCCACGCCCTGAGTCATCACAGTAACTTCTAGTGGTCACTAAACGAACTATTGTAAGTTGTGGACTGCCTGTAATTGGGTCAATTTCCCCAACATCAATGCTCAGTGAAATGACTGTTTGTTGCTGTTTTGCTAATGTACCAATTCACAACATTTTCCTGGAATGGGATTTATTACCCCTCGAAACGGATCTCCGCACTTGAAATATTTGTGAAGTTACCAACAAGATCCTCGTTCCCTTTACATTCCCTTTGATTTGACAATTCAGAGTCTGTTGTGGCAGGGATGTAAGAACACAATGGACCTATTCTGCCCCATCCTTGACAAGATGAAAGCCTGGGAAGAAAAGATTACACACATATCAATTGCCGGGAAGGCGTCAACTTAATTTCTTCTGTCATCTTCTGTCTCAGGATTCAGAAGTCTGGAAAGATACAGTTATTAGCGAGATAGGGTATAGACGTTTCATAACGCCTGTTAAAATAGTGCTGCTTGACCGCTTTGCTTGCGGTTCTGTTTATTTAAGAGTTGGCTGTCTGTCAAAAGTTGATTTACAACTCATTCATGGCCCGTTGTGGTCAAAAAGAACAACACGAAATCTCAATGCTTCCAGAATTGGATCGATGGTGGGACTGTTTACATTTCGGTATACCGTGTAGATTGGGTTTAGTTAGCCATTAGATTTGGCTCTTCCCAAAGGTTTTGATCAGTCATCAATCAGTGCGCTCACATTTGTGAACTGGTAGCGAAGGTAAGCGAATCCCACCACTGAGCAAAACCAGATCTAGAATACTGCATCCAGTTTTGTCACCACACTATTTAAAGATGTTAAGACTCTAGAAAGGATGCCAAGAAGAGCAACCAAGAGGATTAGGAAACTGCAGGCTAAAACATATAATGAACGGTTGCAGGAACTGGGCATGGCTAATGAAGAGAAGGACCAGGGGAGGCATGATAGCAGTGTTCCAATATTTGAGGGGCTGCCACAGAGAGGAGGGGGTCAAGCTGTTTTCCCAAGCCTCTGAAGGCCAGACAAGGAATAATGGATGGAAACTGAACAAGGAGAGATTCAACCTAGAAATATGGAGAAATTTTCTGACAGTGAAAGCAATCAACCCACGGAACAGAAGTTGCCTTTGGAAGTTGTGGGAGCTTCATCACTGGAAGTTTTCAAGAAGAGATTGGACCGCCATTTGTCAGAAATAGTGCAGGGCTTCTTATTTAGGTGGGGGGTTGGACTAGATGACCTAAAAGGTCCCTTCCAACTCTGTTAATTTGTATCTATCTGCCCACTACAGAAGATTCCAAAATGGGCACGTTAAACAGAAATAAATTTCCCTTTAATTAAATATGGGCTGCTCTGACATTGAGTGTACTTTTCCTGTTGTTGGCATGATCTGGCTTGAAAGTTTATCTTGGGTAATTTGGCTTTTGAATTTCGGATAGTTTTGTTCATTTGATTGTGCCTTGGGGTATGTTTTTATGCATGATTGCTTAGTCTGAAACAGAAGGAAAGGAAAGTACGATATATATTTATTTAAAACAATTGAACTGAATTATGTGTTAATCCAAAACCTTTTCCTCTAGGCCAGCATTTCTCAAGGCTCCATGTTAAGACTCAATCTTTTTTAAATTTAAAAGGTTAAATCAATTGCCACGATTTAACCTTTTAGATGCTTTTGGACTGGATGGTCGAGTCTTCATTTATTTGCAATACATTTTGGAGAGAAACCCCTGCAGTCGACATGATACATTCCAATGACCCTCTGACCCTCTGCTTAACTTACCATATTTTTCAGAATATAAGATGCACTACCCCCAAAAAGTGGGTGGAAATGTCTGTGCGTCTTATACTCCGAATATTGCAATGTGTGGGGAGGGGGGGTTGGTGCGATGCTGATCAGCTGTTCTAGAATGGGCTGCGGCGGCAAACAGGTCACGGCGGCAGTGAACAGGCCACAGCAACTGGGCTGCGGCAAACCAGAGGCAGCAAACAGGTGGCGGAGAATGGGCTGTGCTAAACGGGCAGCAGCTGTGGCAGACAGGCAGCGGAGAATGGGTGGCGGCAGAGAATGGGCTGTGGCAAGCAGGCCAGATGAATACCGGATGGATGCTGGGAGGCAGAGGCAGATTTTTTCCCCTTGTTTTCCTTTCCAAAAGCCAGGTGCGTCTGAGAGTCCAGAGCACCTTATATCCCGAAAAATACGGTAAATTTTTCATTTTGATGTTTCTTGGATGAATAAGGAAACATCTCAGTTTAATAAACTTTGGTCCAGCTGATTTAACCTTTTTAGATCTCACATTGATTCATTGCCTTGGGAGATGTTGAAAACCAGTTGGTAAAGCTTTGGGAAAAGCTCAACAATCTGCTGTACAGATGGTAATTTGATAAGGTAGACCATAACCTACTACTAGATAAAGTAGAAGAATGTGGGTTGGACAGCATCACCACCAGATGGATTCGTAACTGGCTGACCAACCGCACTCAACGTGTAGTCCTCAATGGAACTGCATCTACATGGAGGGAAGTATGCAGTGGAGTACCCCAAGGCTCTGTTTTAGGCCCAGTGCTCTTCAACATCTTCATCAATGATTTGGATGAGGGAATAAATGGGGAACTCATTAAATTTGCAGATGATACCAAGCTGGCAGGAATAGCCAACACTCCAGAAGACAGGCTAAAGATACAGAAGGATCTCGACAAACTTGAACATTGGGCACTATCTAACAAAATGAAATTCAATGGTGAAAAGAGTAACGTTCTACATTAAGGCAAGAAAAACGAAATGCACAGGTACAGTATTTGTGGTACCTTCCTCAGTAGTAGTAATTGTAAGTGGGATCTTGGAGTCCTAGTGGACAACCATTTAAATATGAGCCAGCAGTGTGCAGCAGCTGCCAAAAAAGCCAACGCAGTCCTAGGCTGCATCAACAGAGGGATAGAATCAAGATCACGTGAAGTGTTGATGCCGCTTTATAATGCCTTGGTAAGGCCACACTTGGAATACTGCATTCAGTTCTGGTCGCCACGATGTAAAAAAGATGTGGAGACTCTAGAAAGAGTGCAGAGAAGAGCAACAAAGATGATTAGGGGACTGGAGACTAAAACATATGAAGAACGATTGCAGGAACTAGGTATGTCTAGCTTAAGAGAAAGAAGGACTAGGGGAGACATGATAGCAGTATTCCAATATCTCAGGGGTTGCCATAAAGAAGAGGGAGTCAAACTATTCTCCAAGGCACCTGACGGTAGAACAAGAAGCAATGGGTGGAAACTAAATCAAGGTGAGAAGCAACCTAGAACTAAGGAAGAATTTCCTGACAGAACAATTAATCAGTGGAACAGCTTTGCCTTCAGAAGTTGTGAATGCCCCAACACTGGAAGTCTTTAAGAAGTTGTTGGATAGCCATTTGTTTGGAAGGGTATAGGGTTTCCTTCCTAGGCAGGGGGTTGGACTAGAAGACCTCCAAGGTCCCTTCCAACTCTGCTATTGTGTTGTATTGTATTGTATTGTAATCCAGTTGATAGATAGAAGTTACAATGCTAAACATCCACCATCCAGTTACAGAAAGACTATAATATGTCCTCCATTCCATTCTTCCAGAGAGTGGTTGATTGACTTCCCACCATGTATGCTCATTTACACACATGCCCATGCATATCAACACATCATGCAAGATAATGTGATGTTCTTCAGAAAAATCTGACATCTACAAAGATCACCAAGAATGTCCTAGTGGAAAATCACTTAAATATGATCCAGCAGTGTATTGTAGCTGCTAAAAAGCCTACACATCAGTGGTGGGTTAGGACCGATATGCCCAGGTACGGGCGTATCAGTGCCTGTCGGGAGCACCAGGTACCGTTCCGGTATGGTGCTCCGGAGAGCCCACCCGCCTGCCGGTGCGCCTTACCGGTATTTGAGGTTTCTGCTGAGCAGCTGGAGCATCATGGAGGCGTCGAGCATTGCGGGCGATAAATACGCATGCGTGCGCTGCGCACATTCATGTGGTGGACACCTGGCCCCGTTGCACCGTACCGCTTGCAATGGGATCCGGAACCCACCACAGCAACACATTAACAAAAAATCAAGATCACGTGAAGTACTAATACAATATAGCTGTCCTTTTAGTACCCTTCTCTACTTTTTGGATGTCAAAGTTGTCCCCTAGAGCTGATTTTAACAAACTCAGAGAGAGTTTGCGAAAGATTCCATGGATGAAAGTGGGAAACAACTCAAAAAAGCTTGGGAAACTCTGAAAAAATATTTGCCTTTGGTCTTCTTGTGTGGTATGAGTGTGCTACTTGCGACCACAATCCCAAATGTATGTTGCTAAGTGAGAAATTTGTTAAGTTAAGGTTTTGATTATGATCTTTAAAGCACTTCATGGCTCAGGACCTAGTTACATGCAGGATCGCATCCTGCCCCACACATCCCTACGACCAATTCGCTCACACAGAGAGGGACTTCTCCGGGTGCCGTCCACCAAACAGTGTCGGGGGGCGACACCCAGGAGCAGAGCCTTCTCTGTGATGGGCCCAGCCCTGTGGAATGACCTCCCCCGTGACATCAGGATTATTTCCGATCTCCGCTCCTTCCGTGTACAGTTGAAGACCCACCTTTTTCAACTATCTGGCCTGGCTCAACCGTAATTTTTTTCGTTTCCCCGACTGTCCTTTAAATTTTAAATTTTTTATTGTATATTGGGTTTTATTATTGGGGTATGTAAATGGTTTTAATTGTCTAAATGTTGTAATTTATTACCTCCTCCGTACATGTATGTCTTTGTATATATGTATGTTTATGTGTTTGTACACATGTGTTATGTTTTATATGTTTCTAGTGTACGCCGCCCCGAGTCCTGCCTGGAAAGGGAGCGGCTAATAAATTCAATATTATTATTATTATAAGTGAGTTTTGCCCTGTTTTACGACTTTCCTTGCCGTGTTTGTTAAGTGATTCATTGCAGGGAACCAATAATCCCGTTGTTAAGTGAATCTGGCTTCCCCATTGACTTTGCTTGCCAGAAGGTCACAAAAGGGGTTGGCATGAATCCAGGACACTGTAATCGTCATAATTGTGAGTCAGTTGTGAGACATCTGAATGTAAATAATGTAAATAATGTTGCAGTGGTCATAAGTGTGAAAAATGTTCATAAGTTGCTTTTTAAGGGCCGTGGTAACTTCCCCCCCCCAAGGTTTTTTTTAAATTTTTTAATACAAATTATACATATTATAGGAACAAAGAGTTATCCTGGTTTTTTCTTTTACATCCTCTCATTTACATAGTCCTTTTTACATCATAGTTTTGTCTTCACTTTCAGCCAAATTATTCTCTTCCATTATTTTCCATCTTTATAGTTATTTTTTTCTTAATACATAAACAATATCTTCAATTGCCCCTTCAAAATTACACCAAATTTTCATTTCTTATTTTCTCCATTGGTATATTTTGATATAAACAGCATACATCCTCTAATTCAATTTAAACATAGAGAGCATTTCTTTCATTTTTTTTCTACCGTTAACAATATACTATCATTTTTTTTATTGAAAAAGTTTTATACAAACAAATTCCCCCCCCTTTTTACCCCCCGACATATAATATAGATCATATACAAATACTATACCCTCTTCCTTCCCCCCGTCTTAAGATAAGTTTCTCATTCAAATATTGTACTCCCTCATCTCCCAACGATCATAATTTAAATTTCTCTTATAGTGACAATAACCCATTAACCCCATCTTCTAAATTAATTGAACATATATAAATCATAACATAAATTTCTCTTAAAGTAACAATATCCCATTAGTCCCATCTTCTAAATTAATTATACATATATATTTCCCCACCCTCCACCCTAACCCTCCTTAATTAGTTACATAACAATAACAATCTTATTACTATTCTCTTTAGTCTATTGATATAGCTCTTTCCCCCTTATTCCTCTTTTAGCCATTTTCTCTTGGGCTCCCCAAAATCCTAGTTTTAGTTCTTCTCTTTCTTCTTCCCTTTTCCCCATACTTCTTCTTTTTCTTTCCCTTATTTTTGTAGTTACTGTATCTTTACTTCAGCATATTTACTTTTATTATTCAAGTAACTTTCCCCAGCGTTTTCCCTGTTCTCCTCCTTTCCTTACTATTTTGTGGTTTCTTTTTTGGGAGATTCTCCCCCTTTTACTTTGTGACTGTAAATCCCAGCGTTATCGTCTATCTGCATTTTAATTTCAATTCTTCTTTTTTCCACCTTATCTTCCTGTGCCTTATTTATGTGGGCTGTGGTAACTTTGAATGGTTTCTAAAGGAATATGTTGTAAGCCAAGAACGACCTGTATTCTAAAATTCTGAATTTTTCATCCGAGTCAGAGTCGCTGCTCTAAGAAAGTTTAAAACGTGACTTGAGAACGAATTGGGAAATTCTTCTGAATCACTCTGTCCCTTATCTCCGTGGTTAGTAGCGTTTGCAATTTGCCCGCCATGCTGTGACTGAAAAGGAGAAGAGCATTTATTTCTCACAGGGTGACTAGATGTGACACTGTCTGCACATTTGGGGTTCCGAAGAAGTTGGACACTTCCTTTTTAACTTAAAATCTAGGCTAGTAACCGGCCCCTCTATCCTAGAGAGAGAGAGATGCTGGTGGGATTCAGATGAAAAAACACCAGAAATACTCAAGAAAGCTAAATTAAAACTATAAGGATAGAAGCATATCTGACCTTTTTCTTCGCAGGTCCTTTAATAATGATATGTATTACTGTATTTTTCGTATAAGATGCACCGGAGTATAAGACACACTAAGAATTTGAAGAGGCAAATTAAAAAAAAAGGTTTTGCATTCTGCAGACCTTCCAAAACGGTTCGTTTTTAGCAAAAATGGGCCGTTTTTTTTCTTTCAAAAAAGGGCATGAATAGCCTTTAGGAGGCTTATAGAGTGCTCCCGGGAGTTAAGGGGGCAAAATTGAGCAAAGAAATGGCCTGCTTTTTGCTCATTTCTGCCCTCCCCATCCCCCAGGAGCACCCTGAAAGCCTCCTGAAGGCTACGCATGGACATTTTGGTGAAGGGGGCGTAGTTTCTGGAGGCAAAAATGCTGTATTCAGTGTATCAGATACACCCAGATTTTCAGCCTCTTTTTTGAGGGAAAAATGTATGTCTTATACTCCAAAAAATACAGTAATAACCAATGCAGGTAATCCTCAACCTATGACCACAATTGAGTCCAACATTTCAGTTGCTAAGCGAGACATGCATTAAGTGAGTTTTGTTCCATTTTACAACCATTCTTACCACAGTTATTAAGTGAATCGCTGCAGTTGAATCAATCTTGGGCCATGAGCTAATCATCACTGGGCCATGTGAATGGCAAGCTGGTGCATTTTGTAGCCCACCAGCAGCCAGCCGAGCTGACAGCAGATTCGGACAGTGAGGAGGTTGGAGAGGAACCTGGGCCAGTCCTGGAGTCTGAGGAAGGCTCTGATAAGGGCGCTGCGTCGGAGGCAGAGATGGGGCCAGGGCTATCTGATAGTTATCAGCTGCCTTCGGAGTCGGAGATCGGTGGGGCAAAAGAACAGCTGGAGCCTGTTCCCAGTGGGCGCATGCGCAGGGTTGCCAGATGAAGGGAACAGCTAAGGAACAAGGGTTGACTTGGGAGTAAGGCCACAGGTAGATGGTGAATGGCCCCTCCCATAAGGAATAAAAGAGGAGCAACAGGGGAGTGGAGTTTGCAGGAGACAATTAATGCATTCCTGCATTCTCACCAAGCATTGCAGTGTCTGAAAGATATTAGCCTGGCCCCACTCCAAGCGTGAAAAAGGTCGGTAATTGTGAACTATCTTGAAAGACTGTGGGAGAGGAAAGACATTGCTGGCCTGTATATGAATTCACTGTACATTAAATGAAAGGGGTTTATCAGAACAAGGACTTGACTTTGTGCTGGGGAAGCCTAGGTCAGAGTAGTACACACCTCTGGGTGCACAGCCCCACTTGTGTGAGCCTTGTCGTGGGTACCAGTGTGGCCCCACTTGCGCGTGCCTTACCTTGGGCACTCCTGGCTCTACTCACGCTCCCATTGCTGTGAGCATCATGGGTGCTTGCTAACTTGAACACCGTAGATCTGGGTGACTTAGAAAAGAAAACAACCACAATAAATCTATATATATTAAAATTGCTGTGTGTGTGTGTGTGTATGTGTTTGTGTATGTGTATGTTCCAGCATAACTCTGGAACACCTCAAGCAATCTCAACCAAACTTGGTACACAGATGACTTACACTCTGGAAACAAATACTGTGGGGGGAGGGGGAAGACACTCATAACACCCCCTTGGAGGGTGTTCCACTAAGATACAGCCTGTTGTGCCTTAAAATGGCTTCTACTGTACTGCTTTAAAATGGCTGTACAGCGCAGTGGAGTTGCCATGGAAATGGTTTCACAGTATTCCACAAGGGGGCTCCCTGTGGTAAGGAGGGAAATCCAACATTAGAAATTACATTTGGTGCGGACATTTCCCCCCTATAAATAAATACCCGGGCAAAGCCGGGTTATCGGCTATTCAATCAGAATAGAAAGGAAAAGGACCTTGGAAGTCTTCTAGTCCAACTGCCTGCTCAAGCATAACACCCAGTTCTCATCAAATATTTAAAACTGCTCTCAGTGTGCCTTGTTGGCCAGTATGCCTGGCTCCATGCTGTTCTCTTTAGACCAGGGGTGTCCAAACTTGGCAACTTTAAGACTTGTGGACTTCAACTCCCAGAATTCCCCAGCCAGCTGGGGAATTCTGGCTGGGGAATTCTGGGAGTTGAAGTCCACAAGTCTTAAAGTTGCCAAGTTTGGACACCCCTGCTTTAGACACACTTTTGAGGCCAAGCACATGTGTGGAAGGTGCCTGTGTGTCCACTTCACGTGTGTGTGAGGAGAACCAGTGAGTAACGAAATGTGCAACCCACTGCACAAGTAGCCATAGTCATAAGTAGAAAAGGATATAGGTAATAGGAAAGATGAGAAGAACAATGTTAAGACGGCCTTACTAAATAATTTAACAGTGTTTTGGGAATTAGTTGTTTAGCAGAGTGATGGCATGGGGGAAAACTGTCCTTGTGTCCTTTTTTATCTATCTCCCGAAGGGATCTTTTAGATAAGATTTCTGGCTTTTTTGTCAACCCTGCTTATGTTCCTGCTTCATCTTTAGGTACGGGAGCTTCAGCCTCATCCCGCGAGGCAAGAAATGAATATTACATATATAAAAAAAATGGTTCAATTCCAACCCGAGATGAGGTTAATAGAAAAATGCTCACAATTTTAAACATCGTTAAGGGGAGGAAAGTGAATCGGAGGGACTCTGGAAAGACCTCATAAAACCTTACGGATTGCCAACTTAACGGCTGCTATACTTCAGCATAAAGGAGTGTAAGCCATCCCAACCTGAAGGAAGCAATTTAAGCAAATGACACAAATAAAAATGTTCCCATTGAGTTATGGGCCCCTGGATTCCAAAACTCCTGGATGATGGTTTGTTGAAATAATCCATTCCGAACATGTCAGAATACTGCAATGGTGAAGGAGATGGCAGGACAGTTCTCTGAAGAAAGCAGAGACGCCACGGACTGCTTGTGGTTATTAGTCCAACTTGACTTTCCAGATTGTATTCATAACTCAAAGCTCCTTAGAGGAGCATTTGAGGAAGCAATAGCGAAAATACAAGAATAAAAAGGAGTTAATACCGTGTTTTCCCCAAAATAAGACAGGGTCTTGTTTTCTTTTCTTTTTCTTTTTTAAATAATTTTCATTAAATGTTTTGATCTTTAAAAACAATAGGGAAGACACAGCAAAGAAAAAAACCACAATAAACAAAACAAAACACAGAACATACATAACAATATACAGTAATTTTACAGCTTTCTCTATCGGCTTTCCTCCTTAGCTTTTATAATTCTCCCTTCTGCATTGCCTTCCTCTCACTATAACCTTGACCTATGATTTAGCAAACATAGTATTAACACTTATAATAGTATTCATTATTTATATCCATATATTTGTATTCTCCATTTTCTGTCTTGGCTTCTGTTTTCTAGCCACTTGTACATTTTATTCCATACTTTACAGAAGTCCGATTCTTCTCTTTCTTTTAGTTCTATTGTCATTTTATCCATTTCTGCACATTTGAGTATTTTCCTGATTGTAGTTTCATCTGAGGGTGTATTGATTTTTTTCCAGTTTTGTGGGAAGGCAATCCTGGCTGCAGTGAGTATGTGTATGATTATGTATTGAGGTCTTATTTTCTTTCGACTCCCTAAATAAGTGCCTTATTTTTTGGGAGAACTTATTATTTTTGAGATGCAGGAAGCCCCTTAATCTCGGCCCGTAAATCAGCTGATCCAGAGAGGGCCGTGTTTTTAGCACATTCTTGCCAGTCCCTAGTGTTGCTGGGCCTGTCACTCTTTTTGCGGCCGCTAAGAGAAGGGGCACAATAGCTAGGGTTTGCGGGAGCAGCCTCAGTGAGGCCGTCCTGCGTGGATGGCAAGTGCAAGTGGGGTCTGTGGGGCATGTTCCCCCCCTTTCCCCCCAAGAAATGGCGGGGACTTGCTGTGCATGCAGTTAAATATTTTAGGGGAGGGCTTATTATCTGGGGAGGTCTTATTTTGGGGGAAACAGGATGATTCCTTTCTAATGTCAAGGGAGAAATGAAGTAGAATTGGGATGGAGTGAGATGGAAAAGAAAAGTCTCATTCAAACACTGGGGGTGGGGTGAGGGGGAGAAAAACCTCTTGTTCTATGCTCATTTGTTTTATACTCATTGTTCTAGATTCATCCAGACAATCACTTAAATAGGAGCCAGCCGTGTGCAGCAGCTGCCAAAAAAGCCAACACAGTCCTAGGCTACATAAACAGAGGGATAGAATCAAGATCACACGAAGTGTTAATACCACTTTATAATGCCTTGGGAAGGCCACACTTGGAATACGGCATTCAGTTTTGGTCACCACGATGTAGAAAAGATGTGAAGACTCTAGAAAGAGTGCAGAGAAGAGCAACCAAGAGGATTAGGGGGATGGAGTATCAAGAACTGTTGGTGGAATTGGATATGTATAATTTAGTGAAGAGAAGGACTAGGGGAGACATTACAGCAGTGTTCTGATATCTCAGGGGCTGCCACAAAGAAGAGGGAGTCAAACTATTCCCCAAAGCACCAGAAAGCAGGGTAAGAAGCAATGCATGGAAACTAATCAAGGAGAGAAGCAGCCTAGAACTAAGGAGAAACTTCCTGACAGAACAATTAATCAATGAAACAGCTTGCCTCCAGAAATTGTGAATGCTGAGCAATGGGAGTTTTTAAGAAGAGATTGGACAACCATTTGTCTGAAGTGGTGTAGTGGTGGTGTCTGAACCTCCAATGTCCTTTCCAACTGTGATTCTATTCTATTCTATTCTATTCTATTCTATTCTATTCTATTCTATTCTATTCTATTCTATTCTACTCTACTCTACTCTACTCTACTCTACTCTACTCTACTCTACTCTACTCTATTTTATTTTATTCTATTCTACTGTATTCTGTTACCAGTCTACTCTACTCTACTCTACCCTACCCTACCCTACCCTACCCTACTCTACCGGACTCTACTCCCATTCCCATTCCCATTCCATCCCCACCCCATTCCACCCCACCCCACCCCATTCTGCATTCTGCATTCTGCATTCTATTCTATTCTATTCTATTCTATTCTATTCTATTCTATTCTATTCTATTCTATTCTATGCTATTCTATGCTATGCTATGCTATGCTATGCTATGCTATGCTATGCTATTCCATTCCATTCCATTCCATTCCATTCTATTATTATTTTTGTTCTAGATAGATCTCTAGAGATATTGATGATGTCCTTTATTCTGCAGAGATCAATTTGCATACCACACGAAGAAAATGTTGTGCAGAAGAACTGGACATTGCCCATAATCATACACAACGGGGTCAATCTAGACTCTTTGACCCAATATTAGTGTTAGATAAGTAAATACCGCGTTTCCCCGAAAATACGACCTGTCCTGAAATTAACGCCTTGCCACATTTTTCATGTGGGCAAAAATATAAGCCCGCCCCCCAAAATAAGCCCCCTAGACAACCCCCCCTCCGGCTAGGCAGAGCAATGCTCACTGATTTAGAGGTATCCCGAAGGCTCCAAGACGTGGGAGCCGTGGGGGAAGGCGCTCACATTGCTTGCCACCTTCAGGGTACTGCTAGGTTAGGGGGTGGCGTTCTGCCTGGCCGGAGGGGGGAGTTGTCCAGGGGGCTCCCTGCAGGGCCAGGGCGCCGCTGTGGTGCGCCAAGTATAACTTCTTCTCCGGCTTCCAAACTCCAAAACTCGGCTGCCAAGTCTTGCAGCAGCGGCCGCTCTAGGAGTGCGCCCTATGGTTGTGGGCTGGCTGCTGGAAGACTCTCTGTCTGGAAGACTCTCTGTCCGGCAGCTGGCCCACAACCATAGAGCGCACTCCTAGAGCGGCCGCTGCTGGAAGACTCAGCAGCCAAGTTTTGGAGTTTGGAAGCCGGAGAAGAAGTTATGCTTGGAGCTCGGCGGCGGTGCCCTGGCGCTGCAGGGAGAGCTGGGCCAGGGCATGGTGAGGCTGGGAGGCATTCTTGCTGGGGGTGGAACAGGCACTCGCTCAACCCCCTTCTCCAGCCGGGCAGAGCTCCATGCACTTACCTAGGGGGTATCCCTAATGTGCCAAGCCGCGGGAGCTGGGGAGCGGGCAGAGCGCCACGTGCCTTGGCGCCTTAGGGATACCCCTTAAGTCAGTGAATGGCACTCTTCCCAGCTGGAGAGGGGGTTTGCCGGGCAGCTGCTCTTGAGTGTGGTCAACTCATGGCTACTTTGCCCCTGAGGCTGTGCCCGGCTCTTCGGGAGCCAGTTCGCAGGGGAGCAGCTGCCCGGCAACCCCAAAACAATAAGCCCTCCCCCTATAATAAGCCCAAGGCCATATTTCGTGGGGCAAAAGAAAATAAGACCCTGTCTTATTTTCGGAGAAACACGGTATAATGATAGCTCAGAAGGAACAGAGCCCTTTTCATGACCGAAGACTGATTGGTATGCACAGTAGCTGGAGACTAAACAATATTATGATCATGATGGCTGGGCTTTGGGTCGTTTTGGGAAGGGGGATTTGAGGGAGGAATTTTAAAGGAATTCAATGAGGGCTTCACTCTGTGCAAAAGCTTAAGGCATCAGTTTGGTCCCTTACACCAGGGGTTCTTCACCTATGAGCTGCGCCCACTAGTGGCATGTGTGGGGTTTGCAACTGGGCCGCGGAAATTGACAGTGACGGTGCGTGCATGCACATCAGTAGTAATATTCAGCCAGTTCTGACAGGTGATGGAGAACTGGTAGCGGAAATTTGGAGAGTGGGGGGGGATGGGGTTTTTGGAGTATCCTTCCCCTGCTACGCCCACAGAACCGCTAGCAAAAAAATGTTGAAACTCACCCCTGATGCATAGCCTCACTTGTGCAAAGCAAGTGGGCGAACACGGGCACACCTGTGCTCCATTTAAGTGAGCAGCAGGCACAAGTACACACCGCTTGCACAAACGGAGCTGTGTGCCCACATGCTTGCTGAGCACTTGCACAGAACCATCCCCTCTTAATCCTCTGCCCCACCAGTCTGCAAAGCTGGAAATGTTGGGAAATTCGGTCTTAAACTCTTCCCTAAATGGTTGACAAATCCACTTAATGGGGAGGAGCTTTGAAGAGGTTTAAAGAGGTGAAATAGATACCGTAAGCTAACTTTGGGGTATCCCACTTGGCCTCAGGAATTCCCATCTCCACCCTCTCCAATAAATGTACTCCCCCCAAAAAGTTTATGGGACCTGTTTTTGCACCTAGAGCTCAGGGTTGAAATGAGGGATCCTTGGTGCTCTCTGAGCTTGGTTATCTTCTTGCAGACTTTTCATTACCCTACTAGGTAACATCATCAGTGGTAGAAGGGAGTGGGGTTTGTAGAGAGGAAGAGGAACAGAGAGAGGAAGAGGAGGACTGTGGAGTCCTAGGTGCTCTCTGACTTGGTTATCTGCTTGGAGACATTTTATTAACCAACTAGGTATCATCATCAGTGCTAGAAGATAGGGGAGTTTGTGGAGGGGAGGAGGAAGTAGGTGGATGAGGAGAAGGATTGTGGAGTCCTAGGTGCTCTCTGACTTGGTTATCTGCTTGGAAACTTTTTATTAACCAGCTAGATAACATCATCAGTGCAAGTGATGATCAGTGATAACTAGCATTGATTATGTTACCTGGTCTCACGATGAAACATCTGTAAGTAAACAACTAAGCTCAGAAAAGACCAAGGACTTCAGATTAGTGGTTTTATCCAGATCCCTGAAGCTGTTGCACTTGTATAGATAGGTGAAGGTAAAGGTAAAGGTTTCCCTCGCACATACTCTACTCCACATACTCCACACATGACTCTAGGGGGCGCTGCTCATCTCCATTTCAAAGCTGAAGAGCCAGCGCTGTCCGAAGACATCTCCATGGTCATGCGGTCAGCATGACTAAACACCAAAGGCGCACGGAATGCTGTTACCTTCCCACCAAAGGTGGTCCCTATTTTTCTACTTGCATTTCTATGTGCTTTCGAACTGCTAAGTAGGCAGAAGCTGGGACAAGTAATGGGAGCTCACTACGTTACGCGGTGCTAGGGCTTCGAACCGCCGAACTACCAACCTTTCTGATCAACAAGCTCAGCATCTTAGCCACTGAGGCACCAATGATAGATAGATAGGTTAAATGTAGTATGAAGCTTAGACAGCCTTATAAGGTGGTGGTGGTGATGAAGATGATGATGACGGTGGCGATGGCGACGACGACAATGAAATCTTCATTTTAATCTTCTGGGCTTCTGTTGCAATGTTAGAAGAGGAATTTCATACAAAAGCCACCAAGGAGTTCTTGAGAAGCTATTTCAGCTTTCCTTGAATGTTAATATTTGAGGAAGGTCTCTTGTTTTGTGCTTCAAACACAGAAGAAATGGGCAGAAAGCAATCCTGAAGGTTGGTGAACCTTCTGCTCCTTAAACAAAATCAATATTTCTCAATGTGCCCAGACCATTTTGAAACACTGGCTTGGAACATGGGTCACTTTCCTACAAGCGTGACTTTCTTCCTAATAATAGTTTAATATTGTATGAGTAAGAGATGAGTAAAGAATGACTAAGGAGACAAATCAGGAAAGGGTTGAATGAAGAACAGATGTCCTTTATCATTTGCATTTCTTGCTTGATATTGACCGGTCAAGAGAAGGCGATAGGGTACAATAGGAATCCTTTTCTATTGGGGAATCATATTATTTGATGATCACATTAAATATGATGATCCCCATCATATGGAGACCATCCCCATATGACCACATTATATGTGATCACATGGGGATGATCACACATTATTTTGGGGTAATCTTTGGAGTCAGCATGCCATAACTCCAGCCCCTCCTTTCTCTATCTGTTGGCCTGGAATGGTAAGTGTGAATGGCCTTGGGAGACAGGAGGAAGAACTGCAGACTAGGCAACAGTCAGATAAGAAACAGCTGAGCCCCCAGAAGGAATAGGGACATGGCAAACATCTCAGAAGAAACCCTCCCTAGTTTCGTAGGATGTAAAGGCAAGAGGGAGAGATGTCCTTCAGATTTGTAAGATTCTGTTAAAGCAGGAGTGTCAAACTCAAGGCCCGGGGGCCAGATTCGACCCACGGAGTGCTTAGATCTGGCCCGTGGGGCCACCACTGAAACAGTGAAGGACCGGCCCGTGGTGCCTCTCCTAGCAAAAATGGCGCTCCAGAGGGCTTCCTGCAGCACTTCTGATCTCTGTTTTTGCTGGCAGTGGGTTGCAGGAGGCCATCCTAGCCAAAAATAGAACTTGCAAGGGCCACAGGTGGCACTCCCAAGTTCCATTTTCACTGGCAGAGGGTTGCGGAAGGCCATCACAGCCGAAAACGGAGCTCGGGAGCTCATTTTCACCGGCAGATCACAGGGAAAACCACAGGCGCCCCCAACATGAGTGATGTTGAACTGGCCATCCCCACCCTGGCCATGTTTACCATGGCCCCCCCAAGGTAAAACATAACTCTGATGTGGTCCTCAATGAAATTGAGTTTGACGCCCCTGCTCTAGATACTTCAACTTCCATTGTCCTCTCCTTATTGGCCATGCTATCTAGGACCGTGTTGGTTGCAACACCAAATTTTCAAGTAGCCTTCGGGAAGGGGCCCCAAAGGTACTTTTTCAAGAGGCCACTGGACTTCCTTCCTTTTTCCTTGAAGACATTTCGCTTCTCATCCAGAACGAAAAAAGCTTCTAGGATGAGAAGCGAAACATCTTCAAGAAAAAACAAAGAAAGCCCAGCCTGTCAGTGTATTTAGGAGTTCATACTTGGAAAAGACATGATAACAAGGTCAGCCAATGAAGAGGCATAGCAACTAAGTCAGCCAGTGTGGGCTGTTTGGAAACTGCAACCATATTTGCTGTGTAAGCAACAAGGAGACAACAAGGAGCCTGGGCGTGGCTCAGCTCAACTGTTCTGTACTAAAGCTCTGAGTCTGTGCTGAGCTGAAAACTAGTCTGCTGCTCTGAACTGAAACTGTTCCCTCCTCTTTGCTTGTACTCTCTATCATGTTGGAAGAACCTGTTTTTGGTATTGTATATCTACTTCATGTGTTATACTATATATAAAGAGAAGTTAATGAGTCCTGCTGAATCAGTTACCTGTGTGTGCTTTCTGGATGTGATTGCTGCAACAAACTCTGACACAGTTGCCTCTTCAAAACACACCTTTGGGACAACCACGACCTGGATGAGTGAGAATTTCTATAGTCTTTCAGGAAGCAGAGACCTGAACACAGTGAAAAAGAGCAGGGCATTTTAACAAATCTTTGAATCTAAATTTTTAACTGATTGAAGAGCCATCTATTCAATTATTATCTAAATTGCTGGCTGATATACGTATTTTGCCCCCTTTCCCTGGATAACAAGATGTGATTAGGAACGATCTGAAGGTCGCTTGAGGTAAAGGGGGGGGGAAGGGAATCAATAAAGCATTGTTGTTGTTGAGCAACACAACCGCAAAGGTTCGGTGATAGGTTTTTTTTGCATTTGTGTTTCAGAGTTTTCTTCCTCTTTTGTATTTGGTAAGTCAACCTCGACTAATGCAATCAAGCAATTGTTTTCTCTATCCATTCTGTTTTACATAGAGCTCAATTTCCCCACTTCTCTGCTTTTAAAGCATTTCCCGCAGGCCTGAAGGACTTATACAACAACGTAGATGAAGATGATAGTGGATCCACACCAGTTTCTCTGACTGTTATTGCTTGCCAAGGCAGCTGCTAAAACCTCTTTATGAACACTTAGAGTTGCTTTGGTTATAGCTGGCTGTAAGAGGGTGTTCCTTTCTCGGTTGGAGTTAGGATAGAACACAGAACATCAGCAGAATTAGAAGGGACCTTGGAAGTCTTCTAGTCCAACCCCCCTGCTCAGGCAGGAGGCCCTATACCCATGATGGCGAACCCATGGCACACGTGCCGGAAGTGGCACTCACAGCCATCTCTCTGGACATGCCAGCTGTCTCCCATTGCTCTTTCAGGTTCTGGCGTGCCGGCTAGTTAGTCTTCACGCACGGGGGAGCACCAGAAACTGGAAGAGCAGCTTCAAAGAAGAGCCAGCGCTGTCCGAAGACGTCTCCGTGGTCTTGTAGCCAGCATGACTCAATGCCAAAGGTGCACAGGACACTGTTCCCTTCCCACCAAAGGTGGTTCCTATTTTTCTACTTGCATTTTTATGTGCTTTCGAACTGCTAGATTGGGAGAAGCTGGGACGGGTAACGGGAGCTCACTCCATTATGGGGCGCTAGGGATTTGATCGGCTGAACTGCCGACCTTTCTGATTGACAAGCTCAGTGTCTTAGCCACTGAGCCACTGCTTCCCTTAGATAGATAGATAGATAGATAGATAGATAGATAGATAGATAGATAGATAGATAGATAGGCAGGCAGGCAGGCAGGCAGGCAGGCAGGCAGGCAGGCAGGCAGGCAGGCAGGCAGGCAGGCAGGCAGGCAGGCAGGCAGGCAGGCAGGCAGGCAGGCAGGCAGGCAGGCAGGCAGGCAGGCAGGCAGGCAGGCAGGCAGGCAGGCAGGCAGGCAGGCAGGCAGGCAGGCAGGCAGGCAGGCAGGCAGGCAGGCAGATTGAGGGGACCTTTGTGCTTTCCAAACTTGGTTTTCTGGCAGACATTTCATTACCAAACTAGATAACACCATCAGTTTATATTCTAGTGCACGTATGTCAAACTCGATCACATCACGTTTTTTGCCTTTGCGGAGCTCGGGTGGGCGTGGTCTGCACGTTGGGCTGCCAGTTTGTCAGGCATAGTGGCTTGCCCTGTCAGTTTTAGTGGGAGTGGTCTTGGAGATTATTTGGTTGGACTGTTCACTGTTAGCATCTTTGTCAGTTCCTTGATTGGGGCATTGCTTACTTCTGGATGGTTGGTCTTATGTAAATCTTGGAGTTAATTTATGCCCATCTGGGGGCTGATTGCTTGTGGGGAGATGCATTGGTTTTCTGAGTGTTGTGGCTCACCAGCAGCTGATTTGGACAGTGAGGAGGTTGGAGAGGAGTTGGGGGAAGGCTCTGTGTCGGAGGCAGAGATGGAGCCAGAGCTGTATGCCAGTTATCAGCTGCCTTCAGAGTCGGACATCAGTGATGTAGACGAACAGCTGGAGCCTGTTCCCAGTGTGCACATGCGCAGAGTTGCCAGGCAAAGGGAACAGCTATAGAACAAGAGTCAACTTGGGAGTGAAGCCACAGGCGGATGATGAATGGCCCCTCCCAGAGGAAATAAAAGAGGAGCGTCAGGGGAGTGGAGTTTGCAGGAGACAATTAGTTCGCTTCATTGGTTCGTGACTCTCTGAGACTCCTGACCAAGTTCTGCAGATAGCGGCCTGTCAGCTCTCCAAGCCAGATAAGGTCTGTGACTGTAAATCCTCCCTTGAAGGACTTTGCTGGATGTGAATGAGGAGAATTCACAGCAAATTAATAAAAGGGTTTTTTGTCGGGACAAGGAGTTTGCTTCAGGCTCTTGGGAAGCCTAGGTCAGAACAGTGAGTAGTAAAGGCAGTGTGTAGTAAATGGATGAGACGTGCAGAGATGGTAAAATGCAGGACAGGCATTGAGTTTTCCTGAGTTCACTGTGCAGTTCGGGGGAATTTTGGGGGGGCTATTTATGGCAGAGTATACAACAAGGAGACTATTCTGGCTTGACGTCAGACTCGGACATTCGATTGCAGGAGAGGCTGGGATTCATGCCGCTGCTCAGTCCAGTCTCGGTCTCTTGCCTGGCTGTTGCTCGGTCCCTTGGGAAGCGGCCATGCCTGGCATACTTCACCTGATTAAAAGGGTGGAGAACCGTTTCCTGAAACTTGCTTTTCTTTTTTATTGAGATTCAACCTTGCCAAACGAGATCACCTTTGTACAGGTTAAGGAGCGGATTCCTTTCCTGGCATTTTAATAATGACAGGAGCTAAATTATGACCGTAGAGAGACTGGCTTACGGAAGGCGTTGTTGACAGAGGTCAAGATGACAGTATTGCGCTCCCATGTCTGAATGTTGAGAGAGGCACTCACTGTTTTGCAAAACTGAATTCTCTCAAGCACATTTATACTTAGCAAACAGATTCCTCCCCCTTCTCCTTCCTCCTCCTCTTCCTCCTCTTCTATTTCCTTCTTCCTCCTCCTCCCTTTTTTCACTATCTCCTCCCCTCCTCCTCCTTCTCCTCCTCCTTCCTCCTTCGCTTTCCTCCTTTTTCTTTTTCCGCTTTCCCCTCCCACTCTCTTCTTCCTTTCCCCTCCTCATTGTCCTTCTTCCCCCTAACCCTTCTACTTCTTCCTCCATTCTTTCTTCCTCCTCCTTCCTCCTTTTTTCCCCTTCCACCCCATTCTGTTCCCAAACTTTTTGGTTTGCTCATTGGGCAGTTTTTCACCCTCCGCAAGCTTCAGGGAAGTCTCTGGAAGGTGAAAAGCGGCAGAAAATCAAGGCTGAAAATCAGCTGGCCAGCATGCACATGTGCGCTGGAGCTGACAGGGCAACACCTTGCATGCCCTCAGAAATGGCTCCTCGTGCCATAGGTTCGCCATCATGGGTATATTCTCCTGCTTGAGAAGAGGGTTGGACTAGAAGACCTCCGACATCCCTTCCTGCTCTATTCTGATTGATTGATTGATAACTGATTAAAATATTTGGGAAGAGCCAAATCTAATGCCTAACTAAAAACCAATCTGCACTTTTCACTAGAATTAAGGAGAAACACCCTAACAGTGAGAACGATTAACTAGGGGAGAACAGCTTGTCTCCCTTTTCTTTGTGGCAGCTCCTGAGATAATGAAACACTGCTATCATGTCACTGCCTAGATCAGTAATGGCTAACTTTTTTCTCCTGGCGTGCCAAAATCGCATGTGCATGTGTGCCCACACCCATAATGCAATGCGCCCCACCCCTGTGCATGTGCCCAAGACACCCATGCACTCCCCCCCAGATGCACGTGACACCTCCCACACTCCCCCCCCCCTGTGTCCCATTTTGACCTAGCAGGCCTCCCTGAAGCCTCCTGGAACCAAAAATGGGTCCGGGGGGAGCACTGCCCCCCATGCCCCACAACGCCCATGCATGCATGTGTGACTGCCCCGCCCCCTCCACACATGCATGTGTGGCAGAGACCCAAAAATCAGCTGGCCGGTGGGAGGCATGCGCGCATGCGTGGTGAAGCTTAGCTGGCCGATGGCTTGTGTGCCTGAAGACGTGCCATAGCTTCACCATCACAGCCCTAGTTAATCCACTTTCTCCTAGGTGCTTTATGGCTTAGAAATAAATGGCAACAGCAGCCTTTGAAAACTGACTTCTGTCTGCCAACTGTGTTTTGGGCTACAACACGTTGGAACGGGAGGTATACTACAGCCGAGGCTCAGGATATTCCTCCAGGAAGAAGTGAGCAGTCTTGAGATCCCACATCAAATTCAAATGCTCCTCGTGTGGGAGGCTGGTTGTTTGGGTGCTCCCAAGATTGTTGCTATTTATAAGGCTCTCCGTGCGAATTTTGGTTAACGATGGATGTTGCTTTTTTCCAGACAGGTTGCTATGATATGCTAAGAGGGTGTTGATGTAAAACAGGAGTGAATGACAGCATTCTTCATACATTTTACGATAGGGTTTAGGGAACAGGGGGAGGGGTGGATGGACAAACTTTGAATGGCCCTTTGCACATACACTATATTGCCAAAAGTATTCGCTCACCCATCCAAACAATCAGAATCAGGTGTTCCAATCCCTTCCATGGCCACAGGTCAGTGGTGGGTTTCAGAAATTTTCAGAACCTCTTCTATAGGTGTGGCCTACTTTGTGGGAGTGGCTTGCCAGCCATGTGACCGGGTGGGAGTGGCTTGGCAGCCATGTGACTGGGTGGGCATGGCCGACTTGTAAAATGTGGTGAAACTCACTTAACAATGCTCTTGCTTAGCAACCAAAATGTTGGCTCAGAAACTCTGGCATTTGAAGCACGCAAGTCTTAAAGCTGTCAAGTTAAAAGACCCTTGCACCCCTAACCCTTTAGAAAAAAAACCCAGGGGTGTTCAAACTTGACAGCTTTAAGACTTGTGGACTTCAAGTCCCAGAATTCTTCCTCTCGCTCTTCATCTTGATGATGTGCGGACGGGCGGGGGGAGGGAGCTGGAACCGGTTCTAACTGTAGATTTGTGGAACCTCTTCTATAGAAGAAGTTAGAACTGGCAGGAACCCACCTCTGCCACAGGTGTATAAAATTAAGTACCTAGGCATGCAGACTGTTTTGACAAACATTTGCAAAAGAATGGGTCGCTCTCATGAGCTCAGTGAATTCCAGCGAGGAAGTGTGATAGGATGCCACCTGGGCAACAAATCCAGTCGTGAAATTTCCTCGCTCCTAAATATTCCACAGTCAACTGTTAGCTGTATTATAAGAATTTCAGGTGGCACAGTCCTTTTCTTCAGTGGCATCCAGTGGTACCAGTTGGAACGGCCCCAGCGTCACCCACATGGACGCGTGCGGTGCAGGCGCAAATGCACGTGGCGCATGCATGTGTCATACTTGCCTGCGATGCTTCTGCAAGCCTTGACAATGCTCCAGCTGCTCGGCGGAGCATCGCGCAGGTGCCATACCCGCCATGTACATGCACGGAAGCGCCAAAGACTTAAAGGACAGGTAAGGTGCTCGGGCGGGCACTCTGGAGCACCATGCCGGAATGGTACCCGGTGCTCTGGGCAGGCTCCGGTACGCCCGTACCAGGGTGTACCGCCTCTGACCCACCACTGGTGGCATCAGAGGTGGTATTCAGCTGGTTTGGATCGGTTCGCTTGAATCGGTAGTGGAAATTGTGGGTGGATTGAGCCCACCCACCCGCTCTGCCTCTATGTTGTCCTATTTAGGGTCTTTTTTGAGCAAGTCCGGGCGTGTGCACGGATGGGGCTCATGCAAGCGAGTCAGGGGTGGGTTGCTCCCGGCATTACTTGCCGGTTCAGCATGCAAAAGAAATGCTCTGCGCGCATGCACATTTGCAGCTAAAAAGGTCTGCAAATGCACAGAACATTAGAAAAGCGGGAGGGGGGAAATTACATTTTTGGAATGGAGTTTGCTCTGTGCATGAGGAGAACCAAAAAACAAGATGGCCCTGCCACAATAGAACCAGTTTGGGGGCATGGCAGGCCGAGTTACTACCTACTCGGCTGAACCGGTCCAAACTGGTAGGAACCCACCTCTGAAGCGAGTGTGTATGTGTGCGTGCACATTTGCGAAGTGGTAGGGAAGGTAAGTGAAAACCACCCCTGAGTGGCACCCAATCTCTGGAACATCATCCCTCCCATGCCTCCCCCGAGGTGAGATAGCAATAGCATTGTCCCAAAGGTGCTTTTTTTCAAGAGGCAACTGGACTTTCTTGTTCTTTGTTTTGAAGACGTTTCGCTTCTGCTCCAAGAAGCTTCTTCACCTCTGACAGGACGGTGGGGAATGGAAGGATTGATGCTCCTTGCAGACAGCTGGTCATTTGTGTCCTTTTAGAGGGTCGTTGAGGCCACTTGGAGGCTTGTCTTTGTCCTCAGGGTCACCTGAGTGGTGCAAATGGGTGTGTGGACCCCCCATTGGCTGCAGGATGTTTTTCTGCCCTTTGTCCCATCACGGATGAAGACAGACACAGGCGTTGGGGATGAGTCCGTGTTGCCTTCCTCTCAAACTGAAGCGCACATGCTTCCCGTAGTCTGTAATTTTTCTGGAAAGGCGTTCATTCTCCCATACCATTCAAAGGGGATTCATCCCAAACTGCATGACTAAATGTATACAGAGATTCTCATCCAGCCCACGGGGTGCTTAGATCTTTGCCTGAGGGGCCACCCTAGAAACAGTGAAGGACTGGCCCATGGGGCCTCTGTCAGTGAAAACAGAGCTCTGTTTTAGGCTGCGACAGCCTCCTGCAACCCTCTGCCAGCAAAAACAGAGTTCAGAGAGGCCGCAGGAGGTGGTTGTGGCCAAAAATGGAGTCTTGATGAGAGACATTGAACTGACCAAGGCCCCTAGCCACGCCCGCCTAACTCACCTCGGTCAAACAATACCCTGAGGTGGCCCTCAATGAAATCGAGTTTGTCACCCCTGCACTAGAAGTGGGAAAGGGGGTTCAGCTCATTTCGAACGAATATGAGTTGGATTAGGAGAAGAATTCCCCTTCAAGTTCTGTATTTTTTGGAGTATAAGACGCTCCGAAGTATAAGACACACCTAGTTTTGGGGGAGGAAAACAAGGGGAAAAAAATCTGCCTCTGCCTCCCAGCAGTTTGCCTCCTTGCAACAAACAGCAAACAGTACAGACAATATACACTGTTTGTAGTGTTACATTTCAGACTATACTTGTACAGATGCTGTTAAAATTGATGTGGCTTTCTGGAAGTATAGTTATTCTCTGCTATTTAAAAGAAAAGCACTTTTTAAAACAATAGCACGGGGCCTCTTCAGATCAAGCATTTATTTTAAAGAGCTTCTTCTCATTTTGTTAAGTTGTCTAGACTAATAATAAAGCAGTCTTTAAAAAATAAGTCTAATGGTTTGAACATTCTATAGGCATTTATAGTTGTTGACTTACCTCCTTGCAGCAAACAGCCTAATTAGCACAAGAAACAAAAATCTGCCTCTGCCTCCCAGCAATTTGCCTCGTGGAGCAGAGAGCAAGTTTCACTTTCAATTTCTCCCGATCATGAGGTGTTTCAGGATGCAGGGATTGCTATAGGCTATTGAAGCCTCTGCAAGCCCTGTTTGCTGCAAAGAGGTAAATTGCTGGGAGGCAGAGGTCAAAGAATTCGGGCTGGTGACTGGGTGGGTGGGTACATTCAGTGTATAAGATGCACCCAAATTTTCACCCTCTTTTAGGGGGAAAAAGGTGCATCTTATACTCCAAAAAATACGGTATTTGAGATGGGGGTGGAGGAAAGCAAGAAAAGAGAATGGAAGCCAGGAATAACAGAACAAATACATTTGCTAGCTTCTATAGCAGGTGTGGCTCGCCCCAGCTGCAGTCCAACTAAGCCACCTGCTCTTCAGCTGCTTGCAGTTTTTCATTTCAATCCATAGAAGGGACCAGTTCTGATTTTTAAGCTTTTAGCAAGCTTGAGAGAATTGCTTTTGCTCAGATTAAGTAAGCTAAAGAAAGCAAACCATGCTTCAAAACTCAGATTGGATCATGGGCAGGCAATAAAATCAAATTTTGGATTTAATCCTATTTGGAGTAGGTTGAATTTAAGCCTTATTGATTTGCAACGGTTCTGTTCTAAGCACGATGATATTCCCCGTGAAGTCTCTTTTCTTTTAGACCTGTTTTCTTTTTTCCCCCTATTTTTTTCTTTTCCCATATCTTAATGGTATCCCTCCGGGGCCAGACCTTTGTTAGATTAAAAAACTGAAAGAGTCTAGTATTGCTTGATTTAAAAAAAATGCTGAAGTACGATGCTGTTTTCTTTGAGGTTACTATAAGGTAGCAGAAACAACAAAGAGTTTCAAAAGTTTCTTAAGGCATAGGTTTTTGCAATCTATAGTTTATAATTTAGGGACGCAGTGGCTCAGTGGCTAAGATGCTGAGCTTGTCGATCAGAAAGGTCAGCAGTTCAGCGTTCAAATCCTTAGTGCCGCGTAACTGAGTTAGCCCCCGTTACTTGTCCCAGCTTCTGCCAACCTAGCAGTTCGAAAGCACGTAAAAGTACAAGTAGAAAAATAAAAACCACCTTTGGTGGGAAGGTAACAGCGTTACAGTGCGCCTTCGGCATTGAGTCATGCCGGCCACATGACCATGGAGACATCTTCAGACAGCGCTAGCTTTTCGGCTTTGAAACGGAGATGAGCACCGTCCCCTAGAGTCGGAAATGACTAGCACATATGTGCGTGGGAAACCTTTAACTTTATCTAGTTTATAATTTGCAATCTATAGTTTTTGCAGTGTACTACTGCATTCAGTTCTGGTCGCCACGATGTAGAAAAGATGTGGAGACTCTAGAAAGAGTGCAGAGAAGAGCAACAAAGATGATTAGGGGACTGGAGACTAAAACATATGAAGAACGGTTGCAGGAACTAGGTATGTCTAGCTTAAGAGAAAGAAGGACTAGGGGAGACATGATAGCAGTGTTCCAATATCTCAGGGGTTGCCACAAAGAAGAGGGAGTCAAGCTATTCTCCAAGGCACCTGTGGACAGAACAAGAAGCAATGGGTGGAAACTAATCAAGGAGAGAAGCAACTTAGAACTGAGGAGAAACTTCCTGACAGTTAGAACAATTAATCCGTGGAACAGAAGTTGCCTCCATAAGTTGTGAATGCCCCAACACTGGAAGTCTTTAAGAAGATGTTGGATAGCTATTTGTCTGAAACGGTATACGGTTTCCTGCCTAGGCAGGGGGTTGGACTAGAAGACCTCCAAGGTCCCTTCCAACTCTACTATTGTATTGTATTGTATTGTATTACTATTTATAAATAGTCCATGATGTAGCTCAGAATCAGCAGATGTGTGTGTGTGTGTGTGTTTGTTTGTGTGTGTGTCTTCATGCATGTGTTTTGTCTTACATTTATTTTATTACAAAGTTGCATGAGGACTAGTTCATCAACTTGAGAGTGTTTCATCCTTAGGAGCTTTCAGATAAAAAAGGTGAGGATTTTTGCCTTGGGCAGAATTGGATTAAAAGACCTCCAAAGTCCTTCTTGAGGCTACAATTCCAAAATTGCATCTTTAGGCAAAACAAACTACTTTAATAAAGGATAATATTTGTAGCTCAGGATTGACAGGAGGGATCCTTGGTTCTCTCTGAGCTTGCTTGTGTCAGGCCTGCAGCCCTATTTTCTTTTGGATCTCTGGCCTGCCCCACTTTCTATTATTCTACAATGCATTTTCTATTGTGGGGAAATGGGAGGGGGGATTGTATGGCGTTAGATGATATGTAGCCATAACAAAATTCTTTCTAGAAAGCCAAGGTCATCCTTTGTCTTTGCACCTCTGCACCTGACCAGAACTAGATGGGTGGAATTGCCAGCATGGCTGTGGAAGATTGGACCATGGGATGGACTTGTGGGTGTGGGGGCAAGATCTTGAACTTTCAACTGGGTGGGGAAAACCGGGAAGCTTTCAGATTCGGGTTTTCCCAGATGTGCCAACATGTCTCTCTTCATAAATTGGAACTTTGAGCAATCCTTTGCCTCGGACTCTGATTTACTTTTGGATGCTATTTGGAACTCTGACAGCTTGTTTTCTTGCAGACATTTCTCACTGATGATGTTACCTACTTTGGGTAATGAAACGTCTGCAAGAAAACAAGCTCAGAGAGCATCAAGGACTCCTCCCAAACTACTTTGGCATGCAGATTCTGGATATTAAACTCATGTACCTGAGTTACCTAATTTCCCTAACACGAATAAGCTTCTCCATTAGGTTCAATTCATCTTTTTTTGTATCCAAATTTTTAGACTGAAGACTTTGAGGCTCAGTGCAATTAACCAAACCTGTCCTATATTTACGCAATGACTTATTTTACAATGCACTTTCAGTGTGAAGCTGTCAAAAGGATGATCGATGGAGACCAATAAAGTCAATATAATCCCCGCAATATATAAAATTAGCACAGAGAAGCTGCAGCTGAGAACTAATAACTTCAGTTAAGCCATAAAATTCAACAAGCGGTAACATATGGTCAGATTCGGTTATTCACTTCATTTCTCTCCCCCCCCCCCCATAGTAAGTAGATTTTTTTGGGGGGGGGGGAAACTCTTGAGTTTTTTTCTTAGAAAACATTGAAAAAATTAATAAATGACTTTGTGCTTTGCATCTGGAGAAAATAACATGCCAGATATCTAAAGGGGAATAGGCTTGATGGTTTTGTCTAAAAGTGTAATTACAGGTAGTCTTCAACTTATGAATGTAATGGGATCTGCCAATCATGGTCATAAGTCATGACAATTGCATAATGTGCCAGTCACATTTTTTTGGGGTTTGCTGAAAAATAGAACTAAATGCTTTTTTCAGCAAACCTATTGTAAAAAGAGGGGATAGATAGATAAATAGACAGATGGATAGATAGATGAGATAGAAAGATAGATGGATGATAGATTATATACTGTATGTATGTATGTATGTATGTATGTATGTAGGTATGTAGGTATGTAGGTATGTAGGTAGGTAGATGGTTAGATGGCACAATGGTTAGAATGCAGTACTGCAGGCTACTTCTGCTGCCTGCTGGCTGCCTGCAATTTGGCAATTTGAATCTCACCAGGCTCAAGGCTGAGTCAGTCTTCCATCCTTATATTGGGGGCAATATACTGATTCTGTAAACCACTTAGAAAGTGCTGTAAAACACTATGAAGCAGTATATAAGTCTAAATGCTACTGCAATTGCTAGATAGATAGGTAGTTAGGTAGGTAGGTAGATAGATGAGATAGAAATAGAGATAGATAGATAGATAGATAGATAGATAGATAGATAGATAGATAGATAGATAGATAGATAGATAGATAGACAGACAGACAGACAGACAGACAGACAGACAAATCATGGATAGCGGGATAGATTAGATAGGTAGATTGATAGGTAGATAGGTAGACGGACAGACAGATGATGGATGGATGGATGGGAAAGACTGTGAGTGGTCCTTGGTGCTCTCTGAGCTTGGTTGTTTTCTTGCAGATGTTTTGTTATTCAACTAGGGAACATCATCAGTGCTAGAAGGAAGTGGGGTTTGCTCTCTCTTTATATTCCCATGGCTTTCCCTGTCAGGGTTGGTGGGAGTTGCCTTGGAGGTTCTTTGGTTGGGCTGTTTACTGTTGGCTTCTTTGGCAATTCCTTGATTGGGGTATTGTTTACTTCTTGATTGTTGGTCTGATGTAAATGTTGGTATTCATCTATGCTCATCGGAGTGTTGATTGCTGGTGAAGCGTTTCGGTCTTTTTGTCCCCTTATTGATTGTCTCTTTTTATGGTATGTAAATGTTGTTTTTCTCTATGTGTCTATTGATGGCCAATTTGTCAGGCTTCCAAGAATTCTCTAACATCTTTGGACTAGGCTTGGTCTAGGATGGTCACCGTTTTCCATTTGAAACTATGACTCTCTCTGTATGTTGTAAAATTAAAGCATTTTCACCATGTCTTCTGATGGATAGTTGGTGCTCATGGATGTGTTCTGCTAGTTGACTCATGAATCAATTAGGGCATATTTCGGAAACCTGAGACTGGTCTTCTTTGTCCTACATGGTGGCTGTTGCAGTCTTTTTATTGTATGTTGTAGATGATTCCCCTATTGTTCAAATAATGGAATATGGACTGCAAATATGGTTCTGTTACTGAGCACCCAAAGCTTAGTCATACAGCAGCAGGGGGAGTGACCACTGCAACATCAAATCTGGGTTATAAGTACCCCATCTCCCTGCACTGGAACTTTAAGCAATTTCTAACCAAATGGGCATACATTGACCTGTATCACTAGCATCAAAAAGCATAACTTTAGGGGGAGATGGACAAAACTGGGGGCATCCTGAACAAATATTCAGATGGTGGTAATAATGTTAAAAAGCCCAGCTTAGTGCTGGTGTTGTTGGGTGAACATAAATTGGCATGAGCAAAATTATGATGTGAGCTATTAGCAAGCATGTTGTAGGAGAAGGGCAGGTGGAGTCAAGCAAGTCATCAGCCTAAACTCATTATGTTCCCACCATCTGTCTAAGTGCAGCCCCTTTGGAATGCTGTTGACTCTTATCTAGTGCCATTTCAGTGTTGACCATAAATACTTATGAATAGGCATGATGAATAAATTAACCGGAATTTGATGTCCGGTCCCGATTCAGAGCAACAAAGAGGATTAGGGGACTGGAGACTAAAACATATGAAGAATGGTTGCAGGAACTGGGTATGTTTAGCTTAAGAGAAAGAAGGACTAGGGGAGACATGATAGCAGTCTTCCAATATCTCAGGGGTTGCCACAAAGAAGAGGGAGTCAAACTGTTCTCCAAGGCACCTGAAGGTAGAACAAGAAGCAATGGGTGGAAACTAATCAAGGAGAGAAGCAACTTAGAACTGAGGAGAAATTTCCTAACAGTGAGGATAATTAACCAGTGGAACTACTTGCCTCCAGAAGTTGTGAATGCCCCAACACTGGAAGTCTTTAAGAAGATGTTGGATAGCCATTTGTCTGAAACGGTATAGGGTTTCCTGCCTAGGCAGGGGGTTGGACTAGAAGACCTCCAAGGTCCCTTCCAACTCTACTATTGTATTGTATTGTATTGTAATCAAGGAGAGAAGCAACTTAGAACTGAGGAGAAATTTCCTGACAGTGAGAACAATTAATCAGTGGAACAGAAGTTGCCTCCAGAAGTTGTGAATGTCCCAACACTGGAAGTCTTTAAGAAGATGTTGGATAGCCATTTGTCTGAAACGGTATAGGGTTTCCTGCCTAGGCAGGGGGTTGGACTAGAAGACCTCCAAGGTCCCCTTCCAACTCTACTATTGTATTGTATTGTATTCTTTGTGCCCAACAGTGTAGTGAAGTATATCGACCAACGAAACCGAATTGGCTTAATTAGTCTTTGTGTCAGCCCAACAAGGTAGATCAGATGAGGAAATCAATGTCGTATAGGTCAGGATTATTTTTCCTCTAATAAGATTAGTAACAGAATCTGGAAAGTCCAAACTGCTGGCATTTCCTTGGTAGCAGCTCTTTCTTCTGTTCTTTAAGTCTTCTCTATTTGGAGAGCAGGGAAAGACAGACCCCAGAAGCACATGTATATAGGTAGTCCTCAATTTACAACAGTTCATTTAGTGACCTTCAAAGTTGCAACAGCACTGAGCCTTTTTCACACTTACAACCATTGCAGCATCCCCAGGAGAGTCACATGATCAAAATTCAGATGCTTGGCTCATATTCACGACGGTTGCAATGTCTCGGGGTCATGTGATCTGACAGGCAAAGTCAACGGGGAAACCAGATTCACTTTACAACTAGCTTAACAACTGCAGGGTTTCATTTAACAACCATGGCAAGAAAGGTCGTTGTCAACTCGCAAAACATCCCTCTTGAATTGCCATAGGCTTGGGGGGGGGGGACTGATGATGCAGCATGGCAACCACAATCAGAAGCACATTCCACGCACACCTTTCTCAAGGCTGTATCCCAGGTTACTTGCAACAGCCAGAGGGGCATGATCTCTACAGCCTGCGGAAGTGCTCTGTTGGAGAATGTGATTTATGACACACCCTGGGGGAAGCGGGGAAAAGAGGGTCATAATTGGGTTGTAAATTACATGGGGTCAGAGCTGGCTTCACTTGGGTACGTGCTGACATGTTGTCCTAATAAATAACTGGATTTCTTTTGAAGCTTTTGAGGCTCATAGTTTAATTTGGGCATCCATTGGAACCCTGACCGCCGTACAATGGGGCAAAACTCACTTAACCAACATTTCATTTAGCAAGAGAATATTTGGGCTCAATTGTGGTCATAAGCTGGAGACTACTGGTACGGGGTATTCATACTGAAAATTAAGTATTATCCTTTGCCAAGTGTCAGACCCAAGTTGTAGCAGCTCACTGCAGGAGAAGAAGATGAAGAAGCAATATAGTAACAGATCTGATTAATGATCTTTAAAACCTCATTTACTGACCAGTTAATTAAGCAAGGAACGTGGGATGCTGCTGCTGCTGCTAATAATAATGCCACTTAATTACCAGAATAATCAGTGCTATAAATAGTGGCCAACACTTGCACGTTGGCTGATTAAGGAGCCGGACTTTAAAGGATTGCCTAGGGTGGGTGGTAGGAAGAGTGCTTGATTAAAAATGATGCTTTAAATGAAGAATGCAAGAGAGGTGTCAGGGTTCCAAATAGCATCCAAAAGTAAGTCAGAGTCCGAGGCAAAGTATTTCTCAAAGTTCCAATTTATGAAGAGAGCCATGTTGGCCCATCTGGGGAAAACCCGAATCTGAAAGCTTCCCGGTTTTCCCCACCCAATTGAAAGTTCAAGATCTTGCCCCCACACCCACAAGTCCATCATCCCATGGTCCAATCTCCCACTGGTATGCTGGCAATTCCACCCACCCAGTTCCGGTCAGGTGCAGAGACGAAAGATGACCTTGGCTTTCTAGAAAGAATTTTGTTATGGCTTCATATCATCTACCTCCGTACAATCCCTCCTCCCATTTTCCCACAATAGAAAATGCATAGTAGAATAATAGAAAGTGTGGCAGGCCAAAGATCCAAAAGAAAAGATGCCTGCAGGCCTGACAAGAGGACTCCCTGGTCAAACAAGTTGCAAACTAATAATTCCCTCCATTTTATTTATTTATCTGATTTTGGATTTGTTTTTGTTCCACCTTTGTCCTTTTGAGTTATTCTCTTATTTGATTTATTTTCTTCATTATTTTGTTATTTTCCTCCTTTGTTATTATTTTATATATTGAGACTTTGGAAAAAATGCAGAGAAGAGCAACTAAGATGATTAAAGGCCTGGAATCTAAAACATATGAAGACACAGTTGTGGAAATTGGTTATGTCTACTCTGGAGAAAAGAAGGATTAGGGGTGACATGATAGCAGTCTTCTAGTAATTGAGGGGCTGCCCCAAAGAGGAGGGGGGTCAACTTATTTTCTAAAGCACCAGAAGGCAAGGCAAGAAATGATGGATGGAAACTAATTTAAAAGTAAGGTTCTACATTTAGGCAAGAAAAACAAAATGCACAGGTACAGTGTAGGTGGTACCATGCTCAATAGTAGTAACTGTGAGAGGGATCTTGGAGTCCTAGTGGACAACTGCTTAAATATGAGCCAGCAGTGTGCAGCAGCTGCCAAAAAAGCCAACAAAGTTCTAGGCTGCATCAACAGAGGGATAGAATCAAGATCACGTGAAGTGTTAATACCACTTTATAATGCCTTGGTAAGGCTACACTTGGAATACTGCATTCAGTTTTGGTCGCCACGATGTAGAAAAGATGTGGAGACTCTGGAGAGAGTGCAGAGAAGAGCAACAAAGATGATTAGGGGACTGGAGGCTAAAACATATGAAGAACGGTTGCAGGAACTGGGTATGTCTAGTTTGTTGAAAAGAAGGACTAGGGGAGACATGATAGCAGTGTTCCAATATCTCAGGGGTTGCCACAAAGAAGAGGGAGTCAAACTATTCTCCAAGGCACCTGAGGGTAGGACAAGAAGCAATGGGTGGAAACTAATTAAGGAGAGAAGCAACTTAGAACTGAGGAGAAATTTCCTGACAGTTAGAACAATTAATCAGTGGAACAGTTTGCCTCCAGACGTTGTGAATGCTCCAACACTGGAAGTTTTAAAGATGATATTGGATAACCATTTGTCTGAAATGGTATAGGGTATCCTGCCTAGGCAGGGGATTGGACTAGAAGACCTCCAAGGTTCCTTCCTATTCTGTTCTGTTCTGTTCTGTTCCGTTCCGTTCCGTTCCATTCCAATCAAGGACAGAAGCCACCTGAAATCAAGGAGAAACTTCCCAACAGTGAGAACCAGTGAAACAGCTTTCCTTCGAAAGTTGCTTCATCACTGGAGGTTTTTAAGAAGAGATTGGATAGCCACTTGTCTGAAAGGGTCTTCTTCTTGATTGAGTAGGAGGTTAGACTACAAGACCTCCAGCTGAGGACAATTAACCAGTGGAAGAGCTTGCCTTCAGAAGTTGTGGGTCCTCCATCACTGGAGGATTTTAAGAAGAGATTGGACAGTCACTTGCCTGAAATGATATAGCATCTCCTGCTTAAGCAGGGGGCTGGACTAGAAGACCTCCAAGGTCCCTTCCATCTTTATTCTGATTGAATTGATTGAATTCTGTTCAGATTGATTCATTGTTTTAAATAAATAAGGCAGCAAACATACCCAATACTCCTTCCCCCTCTTATTTTCTCTGCAACAGCAATCCTGGGAGGTAGGTTGGATTCACTGGTCCAAAGATATCCAGCCATTTTACATTCTTAAAGTGGGATTAGAACTCACAATCTCCCAGCATCTATCTTGATGCCAAACTAGACCATGTACCCCACTTTTCAATTGCATTTCACTATAGCACAGAGTGGCTACTTTTGGATTGAAACACAAAGATCATAGAATTTATAGATTGGAAAGAATAATAGAATAACAGAGTAAGGGACCTTCGAGGTCTTCTAGTCCAACCCCCTGCTCAGGTAGGTGACCTTATATCATTTCAGACAAATGGTTGTCTCTTCTTAAAAACCTCCAATGTCGGAGCATTCACAACTTCTGGAGGCAAGTCGCTCCACCGATGAATTGTTCCCATTGTCAGCAATTTTGTCTGGATTGTTATGAATTATATAAATTAATTGTATATACATTTATTCTTATAAATTGCAATTCATTGTTCTAACTGTCAGGAAAGGACTTTGTAAGACATTTAGTCAAATTCCTTCTCAAGGTAGGAAGCTACTCAACCATCCCCAGCAGGCAGTAGGCAACCTAATTGCAAAACTCCAGTAAAAAGACTCCACGGTTATTTGAGGCAGGCTGTATTACTGCTTAAGTAGTCGTTTGTTCTGGCATCGGGATCATTTATTGGGATGAAAGAATGTAAAAAAAAGTATGGTGGCTACAATTGCAATATTGAACCAAATAAAAGAGAATATTTGTAACACAATGTTGAACAGGGGAGCCCTTGCTGTGCTCTCAACTTGGCTGTTTGCTTGCAAACATTTCATTATCCAACTAGGTAACATCATCAATGCTAGAAGCGAGTGGTGTTTGCTCTCCGCTTATATGCAGTAGCTTGCTCCTTTCCCGTCCAGTACTGATGAGGTAGCTCATGGATATCAAACTCAATTTCATTGAGGGTTGCATCAGGTCTGTGGTTGACCTTAGGGGGGGCGTGGCTTGGCAGAATAGGTGGGTGTGGCAAACTGGGTGGGTGTGGCCAGTTTGACACCACTCCCCAAATTGCTGGCATGTTTTTTTTTAAAAATTTTTAAATTTTAATTGAACAAAAACACAAAAAATGAATCATCCTTCAATACATCTTGTAGAAAGCGTGTCGATTGGTTACAAATAACTTTCGTGCATTTCTTCCATAGTCACTACTTATAGTTCATCATAGATTATACACTTTAAATCAAAAATCTTTATATATCTGACCGTCAATATATCACAATTCTCATTTGACTACAATTATTTGAACGTGCTTCTGCTTGAACTTATTCATACTTAAAAACCGCAACCACATAATGGCACTTGTTAGCTGTTTCAAAAATCCTCCAATAACATTACACTTTTATGAGATATTCTGAGTAAAAATTAATTGATAAAGTTTCTAAGCTTCCCCCCCCCCCGCTGTTTAAAATATTATATCCATGTTGCTTTTACCAATACCAGAGCATATATATATATTATTAAACAATATCCATCAACATTTCCTTGTTGTTATTATAATTAGCTAAAAGTCATTTACTATTTATATCCCAACTCCTCTCGTCAAACCCCCCCAAAAATTATACCTTTATGACAAAACCTAAATAGAAGTTTGTTGGTAAAATTTATAGGTCTTTTTCCCAGGTCACAATTTGCAATCTATATCCAGATTTCTTTTACTAGTTTAACAGTGCATGGTATACACTCATTAAGTTATATCCATTATCATTCCATTATTGTTAATTATAGTTATTTAATTATTGACGAATAAACATTTAATAACAATCTAAAACAATCTAAAAATTATTAAATTCCTACTTATTGCTCAACCAAAATTAACTAATTTTTTATTATCAACTTTCATTGTCAACCTGTATCTTTCCAGTAAGTTTTTTCTTCACGTGGGCCAGATCTGACCACATTGCGGGCTGGATCCAGCCTGCAGGCCTTGAGTTTGACACCCCTGAGGTAACTGCTGCTAAAAACACGGGACTTCTTGGGACTCTCTGAGCTTGGTTGTTTTCTTGCAGACATTTCATTATGTATCATCATCAGCGCATTATTACCTAGTTGGGTAATGAAACATCTGCAAAAACCCCCCGCAAGCAAACTCAGACAGCACCAAGGATCCCACAATACCGAAGCTCCATCATTTTACTTTAGATGCGTTGCACACAAGCAGGGCCGGATTTAGATGAAAAGAGGCCCTAGGCTATTCCACTTATGGGGCCCTTTCACCTCCCATTTTTAAGTTTGTAAATTACATGAGAGATAATAAAATACATCATTACTGTGATTTATATCAATATATTAAATGAAACATGTTGTAATTGGTACTAACCTTTATAAAAAAATGGGGCACGGATAATAAATAAAAATAAAAGGCCCCTCTTGATCTTGAGGCCCTAGGCTGAAGCCTAGTTAGCCTATAGGAAAATCCAGCCCTGCACACAAGCCATCATATAACGATCAGAGGTGGGATCCAGCAGGTTCTGACCAGTCCTGGAGAACCGGTAGCGGAAATTTTGAGTAGTTCGGAGAACCAGTAAATACCGCCTCTGACTGGCCCCGCCCCCATCTATTCTCTGCCTCCCGAGTCCCAGCTGATCGGGAGGGAATGGGGATTTTGCAGTATTCTTCCCCTGCCACGCCCACCATGCCACGCCCACAGAACCGGTAGTAAAAAAAAAAAGAATTTCACTACTGATAACAATGGATAGTTAGAATTGCAGAAAAAACAATTGCTACCCGTCTGCTTTCAGTTGAGGACCTGTATACTGCACAAGCCAGAACGAGGGCTGGGAACAGTGGTGGGTTCCTCCCGCTTCAGCCAAACCAATAGTAGCGGCAGCGGGAGGCCACGCCCACCTGCCAGGGCACTTCTGTGCGTGCGCAAAAGCTTCTGTGCAAGTGCAGAAGCATTGTGTGCGCATTTTACTACTGAACCTGTAGTAAAAATATTTGCAACCCACTACTGGCTAGGAATATATCTACAGACCCCTCACTTCCTGGACATAAACTGTTTCAATTTCCCCCCCTCAATTGATGCTCTATAAACCAAAACAACTAGACACAAAGACAGTCTTTTCCCCCATGCCATCCTTTTGCTAAACAACTAATTCCCACAACACTGTCAAACTACCTAATAGAGCAATAGTCTTCTCATCTTTTCTATTACTTATTCCTTATCTTCTTATGACTACGACTCTGTTGCTTGTACGTATCTTACGATTTATATTAAGAGTTTTATTTAGCATCCTAATAAGATTTATGTTGACTGCTTATTTAGTCTCCTAGGACTATCACGGAGTGTTGTATCCCATGATTTACGATGAATGTATTTTATGATGCCTATGATCATAATTTATTACTTGTTGCTTGTATGCACACTGAGAGCTTCTGCACAGGCGACAAATTCCTTGTGTGTCCAATCACACTTGGCCCATAAAGAATGCTGTTCTATTCCATATTGACTTCTTTTGCTCCCCCACCACCATAGATAGCTCTAATATTCAGCCCAAATTATGTTTATTGGAGTTGCAGCCCATTATTCTTTCTTTTGCTAGTAATTTCAACTAAGAACTGTACCATTTCCTTTTGTGTGTGAAGCTCTTTGGGTATTTGTAGCTTGCTTGTGTTTCTCGCCTTCGTTTTCATCTTTGTGTTCTGACCTAGGCTTCCCAAGAGCATGAAGCAAACCTGTAGGCTGGAGTCTGGGCGACTGAATGGGGCTGAGTATTTACTGGCCAGATGCCTTTCCTGTTGCAATTGCAGAGTTTTGTTCAGCAGATATATTCTCATTGTGGCCAGAGAGAGAAATATCTGTCTCTACTTAGGATCGAACTCACAATCTCCTGATTGTGAGGCGATAGCTCCACCTCTAGGCCACTGCACCACTCACCTGCAAATTCAGTTCAGTGTTGTCCATATCGTAAGGGGCTGGTCAAATCCAGGTGGTTTTTCCAAGATGCAGGGATAGCTTCAAATTTTTTTTGAGGGGGGGGCATTTTCTATCCAGCATTGTTTCCATCTCTTCCATATCTTGACAAACTTGAACATTGGGCACTATCTAATAAAATGAAATTCAATGGTGAAAAGAGTAAGGTTCTACATTTAGGCAAGAAAAACGAAATGCACAGGTACAGTATAGGTGGTATCTTGCTCAACAGTAGGAACTGTGAAAGGGATCTTGGAGTCCTAGTGGACAACCATTGAAATAGGAGCCAGGCGTGGGCAGCAGCTGCCAAAAAAGCCAACACAGTTCTAGGCTGCATCAACAGAGGGATAGAATCAAGATCACGTGAAGTGTTAATACCACTTTATAATGCCTTGGTAAGGCCACACTTGGAATACGGCATTGAGTTTTGGTTGCCACGATGTAAAAAAGATGTGAAGACTCTAGAAAGAGGGCAGAGAAGAGCAACAAAGATGATTAGGGGACTGGAGACTAAAACATATGAAGAACGGTTGCAGGAACTAGGTATGTTTAGCTTAAGAGAAAGAAGGACTAGGGGAGACATGATAGCAGTCTTCCAATATCTCAGGGGTTGCCACAAAGAAGAGGGAGTCAAGCTATTCTCCAAAGCACCTGGGGGTAGAACAAGAAGCAATGGGTGGAAACTAATCAAGGAGAGAAGCAACTTAAAACTGAGGAGAAATTTCCTGACAGTTAGAACAATTAATCAGTGAAACAACTTGCCTCCAGAAGTTGTGAATGCCCCAACACTGGAAGTCTTTAAGAAGATGTTGGATAGCCATTTTTCTGAAACGGTATAGGGTTTCCTGCCTAGGCAGGGGGTTGGACTAGAAGATCTCCAAGGTCTCTTCCAACTCTGCTATTGTATAAAATCATTTTTCACAAGTGCTTTATGAGTAGAAATGTCTGGGTGTCTAGATCGCAGCCTGTTTCACTCCAAGCAGGCCATGTGGCTTAGCATTGACAGCTGGGAGTTATCAATAATCTCCTTCGTCTTACTTCTGAAAGCGCACAAGAGCTGCACAAAGCAGGAGAACTGTTCAGCTTAAAAATAAACCTGACGAAGACCCAGGTTATGTTTAATAAATTCACCCGAGAAAGAAAAAAATATATATCTGGAGAACAACGAGACACAGTAAAGCATTACATATACTTTATGAAAGGAACGCAGTGGCTCAGTGGCTAAGACACTGAGCTTGTCGATCAGAAAGGTCAGCAGTTTGGTGGTTCGAATCCCTAGTGCTGCATAACAGAGTGAACTCCTGATACTTGTCCCAGCTTCTGCCAACCTAGCAGTTCAAAAGCACATAAAAATGCAGGTAGAAAAATAGGGACCACCTTTGGTGGGAAGGTAACAGCCTTCCATGAGCCTTCGGCATTTAGTCATGCCAGCCACATGACCACAGACAGTGCTGGCTCTTCTGCTTTGAAATGGAGATGAGCACCGCCCTTAGAGTCCAGAACGACTAGCACATATGCACGAGGGGAACCTTTACCTTTACATAGATTTTGGCCAACAAATCTCACTGGAAAGTGATACAATAAAGGCAATTGACTGGTGTGTTAAATGTGGTTGGCAGGCAGTTAGCAAGCTAGGCATAATTTTCAAGAACAACCTCCCCCTATGCCTGAAAAGAAAAGTTTTCGATCCGTGTGTGCTACCTGCTCTAACGTATGCTGGCAAAACATGGACATAATCTCAGAATTGAGACAAAAGCCACGAGCAATGCAAAGAGTCATGGGAAGCTACATGCTCGGCATCACAAGCAGGAGTGGTATTCACTTACTTTCCCTACTGGTTCTCAAACGTGAGTGCTCGCTCATGCACTCGCTTCACCCACACGCACCACATCCATGCATGCACTTAGCCTTCCATGCATGCGCTTTGGCTAAAAGAAGCGCTTCAATGGGATGCCATAGAGAGCCGGGGTGGGTGGGTGGGGCCAGCTGCGATTTCCACTACTGGTTTGGGCAAACCGATCCGAACCGGCAGAATATCATCTCTGATCACAAGACAAGAAAAACCCACACGCGTTTTAGAGACCAAACATACATAGGGAAAGGGAGAGAGGGAAAGGGAGAGGGCGAGGAAGAGGGAGAGAGGGAAAGGGAAAAGGGAGAAAGGGAAGGGGAGAGGGAGAAAGTGAGAGAGAAAAGGAGAGGGAGAGGGAGAGAGGGAAAGGGGGAATGAAAGGGAAAGGGAGTGGGATAGAGGGAAAGGGAGAAGGAGAGAGGGAAGGAGAGAGGGAGAGGGAGAAAGGGAGAGGGAAAAGAGGGAAAAGGAAAGGGAGAGAGAGGGGGGGAAGGGAGAAGGAAAGGGAAAGAGAGAGGGATAGAGGGAAAGGGAGAGAGGGAAAGGGGGAGGTAAAGAGATCAAGGAAGGAGAGGGGGGGGATGACAGAAAGCGGGAGACTCAAGAAAGCTTGTATTGCAGCCAAGAAAACTACCTGGAGATCTTCATGGAGACCTTCACCAAGAGTTCTGCTCGAATCAAAGGAGACTTTCAAGTTTAATGCTGATTCTCTGTGAAAAGAAATGATAACTTAAGGGCACCAGATGTGCACACAGTTGAGCAGATTCCTATGGTGGTGAACAACGGAGGTTAGCCAAACTTTGTTTAGCCGTGTGGATAATGGACACATTTGGTTTAAATTCCCAGTCTCCTTAAATTGTGGATGCACCAAACAGAAATAGAAACCTGAACTGTCAGGAAGTGACTTCATCTCAGCACTTAAACTTTATCAAACTAAATGTTTTCCCCTTCGGGGCAAGAATAGATCACGCGGCGAAGGGGAAAATGCAAAGCTCGGGAGAGTTTGGGTCAACTCCATCTGGGAAGCCTTCTCAAGCTCCTCCTTGACCCCTAGAAACATGAATCCCAAAACAGTTTTTAAAGCTCTGAGCCCTGAGGGGATGTGGCAGCGAGAGAACATCGAGGCTAATAAGAATCAATTCCGATGGAAAAAGCAAAGTCAGTGAACTTTCATTAATGGAAAGCTCCTTCTTTCTTTTCTTTTCTTTTCTTTTGGAGGAAAAAAAAAGAAATAAATAATACATCGGTGGGATTCACTTCCCTTCCCTACCGGTTTGCAAATGGAAGCGTGCGTGCACGCTGGCTTTGCTCGCACGCGCCACCTCTGCACATGCATACTGCCTTCTGCGTATGTGCAGTGCTCACACATTTCGTCGATACGGGTGGGTGCAGCCTCCCGCAGCCGCCTCTACCCGTTCATCCGAAACTGGAGAGAACCGGCTGAATACTACCTCTGAAGTAATAAAGATTTTTGTCACAGTTTCAGAGGGTGAGAACAAGGGACAGGAACTTACCAGTTACTGACTCTGGAACACAATTTCTCTCTAGAACGGCAGTGTTATTGTAGGATCAGTGATGGGCTGCTGCCAGTTTGTAACAAGGTCAGCCAATGGGAGCTGAAACAGTTTGGAGCCTGGGCATGGCTTAGCTCTGCAACTCTGAGTCTGTACTGAGCTCTAAACTAGTCTGCTGCTCTGTACTGAAACTGAAACTGTTCTCTCCTCCCTCCGCCTCTGTGTTTGCTAGTAATTTACTACCTCCTTGGAAAACCTGGTTTTGGTATTGTATATTTACTTCATGTGTTATATTATATATAAAGAGAAGTTAATGAATCCTGCTGAATTAGTTACCTGTGTCTGCTTTCTAGATGTGATTGATGCAACAAACTCTGATAGTTGGTCCTTTCTCTTCCTGACTTGATTGCATTCTTGGGCGGCATTATTGAGATTATAGTTGCACAATCACTAAGTCATGTCCATCTCTTCGTGATCCCATGAACCATAGCACACCAGCCCTCCCTATCCTCCACTGTCTCCTGGTGTTCGCCCAGATTCATCTTCATTGCATCAATGAAACTATCTAACTATCCCATTCTCTGTTGTCCCTTTCTACTTTTGCCAGTCAATCTTTCCCAACATCACTGAATCCTCTCTTCTCATTTGGTGGCCACAGTATTTGAGCTTCAACTTCAGTCTTGGGTGGTGGGGAAGAGAGAAAAATAACGATTTCTTGAACTTATAGGGTTCCAGCACCTTATCACTGATGTCCTCTAGAATCCATAGTCCTTTCCACCAGCAAGTCCCATCAGTAGCTCTGTCGTTCAGTCATGCTAGGACTTCACTGAAGATTCCTTCTCTACTTCCTCCTTGATTCACTTACTACAGGCAAACGATCCCAGCCATGACCAACCATCTCATCTTTCTCTGCTCAATACCTCTGCCTTTTATATAATTTCAGCTCTAAAGCAGATGTCCTCCATCCACCTAGTTTGAGTAGACATGAAGCTATTTGGTTTCTGTGTGACACTAAATCTGTGCCTGGTATATAGACAAAAAAAAACCTTTAATCTTGAGATCATCAGGGAACTTACCCTGTCAGTCATCCATGCTGAAAAATGTCATGCCGGGGTATTCCTATCCAACAGCTGAAGAGATGTTAGCATCACAAGAGCTTCTGAGATTTTTTTTTTTTTGCAATGGCCTTTAGAAGGTTGGAAGGGATTTTGGAGATCTTTAATCTAACCCTCTGATCAAGGCAGAAGATCCTATACCATCCCAATCATATGGCTGTTTTTGAAAACCTCCAGTGATGGAGCATTCACTTCCATGGGTTAATTGTTCTCACTTTCTCCTTACTTCTAGGTTGGATCTCTCTTTAATGCTCTTCCACCCATTACTTCTTCTCCTGCTCTCAGATGCTTTGGAAACTAGGTCAAACCTCTCTTCTCTGTGATAGCCCCGCAAGTAGTGGAAGACTGCAATCGTACTACCCATAGCCCTTCTCTTCATTAGACTTGACATACCTAGTACCCTCAATCATTCATTGGATGGTTTAGCCTCCAGAGCCCTTGTCATCTTTCTTGCTCTTCTCTGCACATTTTCTAGCATCTTTTTTGCATTGCGATGACCAGAACTGGATGTAGTATCCCAAATGTCGCCTGTAGTGTGGTCTAAAGAGGTAATATTGCTTCTTGTGATCTTGGTGTTATCCCATTATTGATGCAACTCAATGATGCATTGGCTTTTTTTGGCAGCTGCAGCATACTGCTGACTTAAGAATAGCCTAGCCTAGCCTAGCATAGAATTGGAAGGGACCTTGAAGGTCTTCTAGTCCAACCCCCTGCTTAGGCAGGAAACCCTATACCACTTTAGACAAATGGTTATCCAACATCTTCTTAAAAACCTCCGGTGTGGGAGCATTCACAACTTCTGGAGGCAAGCTGTTCCATTGATTAATTGTTCTAACTGTCAGGAAATTTCTCCTCAGTTCTAAGTTGCTTCTCTCCTTGATTAGTTTCCACCCATTGCTTCTTGTCCTGCCTTCAGGTGCTTTGGAGAATAGCTTGACTCCAGCTAATGTTTTATTTGTGATACATGACCATGTACTCTGCATGGATCTCCTGGTGGGCTACCATAAAATTATAAGACAAATTATAAAGCAGATTGGGGGATCAGGGAAGTAACAAAATGCATAGGAGTTACTGTGGCTGATCCCTCCCAACTACACTGAACGAAAAGCAATATCTGGAAAGGACATTCCGTATTTATGGATTTTGTGTTCCCCAGAATGTGAACTGAAGCTTGTCAACATGCTCGCAGGCAAAAAATTTGGAGGTTTTTTTTTTGGTGTGTGTGTGTGTGTGTGTGTGTGTTGTTGGTTGCCTTGACTGTAAGTCATAACTTAACAAATAAGAAATGCAGAAGCATAACTTCCTCTACATTTGCAAATCAATATGCTGTCATAAAATGCCAAAGACCTCAGGCATTGGAGGAAAAGAAAATGCACCGAACAGTCAATTATCTTTAAAACAGTCGCCGATTCTTCCTATAAAGGCCCAGGAAATTCTCTGCAGAGTGTTTTCTGCCTCTTAAGCAGTGGGTGTTGAGTTGAGCAGGGGAAAAATGCTAAATTTTGCTTAGCAAAAAAAGATCTTTTGAGAAATGTTGGCTCGGATTTGGCCTTTTTTTCTTCTTCCTATAAATGGGCTTTGGGGATAATTATTATTTCTTATTTGTCTAGCACATCTCTATCCCACAAGAGGTGGCTTCCTATTTTAAGACACTAAAAGCAAGTGACTCTTGCACAAAACATATCCGTGTTGTTTTGATCAGAGCCAAAGACCCTTTGGGAACTGATGGCACAAACAAATAGGTTTGGTTCCTCAGCTGGTCATTTGGGGTGAAGATCTGACCCAGAATTCTCGATAACCCATTTAGGAAGTGACACCTCACCCCCAGAACCAAACTTTCTCAGATCAGAATGTCCCAGGTCCATTATGAGCTGGACTCAAACTACTGTGTGGTCCATTTGAATCATTTATTGGCAATGTAGTATCACCTTTTCCTTTCCTTTCCCCGATACATACATGAAAACCTGCCGAGAAAATTCCAGCTAGTCGGAGAGGTGGGGTCAAGCAGGGAGCTAGCCTTGAGTCCTTGTGCAGCTGCCTGAACCTCCTTAAAACTCATGGAACCATATCTGGTTATTCCCAAGGGAATGCTAAGAGTCCGGGACAACTCTTGTAATGTAGGCAGAACACAATAAAGTTGTTGTCTAGGACCTTTCGCAAGTGGGTCTGTCCACATTGCTTGTGCCTGACAACATCTGCAATATAGTGATGGGGGAATCATTACCACTCAAACACCAAGGTCAACAGGTGTCCATGTGTGGAATTTAGAAATAAAACTTTCCTCCTCCTCCTCCTCCTCCTCCTCCTCCTCCTCCTCCTCCTCCTCCTCCTCCTCCTCCTCTCCTTTTTCTTCTCCTTCTCCTCCTCCTTCCTCCTCTTCCTCCTCCTCCTCCTCCTCCTCTTCTCCTTCTTCTTTTCCTCCTCCTCCTCCTAACTCCTCTTTCTCTTCCTCCTCCTCCTCCCTCCTCCTCTTCTTCTTCTCTTATTCTTTTACTCCTCCTTACTCCTCTTTCTCTTCCTCCTCCACCTCCTCCTCCCTCCTCCTTCTCTTCTCCTTCTCCTTCTTCTTTTCCTCCTCCTCCTCCTTACTCCTATTTCTCTTCCTCCTCCACCTCCTTTTCCTCCTCCTCCTCCTCCCTCCTCCTCCTCTTCTTCTTCTTCTTCCTCCTCCTCCTCCCTCCTCCTCCTCTTCTTCTTCTTCCTCCTCCTCCCTCCTCCTCCTCTTCTTTTTCTTCCTCCTCCTCCTTCCTCCTCTCCTCCTCCTCTTCCTCCCTCCTCCTCCTCCTCTTCTTCTTCTTCCTCCTCCTCCTCCTCCTCCTCCTCCTCCTCCTCCTCCTCCTCCTCCCCTCCTCCCACACTTCAACAACCTTGTGAGTTGGGCTGAAAGAGAGTGCTTTGCCCTAAGTCACCCAGTGAGCTGTCATGGCAAAGAGTGGTCTTGAACCTAACTCTTTCCTATCCTAGTCCAAAAGCTTCCCTACCATGCCACACTGGATCCTTCTGATGTCAAACAATGGAAGATGTGAATGTGGAAGAATCAAATTAGGAAGAAAAATAGATAGGGTAAATGGAAATGAAGGTTCCGGAACCTTCTGCCAAAGGAACAAGATTGGGTGACATTTGGCCAGTTTCCATGAACCCTGGGAAATATGGTAGAGATGGATTTCAACAGCAGTTCCATCCTTGATATAAGCTTGGAGTATTTTCATGCTTTTGTTTGAAAGCATGGTGATTATCAGGGAGAAGATTCAAATGAAAATGAAAAGTATTAGTATTGCCAGGGCAAAGACAATTGAAAGCCTCTAGTCCAGGGGTGTCCAAACTTGAGAACTTTAAGACTTGTGGACTTCAACTCCCAGAATTCCCTAGCCAGCCATGCTGGCTGGGGAATTCTGGGAGTTGAAGTCCACAAGTCTTAAAGTTCCCAAGTTTGGACACCCCTGCTCTAGTCACACTGAGCCTAAGTTTTCCTTTCTTGCTTGTTAAATGCAGTCTGTGTTTTCCCTGACGTCATCAGGAAGACAAATGGGACTTTCGGAGCCAAGATTACCTTCTCCTAATGCATTGAATCTCTTTGATATTGGAGGGATTTCCTTCTGGACGAGCCTCTGAATTCAGAAAAAGATCGTCTCATAGCAGGTGTTGAAGTATTATTAGCAGACTCATAGCTGAGCTGGCAGCTAAGGATAATTTGGGACTAATAGTGAATGAATGCATTAATCTAAGGTGGCCATTACCACTCCAGGAAAGACATGGCTATAATTGCTTAAATAATAGGGAGTAGACACCAGCCAGAGCATAGAACAACTCAAAGAAGCAGTGCAAGATCGGAAGATGTGGAGAGGCCTGGCCGGGGTGGGATTCAGCTGGTTCGGATCAGTTCAGGCAAACCAACTGCTAATTTTACATCTGGTTTGCTGAACTGGTAGTTGCAAGGACTGGCTGGCCCTGCCCAACCCAGGAGTCTCCATGTGGCCCATTGTGGATGCCAGGTAAGTGCAGGGAGACTCTGGGAGGGCAAAAAACGGGCCTCCCAGAAGTTCCGGAAGTCCAGAAACGGGCACATTTTGGGGGAGACTGTTTTTGCCCTCCTGGAGGTTCAGGGAAAGCCTGAGGAAGGTGAAAAATGGGCCTCCTGGAAGTTTTGGAAGTCTGAAAACAGGCCCACTTCCAGACTCTGGAGCTCTTCTGGAGCCCAGGGGAGGACGTTTTCACCCTCCCGGAAGCTCGAAGAAAGCCTCCAGAGCCTGGGGAAAATGAAAAACGGGTCTCCCAGAAGTTCTGGAAAGCCGAAAATGGGTCTATTTCCATCTTCCAGAGGGCCTCCAGAGCCAGGAGGAGGCCATTTTCACCCTCCTGGAGGCTCAAGGAAAGCCTCCAGAACCTGGGGAGGGCGTAAACACCCCCCCAAGTAGGTTACGCCCACCATGGCCATGCCCACACAGCAACTGGGCAGAGAACCGGTTGCTAAAATTTTTGAATCCCACCCCTACCAATGAGGACAATTAACCAGTGGGACAGCTTGCTTTCAGAACTTGTGGGTGCTTTATCACTGGAAACTTTTAAGAAGGGACTGTTCAACCATTTGTCTGAAATAGTATAGGGTCTCTTGCTTGAGCAGGGGGTTGGACTAGAAGACCTCCAAGATTTCTTCCATCTCTGTTCTATTTTCTTCATGGAGATGTTTGAGATCCATCTCATAAAGGGCTTTCACGATAGCGGGACTCATAGATACTATTAACTTGATTAGCTTTGAATATAATGTGCTATCATCCATGCGAAGTTGTGGGGTATTATCCTAATGCTAACATTGATTCAGGAGTTGAACTAATCTTTCCTAACATTGCTGTTATTCTACTTTCCAAACCAAAAGCATTCGAATCCCAAAATAATCGGACATAAGAGGTATAGTCACTAATCTCATGAATCTAACAAGTTTAGAGGATGTCCATTAAGTATAAATGTGTAAGAATCTCTATTGGTAGGAAACTACGAGTCCATGGCCTGTTAGGACCTTAGCCCCACAGCTGGAGGTGAGTGGTGGACAAGTGAGCCAAGCATCTGTATTTGCAGCTGCTCTCCAGCACTAGCACTAGCCTTAGGTCTATCTAAGATGAGATGCTAGATTCTCATAGGTGTGCCAACTGTTCTCTCTTCACTACACTTTAGTCTGTGTGCAGTTCGACATGCAGCTAACCCCACCTATCCTCCAATAAAACAGACCATGGGCATAGATCTGAATGCTTTATTGAAAGAACAGGATATGGTGAAACTGGGGAAAATAGGAATACATACAATGAGAGCCAAATACAAAATAGACAGTATTGAGTTACTGCTGAACATAACAATTAATAAATACAAGTAATTTAAATCTCACCAGCGATGCTCTGTGTGTGCGGTGTAGGTTTGTCAAACAATATACTTGGTATTTTGTACCTCCGGCCACTAGATGAGGCTAGAGAGCAACAACAGTATATGAAGATCGTATGTTAGGGCATATTTGTCCCTCTGGCTACTAGATGGGGCTAGAGTGCAACAACAGCATATAAAGATCGTATGTTAGGACTTATTTGTCCCTCCGGCTACTAGATGGGGCTAGAGAGCAACAACAGTATATAAAGATCGTATGTTAGGGCATATTTGTCCCTCCGGCTACTAGATGGGGCTAGAGAGCAACAACAGTATATAAAGATCGTATGTTAGGACATATTTGTCCCCGGCTACTAGATGGGCTAGAGAGCAACAACAGTATAAAGATCGTATGTTAGGACATATTTGTCCCTCCGGCTACTAGATGGGGCTAGAGAGCAACAACAGTATATAAAGATCGTATGTTAGGGCATATTTGTCCTCCGGCTACTAGATGGGGCTAGAGAGCAACAACAGTATATAAAGATCCTATGTTAGGGCATATTTGTCCCTCTGGCTACTAGATGGGGCTAGAGAGCAACAACAGTATATAAAGATCGTATGTTAGGGCATATTTGTCCTCCGGTCACTAGATGGGGCTAGAGAGCAACAACAGTATATGAAGATCGTATGTTAGGGCATATTTGTCCCTCTGGTCACTAGATGGGGCTAGAGAGCAACAGCAATATATAAAGATCGTATGTTAGGGCATATTTGTCCCTCCTGCTACTAGATGGGGCTAGAGTGCAACAATAGTATATAAAGATCGTATGTTAGGGCATATTTATCCTCTGGTCACTAGATGGAGCTAGAGAGCAACAACAGTATATAAAGGTTCTATGCTGGGGCGTGACACGAATCCTACTGTAAACTCTGCATACAAAGGACATAGGTTATGCTCTCTTCTCCCCCCATTCCCAGTCCATGGGAAATTTGTCTTCCATGAAACCAGTCACTGGTTGGGGACCTCTGTTGTAAAGCGTTGTGTTGAAAGGGTGGGAAGATACCCAGATTGACAAGTTCCTGTGAAACAGGGGTGTCAAACCTGGATGCCCCACGCCTGCTTGGTTTAGCGAAGGGGGAAAATGTCCCAATACGTCATGTGGTGTCGCCGGGATGATGCACGTTTGACATCCCTGATGTAAAGGCTCACATGTCTTCTGCCCTCCAGCCAAAGGTTGTTTGGGGTGGGATTGTGCTGCATTAAATGAGCTATTTCCCCTTGCACTGTTCAGAATCCTATTGCAGTACTGCCTTGATCATTATGGATCTTCCCTCTCTGTTAAGTGCATCTAATTTCCTAAAATGCTCAGTAGGAGTTGGGATACGAAAGAGACATTCCTATATTAGGGAAGGAATATTTTCTTTATATAAAAAATTAAGGCTAGGCATGGGAATGTGGAAGCTTTGGGAGGGAAATCATCCCCATCCTTGATTGATTGATTGATTGTGTAGCATTAACGCATCATCAACTCTTAGTGACCATATTCATTTTGAGGAAAGGAAGGACTAGGGGTTGCATGATACTAGTGTTCTAATATCTCAGGAGCTGCCACAAAGAAGAGGGAGTCAACCTGTTCTCCAGGGCACCTGAGGGTAGAACAAGAAACAATGGGTGGAAACTAATCAAGGAGAGAAGCAACTTAGAACTAAGGAGAAATGTCCTAACAGTTAGAACAATTAATCAGTGGAACAGAAGTTGCCTCCAGAAGTTGCAAATGATCCAACACTGGAAGTTTCTCTTCTCTTCATTCTTTTCTTTTCTTTTCTTTTCTTTTCTTTTCTTCTCTTCTCTTCTCTTCTCTTCTCTTCTCCTCTGCTCTGCTCTACTCTATTTTCTATTCATATAGATAGATCTTCTTCGGGATGACCTCTGTCCAACCTGTCTCTCCAGGTCTTCCAAAGGTGTACTCATCATTTCTGTAATCTAACTCACTCTCTTTTCTGCCAGTTGACTTTTCCTTCCCTCCCAGCACTATGGACTTCTCTAGGGAGCTGTGTTTTTGCATAACATGTCCAAAATATGATAATTGGAACCTTTTCGTTTGAGCCGGCCTGAAGTGTCTCTGCATCAATTCATTTTGCTATCCATTTGTGTGTTTTAATGGCTGTGCATGGTATTCACAGGGGCTTTATCTAACAGCAAAGTTCAAAAGCATCAATACTCTTTGTATCCTATTTCTTCAAAGTCCAACTTTCACTTTATAGAATGTCACTGAGAAAGGCACTGCCTTCATGATTTTGATCTTTTTAAGCATAGACACATCCTGGCATCTGAGTATCTTTTCCAAAGCTGTCATTGTTATCCTACCGAGTGCTAGTCTGCAGTCTATTTCTTAACTAAAGGTTCATTTATTGTTGATATTCACTCAAAGTGCCAACCACTTCAACGTCTCTATTGTCATTCTAAGGTTGGTTGTAATACGTGAAAAGAAGGACAAGGGGAGACAGGATAGCAGTCCAATATCTCAGAGGCTGCCCCCAACGAAGAAAGAATCAGGCTATTCTCCAAAGCATCAGAAGGCAGGACAAGAAGCAATGGATGGAAACTAATCAAGGAGAGAAGCAACCTAGAACTAGGGAGAAATTTCCTGACAGTTAGAAGAATTCATGAGTGGAACAACTTCAGAAGTTATGAATGCTCCAACAATCTCATTTCGAGAACAGATTGGACAGTCATTTGTCCAAAATGGTATAGGGCCATGATGGTGAACCTATCTGGCACATGTGCCATCACCAGCTGCTCTTTTGGTTTCTGGTGTGCATCTGGCCATTTTTCAGGCTGTTTTTTGGGCCATTTTGGGGCCATTTTCCAGCTGTTTCTGGCCCAAAATATGCCTTGAAAAATGCCCTCCAAAATATCCCGGAAAATGGCCCAAAACCAGCCAAAAAACAGACCGTTTTCTGGGCTGTTTTTTGGGCCATAAACAGGTTGAGCACATGCACAGAAGGCGCACATGTGAGCAAAGTGCATGTGCAGAAAGCTGGGCGCATGCACGGAAGGCATGTGTGCGAAGCAAGCGTGCATGCGCACGGTCAACCGGTGGTAAAAATAAGTGAAACCCACTGCTGTAATATACGTATCCCAGGATAATGTTGCAAGAGCCAATCTGGTCGGTCACCGGGGACAAGAGGTTTTGTCTTTCCAGCTGATTCTGGAGCTCATCTTCAGGAAGTTTCTCTCTAGCCACTAGAGAGAAGTTCCCTGTAGATGGGCTCCAGCATGAGTCCAAAAGCTCAGAAGATAAAACTTCTCATCCCGGTGACCAATCCAGATTTGGCTCCCGCAGAAACCACTAATGACAAAAAGTCTAGCTGAAGTTTCCAATTGTGGATCCTTTCAAACGTTATAGAAATTAATAAACAAACTTGATGAAAGGGCGGCGGGGGAGGGTCGGCTCAGGGGGACACTCGAGGTGCTTGCAGATCCCTGGTATATTGACTGCCGCATATGGGGCGCACAATTAAATAACCCGTGGGACGGTGTGGGACGGTGGGTCGGGGTGTGTAGCTTCGTTACGCACACAATTTGTTATTTTGGAATGGTGGGTTGCGAGTTTATGAATGTGTTTTTTTCTTATCGTTTTTTGGGTGGCGTTGGGTGTATTTTTTCGTTATTTTTTTTTCTTAATTTATGTTTTGCCATGCAGACGAGGTTGTTGCTTGAGACATTAAAAAGGAAATATTTACGCCAAGGTTGAAATGAAAAAAATAAATAAAACCTAGATGACATTTCTTCTCTTTCGTTGTCCTTCACCTTGGACCATTTTGCTTTCCTCACCCTTGAAAATCTTGCCCTCATTTGCTCACACCTCCACCGAGTCCTGCTAGATCTGGTGATTCACACAGTTTTCCTGAGGATGAGACAGTGCTAAATTTGGTGGGAGTGATGTCATGGCAAGCTTGTATACCAAAACAGATGTCTCACCACAGGACTGAAGATCAGCACAAGGTCAAACGAAGCAAAACAGAGACAGAGAAATGACTTTGAGAAGCGGCTCCGCTCTTAAGGAGACAAAAGGTGTTAAAACATTTCATGCCTTTGCATAAAATTTTCAGGTTTCATTCCTTTAAAAAAAAAAAAAGAGATCAATGTTTCACTTTTTGGATTTATCCAAACTTAAGACAAAGTGTGGGAAAACATTCCATTCCTTGGGAAGAATGCAATTATTTCTACTGAAATGACTTCTTGATGATCCTGTGTGCATGTCATCAATTTTGGCATGTGTGGAAAACACATGTTTTGGTTCCAGAAGAACTGTGTTAGGAGTGAAGCTGCACACCTTTGTGACTGCAGGAGAAGAAGAGTGCCTTCAGGGAGCAGAAATTTGAATGGACAGTGTCCTACCTGAATGTACAGGAAGTACAAGGCTTGTCGCTGTTGTTGGTTGCGGAGTCATGTCCGACCCATCACGACCCCATGGACAATGTTCCTCCAGGCCTTCCTGTCCTCTACCATCCTCTGCAGTCCATTGAAGCTCACACCTACTGCTTCGGTGACTCCATCCAGCCGCCTCATTCTCTGTCGCATCCCCTTCTTCTTTTGCCCTCAGTCTTTCCCAGCATTAGGCTCTTCTCCAGGGAGTCTTTCCTTCTCATTAGGTGGTCAAAGTATTTGAGTTTCATCTTCACGATCTGGCCTCCTAAAGAGCAGCCAGGGTTGATCTCCTCTAGGACTGACCGGTTGGATCACCTTGCAGACCAAGGGACTCAATGCAGGAGTCTTCTCCAGCGCCATATTTCAAAGGCTTTAATTCTTTGGCTCTCAGTCTTCCTTATGGCCCAACCTTCCCAGCCATCCATTGCAACTGGGAAAACCACAGCCTTGACTAGACACACTTTTGTTGGCAGGGTGGTGTCTCTGCTTTTTAGTATGCTGTCTAGATTTGCAAGGCTACAAAGTACAAGGCTACGTACGTACAATCCTGAGGCTGGAAGATGATGATGGAGGTCTTCTAGTCCAACTCCCTGCTCAAGGAAGATCTTATATCATCCCAGTCAAATGGTTGTCCAGTCTATTTTTGGAAACACCCAGTGATGAAGCACTCACAAGTATGGGAGGCAAGCTATTCTGTGGATCCTTACTGTCAGAAAATGTATCCTTACTTCAAGTTTGGATCTCTCTTTAACAAGCTTCCACCCATTATTTCTTGTCCTGCCCTCTGGTTCTTTGGAGAATAAGTTGACCTACCTCTTCTAGAGACAGTTCTTCCAGTACTGGAAGACAGTTAACATGTCCCCTCTTATCCTTCTCTTTGATAGGTTAGACTAGGGCTCAGCAGCCTTAAACACTCAAAGCGCCATTGGATCCATTTCCCACAGAAAAGAAAACACCGGGAGCCACAAAACCCTTCCCATGTGTTAGGGATGTAACCCTAGGCTTGGCTTGGCAATGTACATAAGCTATGATTACTTTACTCTTACTTTAAATGCTTAAGATATGTAATTGGCTTGTTACCTCAAGCAGCCATAAGAGGCAGCTGGAATGGCTGTTAGCTCTCTGTTTTGTTAGAAGCTGATTGGTGTATACTGAGGTATTGTGGTTTGCTACTGTTAGCTATATTTTGTGTGCTAGACTGACTATTTTGATAACTGAATTACTGAACCGTGTATGATTTGGACTGTTAACCGGACTCTGAATACTTCTATATTTCTACATAGTAAACTACTATATATTTATACTATTCAGTGTCTCTGTATGCTGGTTTGTGCGTGTTATTCCATATCATTCTCATTACGCTTCTCTGCATACTCGCTCTTCTAACGGGGAGCTTAATTACTTAACACCATGCCTGACTATTTCCTGAGCGGCCACAAAACTAGCATATGTAGTTGAATTAAACGTTTTGTTTTCTTCTGAAACTGTTCTTTTCTTGGATTTATCCACGGGGTCAAAAAGCTCAAAAATCACATGCTGGTAGGTATCACCCATTGACGGTTGTGAGTGATAGAGCCACAGCAGAGGGATGAACGAGCCACATGTGGCTCCAGAGCCGTGGGTTGGTGACCCTTTGGTTACACATACCTAGCTCCCTCAATTGTTCATCATAAGGGTTAGCCTCCATATCCTTTATTATTTTCCATGCTCTTCTCTACACACTTTCCAGGGACTCCACATCTTTTTTGCATGGTAGTGACCAGATACATCTGGTCCAGAGGGGACAGGAGGCACCGAATTGTGACCCAAACATCTCAATGAAAAGAAGCTAAAGTGAATATCTACGGAGATTCTCCAGTCATCCAGGTCATAATTGTCCCAAAGGTGCTTTTTTCAAGAGGCAACTGGACTTTCTCTGGTTTTTCTTTGAAGATGTTTCGCTTCTCACCCAAGAAGAGCCGAAGAAGCTTCTTGGATGAGAAGTGAAATGTCCTCAAAGAAAAACAAGGAAGTCCAGTTGCCTCTTGAAAAAGCACCTTTGGGAAAGCTAAAGGGAAGTGCTCCAAAGAATAGAATGGCATGGAATAGGAATAAGAATAAGGATAGAATAGAATAGAAATGCAGGATAGGATAGGACAGGATAATAACTTTACTGTCATTTTGAATGTATACTAATGGGCATACCTTAAAATGAAATTGCTTTGCACGCAGCTCTCAAAGGGTCACCACTTCGAATGTACACTCGATAAACTTGACAAAACAAATAAGAGCTTGGAATGAAAGTTGCAATCCAGAGGATCAAGGATTAGTCAGGATCATCTCGCTTTAGAAGGAAGTGTGTGGGACCTCTCGTTGTCTAAGAGGCAAACTCGGAATTGTGTGTCCCAGGATTTGTGTTCAGATAGCTTTGTTTCCACGAATTCCAATTTCTTTATGAATTTATTTTGGGGAAGTGTCTCCTAATGGTCTCAGTGACTTTACCTCTGACTTATGCATTCAAAATTTATCATTTCAGAGCTATCTGAAGTCTTGTGTGGTTTATGCCCATGATGCTGAACCTATGGCGCGCATGCCTCTGGTGGCACGTGGACCCATCTCTGCAGGCATGGAAGCCGTGGCTCTGTATCAGCTCCAGTGTGCACATGCATGCCGGCAAGCTGATTTTCAGTCTCTTCCAAGTGCTGGGGAGGCTGTTTTCACCCTCCCAAGGCTCCAGGAGAGGCTCTGGCCATACGGAGGCTCTCTGGAAGCCGGAAACGATCTGTTTCCGAACGTCCGGTAGGCCTATATTTTGCCTTCCTCTGGCTCTGGAGGCTTTCCTGGAGTCTGGGGAGGGTGAAAACGGCCTCCCCCAGCCCCCTGGAGGAAATACCAAGCTCGGCTTGGTGGTGAGAAGTGCACCGCCAGTGCAGCGCATGTGTGGAAGGGGGTTGTGCATGCTTTGCATTATGGCTGCTGGCACACACACACACGTACGCTATTGCATGCGCATACTCGTGCATGCCTGGTAGGCCCATTTTTCTCCCTCCCCAGGCTCTGGAGGCTTTCTGGAGTCTGGGGAGGGCGGAAACTGCCTTCCCTTGGCCCCCTGGAGGAAATACCAAGCTCAGCTTGGTGGTGAGCACTGCACCGGCAGTGTGGCACACGTGGGGGGAGGGTTGTGCGTACAGGCACATGTGGAGCACGCTTTGCAATATGGGTCCTGGCACGCACGCATGAGCTATTGCAGGTGCATGCTCAAATGTTTGGCACCCAACAACAAAAAGGTTCACCGTCACTGGATTATGCTCTCTCCAGCTATTGGAGCCCAGAACCCACCCATCAGATCTGTGTCCGAGACCCCCCCACCCCTTAGAATTCTATTGGAGACACTGTTTGGATATTTATCAATACTAAATGCCTCATTCCATCCTATTGTAATGGGGCATTTGGCAATGCAAGCTACAAGAAGGTTATCCTTTCCCTTGTTTTTAATGAAATTGATCATTAAATCATAAGATTGATGCTTTTCTTTTAATCTCCTTAAAAGGAAAAAAAAAAGGCTGCTGTTCTCTGACCGCAGCTCTCAACGCTGCTAGGGCAAGGAGATGATGCGGTAGAGTTTGTTTTCATTTTATCATTATCATTAATACAATGCAATACAATAGCAGAGTTGGAAGGGACCTTGGAGGTCTTCTAGTCCAACCCCCTGCCTAGGCAGGAAACCCTATACCGTTTCAGACAAATGGCTATCCAGCATCTTCTTAAAGACTTCCAGTGTTGGGGCATTCACAACTTCTGGAGGCAAGCTGTTCCACTGATTAATTGTTCTAACTGTCAGGAAACTCCTCCTTAGTTCTAAGTTGCTTCTCTTCTTGATTAGTTTCCACCCATTGCTTCTTGTTCTACCCTCAGGTGCCTTGGAGAATAGTTTGACTTCTTTGTGGCAACCTCTGAGATATTGGAACAATACTATCGTGTCTCCCCTAGACCTTCTTTTCAATAAACTAGACATACCCAGTTCCTGCAACCGTTCTTCATATGTTTTAGTCTCCAGTCCCCTAATCCTCTTTGTTGCTCTTCTCTGCACTCTTTCTAGACTCTCCACATCTTTTCTACATCGTGGGGACCAAAACTGAATGCAGTATTCCAATTGTGGCCTTACCAAGGCATTATAAAGTTGTATTAACACTTCACGTGATCTTGATTCTATGCCTCTGTTTATGCAGCCTAGAACTGTGTTGGCTTTTTTGGCAACTGCTGCCCACTGCTGGCTCCTATTTAAATAGTTGTCCACTAGGACTCCAGGATCCCTTTCACAATTACTACTGTTGAGCAAGGTACCACCTATACTGTACCTGTGCATTTCGTTTTTCTTGCCTAAATGTAGAACCTCACTATTTTCACCATTGAATTTCATTTTATTAGATAGTGCCCAATCACCATCGCTATTATATTCCTCCCCATTATTGAATTCAGGTTACAGGTGAGTCAATTGCACATGCCATGAAAACTCCATCTGTCTTGGAGGAAGAACCTGCTCATGATAGCCTGTAAAATATGGAGCAGATATCAAGTGCCCCAAATCAGGTGTCTGCAGCGTAATGGGGTGGTTGTTGGAACTGGTGTCAACTTCAAACTGAACCTGGTAGCAGCCATCTTTCTGTTCCTCAGTTGCCACACAGAGAGGGAAGTGGGGAAGGAGGTTGGAATGCCTTACTAGATACAACAGAGAGCTTTCTCGTGAGAATCAAGGTCATCTCTACCGGCAACGGATAAGGTTGGGGAAGGAGTGCCTGGAGAGCCCACCAATTAACCCAATTGGCCAACGTGACCTGTAACACTTGGGGATGGGCTTATTTCCTAGTCTAATTATACTGTAATGGTGGGAAAGATTCAGAGTTAGTTTTCCTTTGAAGCTGTGCTGATATGATGTTCTCAATAAAGAAGATCTTTGAGAAGGAGCCAAGTCTCAGAGTTCTGATCTGTTGGGTCTGTTAGCTGGAGCCTTGACAACTGGGCCAGAGGTATCACCTGGGGAGGTCCATTGTAACTTTGAATGGCTGCTAAGCAACTGCTCATAAGTCAAGAGCACTTGTATGCTGGACCACAACGATAAAAGCTGTTGAGTTCAACTCAACGCCAGCTGACTCCAAAACTCAGCTACCAAGTCTTCTTGTAGTTTTCTTGGCTATAACATGGAAGTCATTAATTCTTATCTTCTTATTTTGAAGTGTTGACTTTATAGTCTGGCCTACCACTCAAGAGATTTCCCAATAGCCTATCATTCAAAGCCTGAGCATTTGCTTCCCCCCCCCCCAAAAAAAATCACTATCCTTAGTTAGATGTTGCTCTACTAACCTGTCAGCTCCGTTCAGATCTTGCCTGCCATGTGATGTGAATCCAGCCTCACATTTGTTCCTGATGTTCAGGCTCATGTGAATTCCTTTCATACAGCAGTTGCTGGGTTGTATCAGGGCAGACTTAGATGAGACAAGACAAGACATGAGATACTGAATATATAATCCTGACCTCATTAGCTTCTGCTGTCATTCAACCCATAAATATATGTATATATATTTGTATGTATGTATGTATGTATGTATGTATGTATGTATGTATGTATGTATGTATGTGTGTTACAACCCCTGGTATGCCCAAATATGTCTCCCTTTATTTATTTATCAGCACAAATACAACATGTGTGTGTGTGTGTGTATGTGTGTGTGTGTGTGTGTGTGTGTATTAAAGGTACCTGGAGCTCAATCCAATTTGCCTCTTGTGGAAATGTGCCTTGAAGTGTATTCTTAATGATGTTCTTAATCACATCAGTTCTACTTATGTTGGCTTGGCCACCCAGGCCAACATTTAGATGGAGGCATTTGATAGACAAATATGCATGATGATGTCAAGGCAGATGATCTCATGCCACTTTAAATTGTCTTGTTCTGCAAATGGAATTCCATGAATTCCTAAGGGGAAAGTACTGTCAATTCAACTCTCCATGGAGCCAAAATGCATGGATGGCTTGGTTTTATTTAATGAGTTTTTATTTTATTCACATCTCAGATTGATCAAACGCCAATGCATTATTTCAAAGTAGGAGAACATCAAACCTGAAGCAACTAGTAATGCAAAGGAAGAACCAACTGGTTTCTGCAACTACAGTATCCAGTAGTGTAACTACTGTAGTAGTATAACTACGTTGCTGTAGCATCCAGTTTTGGTCACCGCATTATGAAAAAGATGGTGAGACTTTGGAAAGAGTGCAGAGAAGAGCAACTAGGAAGATTAAGGAGACTAAAAGATATGGAGATTGGGTATGGCTAGTCTAGAGAAAAGAAGGGCTAGGGGTGATATGATAGAAGTGTTCCAATATTTGAGTCAGTCCTACAAAGAAGAGGGGGTCAACCTATTTTCCAAAGCACCAGAAGGCAAGACAAGAAACAATTGAAACTAATCAAGGAGAGAATCAACCTAGAACTAAGAAGAAATATCCTAACAGTGAGAACAATTAACCAGTGGAAGGGCTTGCCTTCAGAAGTTGGGGTTCTCCATCGCTGGAGGCTTTTAAGAAGAGATTGGTCCACCATTTGTCTGAAATGCTGTGAGGTCTCCTGCTTGAGCAGGGAGTTGGACTAGAAGACTTCCAAGGTCCCCTCCAACTGCTTTATTCTGTATTCCACTGCTAAAAACTGTGAAGTCCTTGGTCCTCTCTGAGCTTGTTTGTTTTCTTGTAGACATTTCAATACCTAACTAGATAATATCATCAGTGCAACATTACTTAGTTGAGTAATGAAACAACCCAGCTACAAATATTTTCTCCTACTGCTAAAACTCCAGCATCGTTTTTAGTGGTTGTCTATCCGGAGTTGGCTGATTGATCAACTGTTTCATGTTAGGCTTTTCTGTTGCTCCAAATGTTGATTGATTCTGAACATGTGTCTATCAGAGGTGGTATTCAGCCGGTTTGCACTGGTTTGTCTGAACCGGTAGTGGAAATCCCAGATGGGTCCTCCCACCCGCCCCGGCTCTATGCTGTCTTATTAAGACAGCATTTTTTTAAAATAATTTTTTTTTTATTTTAAATTTTCGAAACAAACACAACACAAAGAATCTTCCTTCTTTAGAATAGGAAAGAAAGAGAAAATCTGGAGGTTGGGACAGTCAAACTTTGTAGGCCTACCAGAAGCTGTTTCTTGGATAACTTTTTCAAGGGAGTTCTTTGGTTTGAGTCAAAAATAGATGATCAGGGGACTGGAGGCTAAAACGCATGAAGAACGGTTGCAGGAACTGGGTATGTTTAGCTTAAGAGAAAGAAGGACTAGGGGAGACATGATGGCTGTGTTCCAATATCTCAGGGGTTGCCACAAAGAAGAGGAAGTCAAACTATTCTCCAAGGCACCTGAGGGTAGAACAAGAAGCAATGGGTGGAAACTAGTCAAGGAGAGAAGCAACTTAGAACTGAGGAGAAACTTCCTGACAGTTAGAACAATTAATCCGTGGAACAGCTTGCCTCCAGAAGTTGTGAATGCCCCAACACTGGAAATCTTTAAGAAGATGTTGGATAGCCATCTGTCTGAAACGGTATAGGATTTCCTGCCTAGGCAGGGGGTTGGACTAGAAGGCCTCCAAGGTCCCTTCCAACTCTGCTATTGTATTGTATTGTATTGTATTGTAAAATAGTTTTACATTGCATTGACCAAAGCAAATTATACTTGTCCCAAAGGTGCGTTTTCAAGAGCCAACTGGACTTTCTGGTTTTTCTCTGAAGATGTTTCACTTCTCATCCAAGAAGTTTCTTCAGAGGTTATTGGACGAGAAGCAAAATGTCTTCAAAGAAAAACCAGGAAGTCCAGTTAGCTCTTGAAAAAACACTCTTGGGACAACCTGGATGACTGAGAATCTCCATTGACAAGTCATATTTGGTTATAATTTCTGGGGGGCGGGGGGGGGCAGGAATTATGTTGCAAGCTTCCCAGAGTCATTGGACACAAGATGAGCCACAAATAAATTTGATAAATAAATAAAACTTGAATTACCATAACTAAGCCTCCACTGGCATGTGGAAACTGCTACCTGGATTATTAGAGAAGAGTAACAAAGGGGGCTGGAGGCTAAAAGATATGATGAATGGTTTCAGAAACTGTATATCTCTAGTCTAATGAAGAGAAGGATTGGGGTGATAAAATAGTAGCCTTACAATATTTGAAAGGCTGCTCAACCTATTCTCCAAAGTACGTCAGAGGTATCCTTGCAGGATGTAAAGTAAAACTGCCTTTTGCAATTGACTGTTGTTGAGTTTGTCAATGTCAATAGTCTTCAAGTGGTTGACCAGATATTTTGGGATTGCACCCAAGGCAGCTATAACAATTAGTGCCGTCTTTGCTACTTCTACTTCTATTTGAAGATCTTTGGACTGTATTTTGTATTTTGTGGGGTTTTTTTCCTAACTCTTTCTCTTTTCTTCTGCTGTCTCCAGGTTATTGCCATGTCCACTATTTAGACTTTTATTCCTTCTCAACAATTGTTTAAATCTGGGATGTTATGTGGCATCTTCTTCCTCCTCCTCCTCTTCTCCTCTTCCTCCTCCTCCTCCTCCTCCTCCTCCTCCTCCTCCTCCTCCTCCTCCTCCTCCTCCTCCTCCTCCTCCTCCTCTTTTCTTCTCCTCCTCCTCCTGCTCTTCCTGCTCCTCCTCTTCTCCTCCTCCTCTTCCTGCTTCTCCTTCACCTTCTCTCCCTCCTCCTCCTCCTCCTCCTCCTCCTCCTCCCTCCTCCTCCTCCTCCTCCTCCTCCTCCTCCTCCTCCTTCTCCTCCTCCTCCTCTTCCTTCTCCTTCTCCTCCTCCTCCTCTCCCTTTCCCTTCTCTGTCTCCTCTAACTCCTCTTCCTCCTCTTCCTCCTCCTTCCCTTCCTCTTCCTGCTTCTCCTTCACCTTCTCTCCCTCCTCCTTCTCCTCCTCCTCCTCCTCCTCCTCCTCCTCCTCCTCCTCCTCCTCCTCCTCCTCCTCCTCCTCTTCCTTCTCCTTCTCCTCCTCCTCCTCTCCCTTCCACTTCTCTGTCTCCTCTTCCTCCTCTTCCTCCTCCTCCTCCTCCTCCTCCTCCTCCTCCTCCTCCTCCTCCCTCCTCCTCCTCCTCCTCCTCCTCCTCCTCCTCCTCCTCTCCCTTCCCCTTCTCTGTCTCTGTCTCCTCTAACTCCTCTTCCTCCTCTTCCTCCTCCTTCCCTTGCTCTCCCTCCTTCCCTTTCTCTTCCTCCTCTTCCTGCTTCTCCTTCACCTTCTCTCCCTCCTCCTCCTCCTCCTCCTCCTCCTCCTCCTCCTCCTCCTCCTCCTCCTCCTCCTCCTCCTCCTCCTCCTCCTCCTCCTCCTCCTCCTCCTCCTTCTTCTTCTTCCAAGGGTTCATATAGTGACTGTTCAAAGTTACAATGTCCCTGAAAAATGTGACGCATGACCATTTTTCACAGTTACAATCTTTGCAGCATAGTCACATGATCAAAACTCAGATGCTTGGCAACTGGTTCATACGTCTGACCATTGCTGTATCCGAAGATCACGTGATCCCCTTTTGTGGCAAGCTTCTCACCAGCAAATTCAATGGGGAAGCCCGATTCACTTAACAATTGGGTTGCTAACTTATCAACTGCAGTGATTCGCTTAATGGCGGTAGCAAGAAAATTCATGGGGTAAAACTTTCTTAACAAATGTTTCACTTAACAACAGAAATGTTGGGTTCATTTGTGGTCATAAGTCGAGAACTACCCATAGTAGTATTTTCCCTCAAGTGTAGCATGTACAATGGAACAGAACAGAAGAGAACAGAAGAGAACAAACTAGGGTACCTGCGAGACCACCTACTGCCACTGGTAGCCTCCCACCGTCCAGTACGATCCCACAGAGTTGGCCTCGTCAGGGTGCCATCGGCCAGACAGTGTCGGCTGGTGACCCCCAGGGGGAGAGTCTTCTCTGTGGGAGTGCCTTCCCTCTGGAATGAGCTGCCCCCGGAGCTTCGCATAATCCCTGACCTGTAGTCCTTCCGACGCGCCCTAAAAAGTTGGCTTTTCCAGCAAGCCGGCCTGGCCTGTTAATTTTAACTTATTTTAAATGTATTGTCTTTTAAATTTGGTTGTTTTTTTGGATATGTATATAATTTTTTTTAACTTTTGGGATGTGTTTTTTTTTAATGTTGTACGCTGCCGTGAGTCCTTTTGGAGAAGGCGGCATATAAATCCAAATAAACAGTAAACAGTAAACAGAATAATAGAGTTGGAAGCAGTGGTAGGATTCAATTGTTTTTGCTACTGGTTCTGTGGCCATGGTTTTGTAGATGTGGCTTTGTGGGTGTGGCTTTGTGGGCGTGGCAAGGGAAGGTTACTGCAAAATCCCCATTCCTTCCCCTCCCCACTAACCTGCTTCCCAGCTCCATTCTCCTGTTCAAGGCAACAAAATAAGATCAGTTGGGAGGCAGCAGGGGTGGGGCCAGCCTATTTGCTGGTTCTCCGAACTACTCAAAATTTCCACTACCGGTTCTGGTCAGAACTGGCTGAATACCACCTCTGGTTGGAAGGGACCTTGGAGTTCTTCTAGTCCAACCCCCTGCTTAAGCAGGAAACCCTACAACACTTCCATTTTTTTTCAGATCAACTGACTGCGTTTAATAATCCATTTAAGGCCGTTAATCTTGAATTTTATGATTATTAATGAAAGATTATTAACAATAATAATTTAAGTTTATATACCCCATGACTCCCAGTGATTCTAATTCTGGATTGCAGGATGAAAAAAAAAACGATATTCAGCATTTTCCCGATGCAAATCACTTCAGGTAGCCCATGTACGCCAAGCATTCTCTCTAAAAAATGCTCCATGTAGGAAATTAATCTGGGCAGATTTGATGTGCTTGAAGCCAGCCCTGGGAAACTGTGCATGGAGTAGCTGATGATTTGTAAAAAGTGCATTTCCAGGTAATGAGGAATTTTGCTCCTTTGAGGAAAAAGTGTCACTTAGACGGGGGTGGCCCTAAGCAATCAACTGGACAACTTCCTGTGGCCAGGATGGCAGCTATATTTTGGACCGTGATCCCCCCCCCACCAGTTCTGTGGACTACCATACACATAAATATCTGTTACCCTGTTTTCCCCAAAACAAGACCTCCCCGGATAATAAGTCCAATCGGGCTTTTACCGTATGTGCTAAAAAAAAGACCTCCCGGAAAATAAGCCCTCCCCAAAAATATTGCAACACAGTAGCAGCCATGAGGAGACCACGCTCGCCACCTCCTGCTCCTCAAAAATAATAAGACCTCCCTAAAAATAAGGCCAAGGGCTTATTTCGGGGTTAAAAGAAAATAAAACCCTGTCTTATTTTTGGGGAAACGTGGTAGTAGCTTTAATGACGTCACCTGTACAGGTAGACCTCAACTTAACAATGGCAACCAGAATTTCATTGCTCAGTGATGCAATCCTAAGTTGAGGGTATGCAAGAAGTAAGAGGTCCTTTCTGAGTTTTATTTTGCCAAAGGTGATTTTTGCAAAAGGCAACTGGACTTTCTGGTTTTCCTTTGAAGATGTTTCACTTACCCTCCAAGAAGCTTCTTCAGTTCTTCTTTGGAGGAGAAGCGAAACATTTTTAAAGGAAATACCGAGAAAGTCCAGTTGTCTTTTGAAAAAAAAAAGCACCTTTGGGATAACTGTGTTCTGGACGATTTGACATTTTGCTTCCCATCCAAGGAGCTTCTTTAGTTCTTCCTGGAGGAGAAGCGAAAGAGTTTCAAAGAAAACATCGAGAAAGTCCAGTTGCCTTTTGAAGAAAAGCACCTTTGGGACAATCATGAGCTGGACAATTTGACATTTCGCTTCCCATCCAAGAAGCTTCTTTAGTTCTTCAGAACAGAAGAAGCTTCTTGAATGAGAAGCAAAATATTTTCAAAGGGAAAAACCCAAGAAAGTCCAGTTGCCTTTTGGAGAAAAAAAAACCCAACACCTTTGGAATAAGGGAGTAAACTCTTTCATTTACAATACGATACAATACAATAGTAGAGTTGGAAGGGACCTTGGAGGTCTTCTAGTCCAACCCCCTGCCTAGGCAGGAAACCCTATACCGTTTCAGACAAGTGGCTATCCAATCTCTTCTTAAAAATCTTCCAGTATTGGGGCATTCACAGCTTCTGGAGGCAAGCTGTTCCACTGATTAATTGTTCTAACTGTCAGGAAATTTCTCCTCAGTTCTAAGTTGCTTCTCTCCTTGATTAGTTTCCACCCATTGCTTCTTGTTCTACCCTCAAGTGCTTTGGAGAATAGTTTGACTCCCTCTTCATTGTGGCAACCCCTGAGATATTGGAACACTTCTTTCCCACCCTACAAAGAGCCCCAGACATTCCGTACTTTCCTCATATCTCAAGGGCCCTAGTCATCCTCATCCTTCTGGCCCACCCCTTGGTTGCAATTATCCCTGTCCCTCTGTTCCATCACTTATCCGTGTTGTCCTTTTGCTTCTCCAGGTTATGGACACGCCGCCCCTGGGACGAATGCTGGGAAGGCCTTCTGCATGTGCTACGCTGCCTTGGGCATCCCGCTCACCCTTGTTATGTTCCAGAGCCTTGGCGAACGCATGAACACATTTGTCAAGTACCTCTTGCAACGGATGAAAAAGTGTTGCCGTATGAGGACCACCGACGTCTCCATGGAGAACATGGTGGCCGTCGGCTTCTTCTCTTGCATCGGCACCCTCTGCATCGGAGCAGCTGCCTTCTCTCATTGTGAGGAGTGGACTTTCTTCCAGGCCTTCTACTACTGTTTCATCACATTGACTACAATCGGGTTCGGGGACTACGTGGCCCTTCAGACGAAAGGAGCCCTTCAGAGGAAGCCGCTCTACGTGGCCTTTAGCTTTATGTACATCCTGGTGGGGTTAACTGTCATCGGAGCCTTTCTCAACCTGGTGGTTCTCAGGTTGTTCATGAACATCGAGGAAGAGAGGCGGGAGGCCGAGGAGAGGGCCTCCCTGGCGGGAAACCGGAGCAGCATGGTGGTCCACATTCAAGAAGACTCTCAACATGGCCGCCCGCGGTACAAGGCCGAGGTGACGGATCTTCAGTCCGATTGTACCTGCATGTGTTACAGGTCCCACGAATACACCAGCCGGGTGGTTTCCCACCAAAATTCCTTCAGCTCCAAGCTGAACCTCCAATATTTTCACTCCATCTCCTACAAGATCGAGGAGATCTCACCAAGCACATTAAAAAACAGCCTCTTTCCCTCCCCCATCAGTTCAATCTCCCCTGGATTGCACAGCTTTACGGACCATCACAGGTTGATGAGACGGCGCAAATCTATCTGAAAGGCATTTCCTTTGCAGGGTTTTGTGGGGGGCGGGCGGACGGGTGGCGTTTGTTTCCTAAGATTATTATTTTCTAAAACAAAAAACAATTCCTCGAGTGAACCAGAGTGAGGCTAGCCTAAATTCAAGACAGAGAGAGAGGGAGAGAAACCGACATATTCAAGGGAAGGAGAGCACTCCTCTGGACTCAGCTCTGGCGCACGAAGCATGGACAGACTTTCTTTTTCCAGCAAAAATTAATGCCTTACAATTAACCTTCCCTCCGCGGTCCGGGATTTTGAGGTGATGGGAAGTGGGTATTTCAATTCCAAAGTTACGCACCTGTTGAGCTTTGTCGTGCCCTTTGGCACACTTGACCTAAAAAAAGACAAACAAAAAAAACCCCAAAACCTCTTTCTTCTCCTTCACAAGCAGGTCGTGATGTGTGTGAGCTGGGGGCTGTGTATGTGAGTATTGAGTGTGTGGGTACGGGTGCACGCGCACAATTCCACTGCTAGTGCCATGCCTCTAACAAACAGTATCTCTATCGAAGCATCAGGTGTTATATCGATTTGATTTTCTATCTCTTCTTCCTTTGGAGAAATTGTTTTACTTTTTCCAGGCCTGCTTTCTTGGATCCCAAAGGGGGAAATAAAAATGGAGGCGGTAAGAAAGAGCCGCAATTTTCTCGATTTCTTTCTATTCTTTCTTTTTCTTTTTTGCTGAATCAAGCATGCACCATAAATGGTCCATATACCGAGCGAACCATTGTCAGTTCTCTCTCTTTCTGTTTTTTTAAAATGCTAGAAGTGTATTAGATCGCGTTCACTTTTTAAATTTTATTTTACAAAAAATTATTCTTTAAGAACAAGGCAGGAAAAGGAAGGTTACTTTTTTTTGCTTGCCGGGTCAAATCCTTATGGAAAATATATAAATATATACATATATATATTTGGGGGAAAAAAAAATACAAGCATGCATTTTGTAAAAACGGATATGCATTATGAACATAAGGGAGGAAAACAATGATGGAAGCACTGCTCGAATGGAAGCAAAGTATGGATTTTTAAAATGATTTTTCTTTTCACTTTCCGTTGGTGTATCCAATATCCACCAGGCTTCGTACAGCTCTCGGTGTGGAACGGTCAGAACGAATGAGTGTTTGTTTGTTTATTTATTGGGAGGGGTGGGTGTGTCTTATTTATTTCGCCTTTGTGTTACAAACGTCGGTGTTAACTTTCCTTGGTGCGAATGTCCTAAGTGTGCCCGACAGGGTGTTTTTGTGTGTTTGTCGGTGAACTAGCTGTACCTACGTGCACAGGAATTCTATCTGGGAATGCTTGAACAAGACTGGCACATGGAAGTGGATGAATATTTTTTTATTTCCTCGCAAAAGAAGACAGGGTATCCCTTGTTTTTAATAAAAATACAAACTGATATTAATACTAATACTAGTAGGGAAAAAATGCTACTTGGTCTCAGGAAGGATTTCCCAATGCTTTGTGCTTTGACTTGCTGAAGATATGTATGTAGGCCAAGTTTGTTTCCTTCCTTCCTTCCTTCCTTCCTTCCTTCCTTCCTTCCTCCCTCCCTCCCTCCCTCCCTCCCTCCTATTGGAAGAAATATCCATCTGGTTCAGTTCCAAGCAGGGAGAAAGGCACTGGAGATAAAAGGGAGGCTGGAGGCTGATTGGAAAGAGGGTTTAATGGTGAAGCGTAACCACCAAGCACATGGTTCTGGGCAGCTGACCACACAGAGTTGAGCGTGAGGGGTATTTATACTTTTTTCATTGAGTTTTGAACTTCAAGTTCAAGTTTATTTGATTTATAGACCACCCCCACTCCCCGAAGGGACTCGAACTTGAGCTTCCTGTTCCTGTGTAAGAACATGTATTCTATTGGCTGTGGTAGGGATCATAGCTGGCTCTGCAGGTTGTCTGAGACAAGCTTGGTTGAAGTTTGGCGGATGCAATGAAGGGGCTCGTTGGGCAATACCTGTTGTGGCTGAGGGCTAACTCTATCTTTGTTCAGACTCTGCTGCAGGGAATTTGCTTATGAATAGAGCTAGTTGATATCTGCTGAGGTTTATTAAGAAAGGTGGGAGCTGCTTTCCAAGAACATGTTTCTCCATTTCTCATCCAGGGAAATATAATATTATGCCTTTTTAATATTACTCAAAATATTTCATTCTTCTAGGAGAGGGGGGTGTCTTCCCTCCCTCCTCCTAGTCATCTTCCTCCCTTCCTTCCTCTCTCCCTTCCTTCCTCTCTCCCTTCCTTCCTTTCTCTCTCTCTTCCTTCCATCCTTTCCTTCCTTCCTTCCTCTCTCCCTTCCTTCCTTCCTCACTCCCTTCCTTCCTTCCTCTCTCCCTTCCTTCCATCCTTTCCTTCCCTCCCTCCATCCTCCTATCCATCTTCTTCCCTCCCTTCCTTCTTCTCTCCTCCTATTCACATTCCTCCCTCCCTCCTCCTATTTATCTTCCTTCCTTCCTTCCTCCCTCCCTCCCTCCCTTCCTTTCCCTCCCTCCCTCCATCCTCCTATTCATCTTCTTCCCTCCTTCCCTCCCTCCCTCCTTCTCTCCTCCTATTCACATTCCTCCCTCCTCCTATTCAGCTTCCTTCCTTATTTCCTCTCTCCTTCCCTCCCTTCCTTCCCTTCCCTCCCTCCATCCTCCTATCCATCTTCTTCCCTCCCTCCTTCCTTCTCCCCTCCTATTCACATTCCTCCCTCCCCCTCCTCCTATTCATCTTCCTTCCTTCCTCCCTCTCTCCTCCTATCCTTTTTCTTTCCTTCTTTCCCTCCTTCCCTGGCTCAGTTAATATAGGCAATTGCCAGAACGATTCTGCATCCAACGACTGATTTTACATTGAGTTGCTTTAGCTAGATGAGCATAATGCCAGACTCTCCTTGGAATTCCCTTCACAAAAATATACCTCTGAGGAGACTTTGTCGTGATCCAAAGATCCCCAACCCAAGAAGATTGTCAGGGAGGGTGCAGTGAGAAACAAATGAACGTAGAAAGGAGAAATGTAAGTGAGTCCTAAATACACAACCCACAAGATGAAGCTCCCCCCTGGGTCTCTGCAGGAATCCCTGTTCTTGTTTAGGTGGGTAATTCAGTATGTCTGGACTGGATAGAACAGGATCACTCAACCGATGCAGCCATAAACTAGTTTAAGAGGGATTTCTCTATGGTAGCTCCTCATAAATCATACTTCTGGGTGCACTAAGTGCTAATTAGTCTCCCTGAGGCCTGTTCACCTAAATACTTATGAATCAGGTTGTGCTGACCAGAATAAATGCATCTATCAAATTGAATGCTGTAGAATAGGGGTGTCAAACTCGATTTCATTGAGGGCCACATCAGGGTTGTGTTTGACCTGGGGGGGGGTTCTTGGCATGGCCAGCTTGACATCACTCATGTCAGGGGCACCTGTAGTGGTCCGAGTGCTCTGTTAGCGAAAATGGGCTCCCGAGCTCCGTTTTCAGCTGCGACAGCCTCCTGCAGCCTCTGCCAGTGAAAACAGAGCTTGCGAGGTCCACACGCAGCCCTCCGGAGCCCTGTTTTCGCTGGCAGAGGCACCGTGGGCCAATCCTTCACTGTTTCCAGGGTGGTCCCATGGGCCAGATCTGAGCACCCGGCGTGCCGGATCCGGCCCGTGGGCTGGGAGTTTGACACCCCTGGTGTAGAAATTTAAGAGACGCGTGAGAGAGAGAGTAGGTCTTACTTGTAGATATTTGGAAAATAAGTCCTGGTTCACATTAGACTACCTTGTGATCCTCAGGTTCTCTGTTCACACAGTCGCCTTGTTCCCCAACTACACGCAGAGCAGCATGTAACGAGGATATTGCTAGCTAAGCTTCCTCTTCCTTCTTATGTACAAGCAACTGATTGGAAAAATCTCAGCAAGAAACATTTCCCTACAGAGATTAGGTTTTTAAGGGGGGGGGGATCTTTTGACACCCCCCTCAAAAAAAGCTTCTCAAATTTCATCTAGAAATGTGTTTCCTTCTGAAGATCTTCCTTAGTCTGAAGAAGTCCAGCATTGCTGTTAGAATAGAATAGAATAGAGCTGGAAGGGACCTTGGAGGTGTTCTAGCCAGCCCCCTACTCAAGCAGGAAAACCTATACCCATGATGGCGAACCTATGGCATGTGTGCCACAGGTGGCACGCGGAGCCATTTGTCAGGGTAGCTCGTATGGTCATTTTTTCCCCTCTGGAGCCTTCAGGGAAGCCTCCTGAACACCCCTGAAGGCTCCGGAGGGCTAAAACCAGCCCTAAGAGCAAACTGGAAGTCCACTCCTGAACTTCCAGTTTGCCCATAGGTCCTGTTTTTTGCACTCCGGAGGCTTCAGGGAAGCTCCTGAAACCTCTGGGTGGGACAGGGGAGGCTGTTTTCACCCTCCCCAAGCTCCTATAAAGCCTCTGGAGCCTGAGGAGGGCGAAAAAAGCCCGCCAAAAATGGGGAGGAGCACTGGTTGTTTGCGCATGCACTCTGTGGTCATGCGCATAGCATTATGGGTGTGGCACGCCTGCGCACGACACCCCCCCTATGCTCCCCCCGCTTTTGGCATGCGACCCAAAAAATGTTTGCCATCACTGATCTATACCATTTTAGACAAGTGACTGTCCATTCCCTTCTTAAAAACAGTCAGTGATGGAGCATTCACAACTTCTGGAGGCAAGTTCACGGACTTTGACTATGCAAAACATTTATTTTGCTATTCCATTACTCTGTGCTATTTATTTGTATTTCCGAATTATGCTTCTCCACTTCTGCTGTTGTGCTGTTCTCTATCATAAATTGAAGGTTGCCTTTTCCAGAATCTAATCCCGTAGTTTTGATTATCCACTTATTTTGGAGGCAGGGTAGGTGAGAACAAGAATATGGTTTATAAAATTAAACAAGAGATTATTGAAGACAATGGTAGCCTGTTCCACTACAGCGAGTGCTCGACTTACGGCCACAATTGAGCCCAAAATTGTTGTTGCTAAGCGAGACAGTGAACTTTGTCCCACTTTACGACTTTTCTTGCCACAGTTCTTAAGTTGAATGACTGCAGGTCTTAAGTTAGTCACAGGGTTGTTAAGGGAATATGGCTTCTCCGTTGATTTTGCTTGTCAGAAGGTCACAAAAAGGGATCACACGATCCCAGAATATTGCAACCGTTATAAATATGAGTTGCCAGTTGCCAAGGGTCACATGAATGAGGGGATACTGCCATGGTCATAAGTGTGAAAAACAATCCTTTTTTAGTGCCATTGTAACTTTAGATGGTCACTAAATTAACCGTTATAAGTCGAGGACTGTCTGTAGTACGAAAAGAGAGGGCCATAGAACAATGATAAAAGATAAAAGAGAAGAATGATAAAAGATATAGTAGAGATCTGAAATTTACAATAGAGTTGGAAGGGGCCTTGGAGGTCTTCTAGTCCAACCCCCTGCCTAGGCAGGAAACCCTATGCCGTTTCAGACAAATAGCTATCCAACATCTTCTTAAAGACTTCCAGTGTTGGGGCATTCACAACTTCTGGAGTCAAGCTGTTCCACTGATTAATTGTCCTAACTGTCAGGAAATTTCTCCTCAGTTCTAAGTTGCTTCTCTCCTTGATTAATTTCCACCCATTGCTTCTTGTTCTACCTTCAGGTGCTTTGGAGAATAGTTTGATTCCCTCTTCTTTGTGGCAGCCCCTGAGATATTGGAACACTGCCATCATGTCTCTTTTATTGTGTTTATATTAATATCTGAATAAAGACATTAAACATTTTCACAATGGCAAGCCATTTAGAAAGAGATAACAGAATACAGAATAATAAGAATTGGAAGGGACCTTGAAGGTCTTCTAGTCCACCCCCATGCTCAGGGAGGAAACCTATACCATTTCAGACAAATAGTTGTCCAATCTCTTCTTAAAAACTTCCAGTGTTGGAGCATTCACAACTTCTGGAGATGCTGGAATACACGACTTTCAGTAATATTATGGACTTTAAAAATGTATATTTTAATACTGTTTTGATGTCCAAGGCACCTTGGAAACATCAATCAACACATTGCTGATTTCAGCAAGGTATAACACAGCTTCATTTTAGGATGATGAAGAACAGAAATCACTTTTTTTGGCAGCATCATTTAAAAAAAAAACCCATAACCTTGAAAATTAGAGGAGCTAAAACTTCATGAGATTTTGAGAGGTGCATAAAATTAATTAATGATTGAGTGTGCCATGGGATTCCTTTTGTTATTTACTTTTATGATTTGTTCACTAAATTAAAGTAAAAAAAAGTTCTTCCAATTCTCTGAGTGGGATTTGCAAATAATTAAAGTGCAATTAAAGCATACAATACAATGGAGTTTCTATTACAGGATGGCAGTGGATATGCTAAATTGATTATTGAAGCTGATGCCTCAAATTTGATTAGAAATATTGCTCCGTCTCCAAAGAGTTGATTATAGCAATCAGAGAAAATGATTTACAGCACATCCGAAGGAACAAAGCAAACATCAGAATATGGGAAAAAACTAAACTTTGATGATAACAAATGAGGCTTCTGTAATTCTTCGGCAAACCATATTAAATCATGATTATTAACCTGTTGAACAGTACTCCTTATTAGCACTGATGATGTTACTTAGTTAGGGTAATACAATGTCTGCAAGAAAATGAGAAAGCTCAGAGAGCACCAAGGCCCCCTCAGATAGAGGATAGATAGATAGATAGATAGATAGATAGATAGATAGATAGATAGATAGATGATAGATAGATAGATAGATAGATAGATGGATGATGGAAGATAGATAGATAGATGATAGATAGATAGATAGATAGATAGATAGATAGATAGATAGATAGATAGATAGATAGAAGATAGATAGATAGATGATAGATAGATAGATAGATAGATAGATAGATAGATAGATAGAAGATAGATAGATAGATGATAGATAGATAGATAGATAGATAGATAGATAGATAGATAGATAGATAGATAGATAGATAGATAGATAGATAGATAGATGGATGATGGAAGATAGATAGATAGATGATAGATAGATAGATAGATAGATAGATAGATAGATAAGATAGATAGATAGATAGATAGAAGATAGATAGATAGATGATAGATAGATAGATAGATAGATAGATAGATAGATAGATAGATAGATAGATGATAGAGAGAGAGATGGATGATGGAAGATAGATAGATAGATAGATAGATAGATAGATAGATAGATAGATAGATAGATAGATAGATAGATAGATAGATAGATGGATGGATGGATGATGGAAGATAGATAGATAGATGATAGATAGATAGATAGATAGATAGATAGATAGATAGATAGATAGATAGATAGATAGATAGATGATTGATAGATATATGATTGATAGATAGGTAGGTAGGTAGATAGGTAGATAGATAGATGATTGATAGATAGATAGACAGACAGACAGACATATAGATGATAGATACATGGATGGATGGATGGATGGATGGATGTATGGATGGATGGATGATGGATGATAGATAGATGATGGATGATAGATAGATAAATAGATAGATGATAGATAGATAGATAGATAGATAGATAGATAGATAGATGATTGATAGATAGGTAGGTAGATAGATGACTGATAGATAGATAGATAGACAGACATATAGATGATAGATACATGGATGGATGGATGATGGATGATAGATAGATGATGGATTATATATATATATATATATATATATATATATAGATAGATAGATAGATAGATAGATAGATAGATAGATAGATAGATAGATAGATAGATAGATAGAGAGAGAGAGATGGATGATGGAAGATAGATAGATAGATAGATAGATAGATAGATAGATAGATAGATAGATAGATAGATACATACATACATACATACATACATACATACATACATACATACATACATACAATAGATAGATGATCTCAAAGGGGCCACAGCAGAAAAGGCCCTTTTTCTGGACCACATGAGAATTCCTTGACTGACAGGGTCCACGCCATATCTACTCTGCTGGCTCAAGCCTGTCCCAGTGGGCAAGATAGTTACACTACCATGTGAATTTGGCCACCCCATTCAGCCATGATACGATTACTTGGGTTTGAGCTGATTAGCTCATCCAGTTGACAAATCGTATGGAACCCGTGTGTGTGTGTGTGGTGGTTTCAAATCTAGCCCCCGTCTATTCCACGCTGGCTTTCAGTGGTTTTGGGAAAAATACCCACCAAATTTATTTCTCAGTTCATCTCTCATTCAGGTGTCCCGTCCCCCCCCCCCGCTCCTCCCTCCTCCTCTTTGGCTGGTGATAAATGGGTATTCTGATTAACAAGATCTAATCCCAGGGCATTCTGTTTTTACTTAATTGCCTTGTCAACCTTTTCCTACCTCGGAGGCCCAAACCTATATGTCAACACCTACATACTGTGGGGGTTCTTTTTAAAAAATAATTAAAGAAAAGAGAATCCAAAGAAAGATGAACGGTGCAGTCCCCTCAGTAATTAATATTCAGCATTGCAATCCCTCGCCTGTCTCAGCTCTGTTTGAGGAAGCAGAATTCGTTCAAGGAGTCAGATGGGATTTAGCACTGCTGCTTTTTCTGACTGGATTGAACGGTTACGGTAACTAAAAATAAACGCTGAGATGTATTCCACCACCACCCTCTCCTTCCTGCATCTCTGATCCTGCTCATCTACAGGCTTGGACAAATGTGGCTGGAGAACAGGTGGTTGGAATATGTCTATCAAAATCTCAATGTTGTAGTTATGGAGAGGTCAAAGTTCCAATATCTCAGGGGTTGCCACAAAGAAGAGGGAGTTAACGTATTCTCCAAATCACCAGAAGGCAGGACAAGAAGCAACGGATAGAAATTAATCAAGGAGAGAAGCAACCTAGAACTAAGGATAAACTTCCTGATAGAACAATTAATCGATCGAAGGGATTGTTGTGAATTCAGACATTGTGGACGCTCCATCACTGAAGGTTTTTAAGAAGAGACTAGACACTCCCTTATCTGCTTGAGCAGGGGTCTGGATTAGGAGACCTCTAAGGTCCCTTCCAGCTCACTCTATTCATTCATATTCTCCAAATCACCTGAAGGCAGGATAGAAACTAATCAAGGAGAGAAGCAACCTAGAACTAAGGAGAAACTTCCTGATAGAACAATTAATCAGTGGGGTGGCTTGCCTTCGGAAGTTGTGGGTGCTCCACCACTGGAGGATTTTAAGAAGAGACTGGACAGCCAATAGTCTGAAGTAGCATAGAGTGTCCTTCTTGAGAAGAGGGTTGGACTAGAACACCCTCAAGGTCCTTTCCAGCTCTATTTGGATTGAATTGAATTCTTTAGCTTGCCTCCAGAAGTTCGAATAGCAGTGGCACTTAGACTTATGTACTGCTTTACAGCCCTCTCTAAGCAGTTTACAGAGTCAGCCTCTTGCCCCCAACAATCTGGGTCCTCAATTTTACCGACCTCGGAAGGATGGGAGACTAAGTCAACCTTGAACTGGTGAGATTTGAACTGCCGAACTGCAGCCCAGCCAGGGTCAGCAGAAATAGCCTGCAGTGCTGCCTTCTAGCCACTGCTCAATGAATGCTCCAACACGGCAAAGTGATTGGATAATCATTTGGCTGAAATGGTATAGGGTTTCCTGCCTGGGCAGGGGGTTGGACTAGAAGACCTCCAAGGTCCCTTCCAATTCTGTTATTCTGTTCTAGTGAAGAAGCTGCAGTGACAGTTTCTTGAGTGATTCTTTTTCCTGACTGTTGGTTCAACTGTCTTTCTTCTGGCTTCACCATCTTGGAATGTTAGCCATTATGTTAGGGTGGTGACTTCCTTGCCCAAATCTTCATTATTACAGAAATCAGGAAGGCTGTGAATAGCAGAGAAATACAACCTGTTTTGTGTGAATTAGGGTGAGGAAGCAAGCCACAGTCAGGCATTAAAAAGAACCCTTTAAACAGCTACACATGATGCTTAAAAACTGTCTATGCTAATTTATGTTATTAGAGGAGCATTTTGAAGTAACGATTAGAATTCATTCAGGTTTCACTGCCGGCCAAGCAGGCCGATGAATTTCCCAACAGAATTCTTCAAATTGAATTCTGCTTTTTAAAAAAATCATTTGGATTCTGATCTGGGACTTATTATGAATTTGCCCAGCGGAGGCAAAGAAAAGCAGGACTCCCACGAATGGTCTTTCAATCCTCTTTGCCAAATTGGGGGAAGTTCCATTCTTAATCAAAGGGTGATGAAAACCTGCTTGGACTGTAGATTTCCTTGTCTATCAGGAACTAGGAATGATTTTGTTGTGACCCAGGCTTCCTTAGAAAGCAAGAAGCAAAGTCTTAGCCCCGACAAAACCTCTTTTATTTACACGACTGTGGATTCCTTTCATTCACAGTCAGCAAGGCTTTAGCAAACAGTCTTTCAGAGGAATGTTTATCCACACGCACCTTATCTCATTTGGAGCGCTGCCAGATAATTAGTTTCCAAACACTGGGCAAAGCAAAACTTGACACAGAGTCTCTTATAATCACAAACAGAACTTTTCGGACCAAATGAACTTATTGTTTCCTGCAAAAGCCCACTCCCCGTTTGTTCCACTTTTATTTCCTATGGGAGGGGCCAATCACCTCCAATGTGTGGCTTTACTCTTAAGTTTTCTCGACCCTGTTTTCTTGTCTTCTGGCAGCTCACTGGGAATAGGCTCCAATGTTCTTCTGTCTAGCTCCCTCTCTGCCTCCAACACAGAGCCCTCATCTGAGCTTTCTTCAACCTCCAGGACTGGCCCATGTTCCTCCCCAACCTCCTCACTGTCCGATTCTGCTGTCAGCTCTGCTGGCCGCCGGTGGGCCACAACGCATTTGCTGGTTGAAGCAGAGACTCAATATACAATATATCAGCTACATTTCTGCTGTCAATACTACTGCACTCATGTCAGAAGCTCCGAGGCACTTCCGGGTTCAAAGGATTAGCCAATGGCAACACCATTGCTCCAGAGATGCTCAGTTGAGGTTTCCTTTCGTGTCCCTGGCACAGCTGGAGCAAAGGACAGGAGCTAAACTTCACCACATGGCAGCTTTTGGGTCTCAAATGCAGGCTTGCTAACCTCCTACCCAGTGTCCTAACCACTGGAGCCAATGTGCTCCTTTAATGTCAACACAACAGATGTATGTACCGTATTTTTCGGAGTATAAGATACTCCGAAGTATAAGATGCACCTAGCTTTTGGGGAGGAAAATAAGGGGAAAATATCTGCCTTTGCCTTCCAGCAATTTGCCTCCTTGCAACAAACAGCAAACAGTACAGACAATATACACTGTTTCTAGTGTTACATTTCAGACTATACTTGTACAGATGCTGTTAAAATTGATGCGGCTTTCTGGAAATATAGTTATTCTCTGCTATTTAAAAGAAGATACTATAGCACGGGGCCTCTTCAGGTCAAACATTTATTTTAAAAAGCTTCTTCATTTTGTTAAGTTGTCTAGAATAATAATAAAGCAGTCTTTAAAAAATAAGTCTAATAATTTGAACATTCTATAGGCATTTATAGTTATTGATTTACCTCCTTGCAGCAAACAGCCTGATTAGCACAAGAAAAAAAAATCTGCCTCTGCCTCCCAGCAATTTGCCTCATGGAGCAGAGAGCAACTTTCACTTTCACTTTCTCCCAATCACCAGGTGTTTCAGGCTGCAGGGATTGCTATAGCCTATTGCAGCCTTCACAAGCCCCCATTTGCTACCAGGAGGTAAATTGCTGGGAGGCAGAGGCCAAAGGGTTAGGGCTTTTGGGTGGGTGGGGCTACATTCAGTGTATAAGGCGCACCCAAATTTTCAGCCTCTTTTAGGGGCGAAAAAGGTGCGTCTTATACTCCGAAAATCAAGGTAGATACCAACCAGCAAGCCACAGATGATGTTAACCTTTCTCCTTGTCTTCCGTATTTCTTCCTAGATCTAGCAATGAATGAAGGTGAAAGTTTAGTAATCACTGTCCAACCACGTTCCTCATCTCATGTGTTTAAAGCATATTTTATTTGGTGATCTCACTAGTTACCAGTTTGGCCCAAACAACTATTTGGGAAGGAACTAAGAGAAATGAGGTGTACTGACCCAGCTCCCCAAATGCAACAAACCCTCTGAAATGAACTCAAAGATTACTTTAATGAGGAGTCCCAGCAGCCCCGGCAAAAGGGTTCTCTCTCACTACAGGCTAACAAGTCTGTCTGGCAGGGAGACGAATAGTTGTCTGCCACATCTATTCACCTCTTCCCCCTCCCTTTTATCCCCAGAGCTAGGGTGGGGCTTCGCTAGCAGCGGTGGTTCTTCCATCCCAAGGATCAGCCCATAGATTTCCACTGCTCTCCTCTCCTCTACCTTCTGCACATCTGCGCGTCAGGTACTGGACTCAACTGTTCCTCTTCTTTCTCATCAGCCACCTCCAGACCTGGGGGTTGTTGACTCTCCATCTGAGGGCTGACCCATGCTCTGCCTCTGTCTGTCTGTCTCTCTCACTCTGACAGCTCCACTCCCTTTTCCCCCTCGGAGCTCTCAGGTTGCCTTGAGGCTGACCCTGACTGCCACGCCTCCTCCTCCTCCTCCTCCTCCTCCTCTGATTCGGCTGCTAGAGGGGCCACAACACTAGGTTGTCCACTGAACTGAGGTGGTGAGAGTTCATATGTGGTCTGTTGTCCTGCCCTTTGTTATATTCTACTTTTCTATACAAAAAAAAAGCCATTCACAGTTGACCTATCTTGTAATTCCAGTGAAAGGAAAAAAATCTAGCTACTATATTATCATTGACTCAGGCTCTTAAAGTCTTAAATATTAGATGTACAACTTTCTACCTTCCAAAAATTGTCTGGTGAGAAGGCAGTTGCAAGAGCACATACCACTAATGGGCGCACTGACAAGCCTTAGTTTTTACTCCAGGTGACCAAAATATTTAAAAATTCTCTCCATGCTGGAGAGGAGGAAGGATCGATATGGCCAAAGCTCTTTTTTAAAGGAATTCTTGATTAAACAATTCACTATTCTTCATCCTGAACCACTGTTGATAAACCAGAGTAGGAGACTGGGTGTTGTTTTTTAAATCTAGCATCTTTGTGATCTGTTGGATTCAGATAGGGTCACACGTCGGAGATGTAGAACAGAGACTGGACGGCCACCTATTAGGGATTCTTGAATTTGGATTCTTGCCCCGAGCAGGGATGTGTTAGATATCACCTTTCCAATCTATTCCTTTATTTGATTGAGGGTGGTGGTGGTGGTGGTGGTGTAAAACTCCGGAATTCCCCTTTAGGATGTCCAAACTAAATTCCACACTGGAATAGTTAGAGTTCAAAGGCACCAAGCTGGAGAAAGTTGAGATGGTTTTTGTGTTGATGCAGCTTGTTGTTGGATTGAGGATCTTTCATGTCATCCTTACCCAACAAACAATGGGGTTCACTCTATTTTCCTGTCATTAAATAGGGCAAGTGGAGTCATCACAGAATCCAGATAGACAAATGAATGGAAGAACTAATCGGTCTTGTGGCACCTTAAATACTGTCTCTCTCTGTGCGTGTCTCTGTCTCTCTGTCTCTGTCTCTCTCTGTCTCTCTCTGTCTCTGTCTCTGTCTCTCTCTCTCTCATCTATTTGGCCATTTGGATGAACATACAGGTTGTCCTCGAGTTACGACCACAATCGAGCCCAAAATCGATGCTGCTAAGTGAAACATTTCCTAACTGAGTTTGCCCCATTTTACAACTTTCCTTGCTGCGGTTGTTATGTGAACCATTGCATTTGTTAACTTAGTCACGGGGTTGTTAAGCGAGTCTAGATTCCCCCTTGACTTTGCTCATCAGAAGGTTGCAAAAGCCGACCATCTGACCCCCTGGGACACTGCAACTGTCATAAACATGAGTCATCATAAACAAGACCGTTGGGGAATGCTGCAACAGTCGTAAGTGTGAAAAACAGTTGTCAGTCACTTATTTCAGTGCTGTTGTCACTTTGAACGGTCCCTAAATGAGTTGTTGTAACTCGAGGACCACCTGTATTGTGTGCCCTTCCACTCACAAAATGGCTGCCATTTTGACACCACCAGTTCTTACAAAGCATGGATTATCCTTTCAATCATCAGGTTATTTCTTTTTGTTATCCCTTCCCCCAAAATAGGTGATACTCCGTTTCCCTGAAAATAAGACCTTCCCAGATAATAAGCCCAATCATCCATTTGAGCGCATGTGCTAAAATAAGCCCTCCCTGAAAATATTGCAACACAACAGCAGCCATGAGGTGACCACGCTTGCTGCCTCCTGCACCTCAAAAATAATATGACCTCCCCGAAAATAAGGTCAAGCGCTAATTTCAGGGGGGGGTCAAAAGAAAATAAGACCTTGTCTTATTTTTGGGGAAACACGGTAATATTTCCAAACTAAAATCTGGGTTTTTTAAAAGAACTCTTATAATGGAGACTTTCTTAGAAATAAAGACAAGGCCGATGTTTTCCTTTGCAACAAACCAAATTTTAAAAAAACAAAACAAATAAGTGATATTTTTTAACGGAGAAAGAAAGCGAAGACAGGAAAAACTGATGGGCATCGTGAATGTACTGACATTGTTGAGTGACCTGTTGCGACTTCCCAGGATAAATATTGGTGGCCTGAAGTCCAGAGCTCATTTCATAAACGACGATTTTTTATGTTTTAAGACACCACACAACTTCGGGTTGCTTCTGACACATCAGATGGTGAACCCATTAAATCTACTGACATTTATTGACTGGATTAAATTATCCAGCAGGCTCCCAATTATTAGTTTTCCATCTCTTGTCTCAGCGCCCCATTCTATCCAGGAGAAGCAGAGATCAAATGATTTCCCATGTGGATCCAATGAAAGATATCGAAGTTTGTGTCAAGTTTGCGTTTGAAAGGACCCCATCCTGAACAAAAGGTGTTACCTCCATTCTGGAGCTTGTAGACACCATCCACCATCCACAGAAATGCTGATGTGGACTTTCCTTGCCTGCAACACAATGTAGGTAAATTTAGGGGTTAAAACAACCTTCCTTTAAATCGGTATCCTCCAGATATGTTCAGATGTCATCATGCATGTTTCAACGTTTTCATGAAACCTCTGTATTCTGCAAGCTTCCATGCATGTTGGCTAAGAATTCTAGAGCTTGTTACCCTTATATATCTGGAAGGGCACCGGGTTGGGGAAAGATAGGTTGGAAATATTACCATATGAGCCAATAACACAAACAAGGAGGTGATGGAGTTATCTGAACTTTGGGTAGAAATTGATTTAATTGCTTGTTGACTTTTTAGCTAAGTCCAGGTGAGCTATTTCATATGTCAATGCAAACATATTTCATCATTATTTCTGTATTGATGGGAATCAATCCAGTTGTACTGAATTTTTCTAAATTTTGCAATCTAGTTCTCCAGGTTTTTTTTTTTTTAAAAAAAAACAAGGTGTACCAAATTTTATTTACTAGGGAAAAATGTTGTATCAGGAAAAGGAATCAATGAACATATCGCCTATATGACTTTGAAAATGAGTATAAAGCTTCCTATTTATTTTTTCAAAACCGCCTTAAAATAGATGCAGAAATCTGGTGGAAATGAGCTTAGAAAAAAAGAAGAAGAAGATGAAAAACAGAGAAAATAGAAATGAACAGAATTCTGCATCTGTAACATCTAGAGACTCACATTTTGGAGAGATATTTAGAATGGTTTCCCCATGTCAAACACAACCCTGCTTTTGCGATTTGCACAGCAAATATGGGGTGTAATCCCATGGCATCTAAAAGACTTCCAACTCTACATGACGTGAATAATTGGGTACTAAAGCCAGAAGTGTGAAAATACAATTTTGCCTGATGTCAATTCCAAAAGTATCAGAAACTTTTGATTTAATCAAGAAGGGCATGGAAAGGTGTCTGTTAAAAAGAGAATGCCTTTGACATATGAATTGGCTTTAAAACAGGTGCATTTTGTACGTTTTACACATTTCACACATGGCCTAGAGGTGGAGCTCTTGCCTCACAACCAGGAGGCTGTGAGTTCGATCCTAGGTAGAGGCAGGTATTTCTCTCTCTGGCCACAATGAGAATATATCTGCTGAATATAACTCCACATTGGCATCAGGAAGGGCATCTAGCCAGTAAACACTCAGCCCCATTTAGTTGCCCAGACTACACCCTGCAAGGGATTATGAAGTCATTAAATGAAGATGATGACACATTTCAGCCATGCATAAAAAAATGATTCCAGAGTTTTACATCTGTATTTTATGTCTGGCAAACTGGAAGGAATTTTTTTTTGTATGTTCAAAAGCATATACTGTACAGATAAATTTTGTCAATTAAAAGTCCGCTAAATCAGGGCCGGTTAAATCAAGAACTTACTACAGTTGAGGTGTGGTAGTCAGAGCATGCTCCCGAACTCCATGCAAACTGTTGCTTCAAAGGAATTGTGTGTTGTAGTGATGGGACAGGATGTGGGCTAGGAATTCCACCATGAGCCATGGAAGCTAACTGAAATAAAACTCAGCAGAGGGGGGGGGGGGAGGAAAAATAACCTGCAATAGAAGAGAGACAAAATAAAACATGAAAAAGAAGGAAAGTAGGTACTAATTACTCCTATTCAGAGCATGGCGAAAATAAACATTTAAATCATTGTTTCTTGAACTAAACAATTTTAAGATGTGTGGACTTCAACATGTAGCCAGCATGTCTTAAAGTTACCAAGTTTTGAGAAACACTGATGCAAAACATATTTTTTTTAAAAAATATATCTAAATTATTAGCTTCCTTAATGGTAATAACAATTTTGCAAAATTGGACTGCTGCAGGAAACATTGTCTGTGTCAGGGTTCCAAATAGCGTCCAAAAGTAAATCAGAGTCCAAGGCAAAGTATTTCTCAAATTTCCAATTTATTAAGAGAGCCATATTGGCACATCTGGGGAAAACCCGAATCTGAAAGCTTCCCGGTTTTCCCCACCCAGCTGACAGTTCAAGATCTTGTCCCCACACCCACAAGTCCATCCCATGGTCCAATCTTCCACTGCCATGCTGGCAGTTCCACTCATCCAGTTCCGATCAGGTGCAGAGGTGCAAAGACAAAGGATGACCTTGGCTTTCTAGAAAGAATGTGGTTATGGCTACCTATCATCTAACTCCGTACAACCCCCCCCCCCATTTTCCCATAACAGAAAATGCATAGTAGAATAATAGAAAGTGTGGCAGGCCTGACAGTCTGTTTTCCAAGCACTGATTTGTTAAAAACCCACCAGTTAGTGTTCTCATTTTGGGGGAGAAAAAATTAGATAAAAATGTGCTAGCTGTGCTATCTTGAGTTTCTAAAAGAGAGGTTGAACGTGAATCAAAAAATAAATAAATGAAATATTTTATTTTAAATATGAATGTTCCTGATCGAAGTGGGACATACAAAGAAAGGGAAGAGAAATTTCGATGAAACTTCCAAAATGTCCAAGGAGTTCTGCATATAATCCCTAGGCCATGGCGTGCTAGAACCCAATTAAAAGATGAGTCTTTGTGATGCCATAACATTCTTGGTTGGTTTTTACTGTGAATGATCTAGATCAATGTTTCTCAATGTTGGCAACTTTAAGATGGGTGGACTTCAATACACAGAATTTCCCAGCCAGCAGTCCTGACTGGGGAATTCTGGGAGTTGAGGTCCACTGTCTTAAAGTTGGTGAGGTTGACAAAAAGGTTGATCTACGTGGATAAAATGATTTGAATGACTAAATCTGCTGTCAATGAACTAAGAGTTGGGTGACATGTATCAAGTTGCAACCAGTTGAATTCTGTTACTATGTTGATCCCAATGAATTCTTGTGTCTTGCTTTCATTTTTTTTTCTTGGTCATCTCTACTTTGGGAGATATTCGACCTAACACATGGCCTTCCAATGCCATACTTGATTCAGCAGAATGACTTTCTGGGCAGATGAGCAGACAGCAATGTATTTTCAGCTTAGTTGAAGAAAGGAAACTGTACCAGACCAATGTTTACAAAGTCCGAGTCGACAGTAAACCCCTGTAAAATATCTGTAATTTATGCAAGGGATTGGATATTTTCTTTTCATTTCTCTTTTTTCCTTTTCCTTTCTTTTCTCTTGTAACGAATGCACTAAGCAACCCTGTATATATTTTACAATGTCTTTACAAAACAAGAGAAAAAAAAAAACCAATGCAGAGAGAGAATCACATACTGTAGTGTTGTAAAATAAATGCACTTTTTCTAATTTTTTCATTAAAATCTTATGGCACGTTTTCAAATGCATATGGGCTTATTTTATAAACAGGGATGCGAAAGAGGAAGTGTGTATCTCAAGGAGAACTGCTTTAAAAAAATATACTCTTCTGTTGGGAGAAAATGATGCTTTTCGTCTGCACACACACATGAAAACACACACACAGAGAGAGACACACACACACAAATGTTTCTCTTTTTGAAGAGGTGCTTGTGCCACAATTGTCCCAAAGGTGCTTTTTCAAGAGGTCCCTGGCCTTTCTGGCTTTTCTCTGAAGATGTTTCTCATCAAGAAGAAGTTTCTTGGATGACAAGCGAATCATCTTCAAAGAAAAATCAGAAAGTCCAGTTGTCTCTTGGAAAAAAAGCAACTTTGGGACAACCGTGACCTGGATGACAGAGAATCTGCACAGACACTTGTGCCATGATGTTTGTTACACACTAACGTAGTGATTTGTACACCTGAAACTCAAAGGTTGCTGGTCAGAAGATGGATACATTCTGGTATCTTCAAACTCCCAGTGTTTGTTCTATGGTGAGGACTGTTGCTTGTTGCTGTTCAGTTGCTAAGTCATGTCCATCACTTCATGGATGGACCCAATGGACCATAGCACACCAGGCCCGCTTGTCCTCCACTGTCTCCATGAATCTGCCCAAACTCATGTCCATTGCATCAATGACATCATCTAATCATCTCAATCTTTCACAATATCGGGGTCTTTTCCATTGAGTCTTTGTTAGGGTTCTAAATACCATGCAGAAATAAATCATTGTCCAAGGCAAAGCATCCTTAAAGGTCCAATTTATTCGACAGGCAAGTTAGCACCTCTATGGAAATTCCAACTCTGATGTACATCCTGGAATTCCACCCAGTTGAAAGTTCATGATCTATCCCCACACCCACAAATCCATCACATGTTCCAATCATCATCTTCCACGCTGGCATCTACACCCCTCTGCTTCCGGTCAGGTGTCGAGGTGCGGAGACAAAAGATGACCTTGGCTTCTATAAAAGAATGTCAACAATACATTCTACAATCCTACTCCTTTCTATTCCCCCCTCCCAACTACTACACTGCTAAAACACATAGGAAATTATAAGAAAGTGTGGCAGGCCAAAGATCCTAAAAAGAACATAACTACAGGCCTGACAGTCTTCTCTTTTCATTTTGTGTCCGAAGTATCTAAGCTTCAGCTTCAGGATCTGTCCTTCCAAAGAATAGTCAGGATTGATTTCCTTTAGGATTGACTGATTGGATGGATGGATGGATATCACAAAAATGGTCTCCTTTTTTCTCTCACCTGTTCTCCCATCCCTGTTCCTTCACCTTAACATGGAAAATGTCTATGGAGATTCTCAGTCATCCATGTCATGGTTGTCCCAAAGGATCCTTCCATTCCCCACCATCCAGTCAGAGCTGAAGAAGCTTCTTGGATGAGAAGTGAAATGTCTTCAAAGAAAAACAACTCCCAGAATTCCTCAGCCATGATTGGAACTGAACTGTGGACAATAAAGTTGACCAGGTGGGGCCCCCTGAAATATGGAGTGAAGGTAAGTGTTGATGTCCGATGGATGAACCCAATCAAAGCTAACATGGTTGAGGCAATCCAATCTCTGAATGCAAACTTTTATTGAGTACATCATTTCATTACTGATGAAGGCAAAACCAGATCTAGCTAATTCCTGCACAAACCCACATAATTAAACTAAAGGATTCTCCCTCCCGCTATTAGTACAGCTCACATTGTCCAATTGGGTCTCATTGTATTGTTATGAGAAAAAGTCTTTGGCTTTGGCAAACACTTGCTGAAGTGTCCTTGGCTCCCACGCTCTTCTTCTTGATGTCTGGAGCCTACATTCCATCTCCCCCTTGCTTCATTGGCAAGCCTAGAAGGGATAATGGTTGCAACAGCAGATGCCCGCTTCAATCTTGACAGTAAGGATGAACACCTGCCACCTCAACTCTTTGACAAATCTTGACCTGGGTAATACAGCATTGATAGCCAATGGTTCAGCACCTCTTTGCTCAGGGATGTCTACAAGGTGATACTGAAAAGATCAGGACGTGTATAATTGAAGCTTGGCCTATTTTCAAGGGCATCTCAGTAGACACTTGGCTGTTCTATTATGGGTATCATCTTGATTTTCTTTTGGTCACATCCTATGGACATCCCTTCTAGTGTTTGAATGATTCCAACAACTCTTGTTTTTGCCCACCAGCAGCCAGTGGAGCTGGCAGCACATTCAGACTGTGAAGAGGTTGGGGAGGAACCTGGGCCAGTCCTGGAGTCTGGGGAAGGCTATGATGAAGGCTTTGTGTCGAAGACAGAGAGGAGGCCAGAGCCATATGCCAGTTATCAGCTGCCTTCGGAGTCAGACATCAGTGAGGCAGAGGAACAGCTGGAGCCTGTTCCCAGTGTGCGCATGTGCGGAGTTGACAGATGAAGGGAACAGCTAAAGAACAAGGGTCGACTTGGGAGTAAGACCACAGGTGGATGATAAATGGCCCCTCCCAGAGGGAATAAAAAAGGAGCGACAGGGGAGTGGAGTTTGCAGGAGACCATTAGTTTGCTTAATTGATTTCTTGACTCTCTGAGACTCCTTGCCAAGTTTTGCAGATATCGGCCCGTCAGCTCTCCAAGCCAGATAAGATCTGTGACTGTAAATCCTCCCTTGAAAGACTTTGCTGGATGTGAATGAGCAGAATTCACAGCCAATTAATAAAAGGGGTTTTTGTATGGACAAGGAGTTTGCTTCAGGCTCTTGGGAAGCCTCCGTCAGAACAACTCTCCCAATGTGGTACCTTGTTCATAAAACCAGAGATTTTTTTTCTTAACAAGATCAATGGAGAGATTGGCCGAGTGGAGTGAGTGGCACAGTGCAGAGAAAGTTGCACTTGAGCTTAAAAAGGACAACTGTCAATTAATCTGTCCAGCCCTTATATGAACTGACTTGCTGTCATCCATCACATGTACTTATCAATGTCCCCTGAAAGCTTTTTGACATTCATGTCATGGCATTTGAAATAATCTTGTCCTCTGAAATAATCTTCCTTATTTTCCGCGTGTCAACAGAGATGCGGAAACAAAAATGGCATGGCTCCCAACTTCTAATATGAACAGGATACCTTAGGGGAGCTAAAAGGCAAAGCAATCTCTAATTTAGGACACATTTTCTCATGCAAATTAACATTGCTTTTGGCAATATACTTTCCGATGGAAGAGATCTGCAGAAACCAAATTAAAATTAAGCCTTATGTATCCCATTTTGTGTGTGTGTTTTTAATGCATTGGGACACATATCCACATAGGATGATACACACTTTGACCCTGCCTGTTTCAATCATATTTATTCTGAAATAAAATAAAGGTCACTTGGGGAATGCTTCACGGAACCTACTGCAAAAATGCATATGTTGCTCTACTGTGTTTGTGCAAACTGTAATCCACAGCAATTCTTGGGGGGGGGGGGGGAAGGTACATTATCTTACACCTTTCTCTGTCCGAGAACAAATTATTTAAAGCAGATGTCAACAACCTAAAGCCAGAAGGCCTTATTTTCAGAGGTGGTCTGCCACGGGGTCACCTGGGCTCAAGAGAACCTATAGTTAATGTGAGGGCCAGCTCGGAGAACCTCCAAATTCGGAGAGCCAGTAGTGGAAATTTTGAGTAGTTTGGAGAACCGGTAAATACCACCTCTGACTGGCCCCACCCCCATCTATTCTCTGCCTCCCGAGTTCCAGCTGATCGGAAGGGAATGGGGATTTTGAAGTAACCTTCCCTGGAGAGGGGAGGGAATGGAGATTTTGCATATCCTTCCCCTGCCACACCCGCTAAGCCATGCCACGCCCACCACGCCACGCCCACAGAACCGGTAGTAAAAAAAAATTGAATCCCACCACTGGACTGAACAGTCATTTGCCTGAAACAGTATAGGGTTTCTTGCCTGAGCCAGGATTTTAAAGCCTTAAGAAAGGCCAACAGGGTTAGGGCTATTCTAATCTCTGAGGGAAATATTCCACACAGCAGGGGGCACTGCTAAAAAGGCCCTGCTTCCAGGTCCCAGAGTCTTTGGCTGAGAGGATCTGCAGCATGCCCAACCTATACAATACAATAGCAGAGTTGGAAGGGACCTTGGAGGTCTTCTAGTCCAGCCCCCTGCCTAGGCAGGAAACCCAATACCTTTTCAGGCAAATGGCTATCCAACATCTTCTTAAAGACTTCCAGTGTTGGGGCATTCACAACTTCTGGAGGCAACTTCTGTTCCACTGATTAATTGTTCTAACTGTCAGGAAATTCCTCCTCAGTTCTAAGCTGCTTCTCTCCTTGATTAGTTTCCACCCATTGCTTCTTGTTCTGCCCTCAGGTGCCTTGGAGAATAGTTTGATTCTCTCTTCTTTGTGGCAACCCCTGAGATATTGGAAGACTGCTATCATGTCTCCCCAGTCCTTCTTTTCATTAAACTAGACATGCCCAGTTCCTGCAACCGTTCTTCATATGTTTTAGTCTCCAGTCCCCTAATCATCTTTCTTGCTCTTCTCTGCACTCTTTCTAGATCGAATTGGATGGGTAGTTATCTGCGCCCCCAGGTACTTAAGGCTGCCTCAATATAATATCTCCCAAAGTAAACCCAGTCATTCCCTACCAGCAACAGTTGAAATAGCACTTAGATCTCAAGGAATGTGGTGGTCTCTCAAGTCTATCCTAATTACACCCTTCTTTTTCAGGTTTTTTTTTGTTCTGTACTGTTTTAGGATCAGCCACCTTGTGCCTTTATGGTACCAGGACAAGTCCTTTTTCCTTGCCACAGAAAAATCCCCCCTCAGGTGGTTTTGCATTTTATTCGTAGAAAAACATGTTGGACAAGTATGAATCATTCCAGACTTCAGTGACCAATGACAGAAAGTACAGAAGTTCTTTTTTGGGGGGATTTTGTTCTTGCAGTAACCAAACAGGTTGAATATTAATGTCAGTGTCTGATTACACGGTTAGAAGAGAAAGGATAGCTGAAAGGGCAGTCAGGGCATAGGGAGAACCAGAGAGCATCAGAAGCAAAAGGTACAGAAGCCAGCAGCCAATTTGGAGCGTGGTTTTTTTTCTTTGGAGGGAACGGAATGAGTTGAAGTCTTGAGGGCTGAGAATGGAGCAGGTTCCTGAGTCAATCAGCTCTTTGGATAGAGAAGGTTTGGCGGTCTTTGTGATGGAAGAATCTGTAAAAGAGATCACCCACCTGCAGGGTGATCCTTCAGAGACCTTCCAAGTGTAATAATTGTGATCTTAAAAAAAAAAAGACACACAAGGAGAGAATTATGGAAGCAAAGCTGTGGTCTCAATTTCACTGATTGAATTTAAATTTGTTAGGCATGAAGGTGAATTTAACCTTTATCTTCTCCCACTGACCTGACCTTACTTTTTTCCAGTATGGTCCCAGTCATGCCATTCAGTAGAGTAGAGTAGAGTAGAGTAGAGTAACTTTAACTTTATTTAAATTTATAGACCGCTCCCTCTCCCCAAGGGACTCGGGGCGGTGTACAGTTGAGATAAAAACACCATACATACAGATAGATAGAGGAGGCAATATACAAACTGTACAATAAAATACAATTAAGAACAAAGTTAAAAATCGACCCCTAAAAACTACCCCAAAATTAAAAAATTAAAAATAACTGCCAGGAGGATAAGAATAGAACTATAGATGGGCTAGGCCGGCTAATTGGAACAGGTGGGTCTTGAGTTTCTTACGGAAGGAGCAGAGATCAAGTAGAGTAGAGTAGAGTAGAACAGAACAGAACAGAGTAACAGAGTTGAAAGGGACCTTGGAGGTCTTCTAGTCCAACCCCCTGCTTAGGCAAGAAACCAAAGATCAGTGATGGTGAACCTTTTTTGCCTTGGTTGCCAAAAGCATGCACGCGCATACCATCCTGCACATGTGCCCATCCACATAATTTAATGCCCCACGTGCCATGCCCCATGTGCACATGCTTTCTTGGTGCCTCCCCATGGCTTTCTTGGAGCATGAGGAGGGTGAAAATGCCCCCCCTTGAGGTCCTCCGGAGGCCAGAAATGGTCCATTTTCCAACTTCTGGTATGCCCGGTAGGTCCATTCATTGCCCTCCCCAGGGTTTTGAGGCTTTCTAGGAGCCTGGAGAGGGCGAAAAATGGCCCAACGTACAAACCAGAAGTTCGGGAACAGACTTCCAGGTTGCCTGTTGGGCCATTTTTCTCCCTCTGGAGACTTCAGGAGGCTTCCCTGAAGCCTCCAGAGGGCGAAAAACGACCCAACGCACAAACCAGAAGTCAGTTCCTGAACTTCTGGTCTGCATGTTGGCCAGTTTTTCACCCTCCAGAGGCTACAGGGAAGCCTCCGGAGGGTGAAAAATGGCTGAAAATCAAGGCCCAAAACCAGTTGGCCAGCGCACACATGCGCACTGGAGGTGAGAGGGAACGCCTTGCGTGCCCTCAATAATGGCTCTGTGTGCCACCTGTACTAATACCATTCTATAAAGCCTTAGTAAGACCACACCTAGTTTTGGTCACCACACTATAAAAAAGATGTTGAGAGTCTAGAAAAAGTGCAGAGAAGAGCAACCAGGATGATTAGGGGACTGGAGACTAAAGCTACAATGAATGGTTGCAGGAACTGGGCATGGCTAGTCTACTGAAGAGAAGTACCAGGGTAGACATGATAGCAGATAGGGGCTGCCACAGAGAGGAGGAGGGGATCAAGCTATTCTCCAAACCACCCAAAGGCCAGGCAAGGAACAATGGATGGAAACTGACCAAGGAGAGTTTCAACCTGGAAATAAGGAGGAAATTTCTGACAGTGAGAACAATCAATCCATAGAACAGAAGTTGCCTTTAGAAGTTGTGGGAGCTTCATCACTGGAAGCTTTCAAGAAGAGCTTGGATTGCCATTTGTCAGAAATGGTGTAGGGTCTCCTGCATGAGTGGGGTGGGTGGGGGTGGACTAGATGACCTGCAAGGTCCCTTCCAACTCTGTTAATCTGTTAATCTCTGTTAAAAAGAAGAGAAGCAACCTAGAACTAAGGAGAAATTTCCTAACGGTGACTGGACAACCTTTATCTGAAATAATGTTGGGTCTCCTGCTAAAGCAGGGGGTTGGATTTGGACTAGAAGACCTCCAAGGTCCCTTCCAATTCTACTATTCTATGTTCGATTTTTGGAGAGCATCCAAGATGTCCTGATTTCTAGCCTGAAAGCTTAATTGACACACCAAACTGGCATTCTTTCTGGACCATATACAACTCCAAAGTCCAAACCTAAAATGTCAAACATGATATTCAGAGACCTTTTGGGGGGCGTAGGAAGAATGTTAATTGCTTCATTTCAACTTTTTCTTTGACAATGGAGCTCAGGTCATGTGGTCTTATTAGATTATATCAGAAGTGAATAATGAAGAAGAACCTGACATGATAACAAAGTGTATAGCAAAGATAATGTAGTTTCCATCAGCTTTCCGACAACTCAGGTAAAAAGGTGGGAAAAACCAAGAAAAAATGAAAGGGTTACTAAAATTCCTGACCTCCAGCCTTGCAGAGTTCTCTACAATAAGTTAAAAGCATGCATTGCCCAATTTTGTAAATTCAAATAGGTGGTTAGGAATGGAATATGTAAATGGACCAGCTTCATACTGAATTGGTGTAATTTCTGTGGTTTTCTGAGTAGAATTCAGACTTCCTTGGTTCAGAAAACGGACTGCCCTTGGAATAATGCATCTACGTTTGGTTGCCACAATGTTAGATAAGATGTGGAGACTCTAGAAAGAGTGCAGAGAAGAGCAACAAAGAGGATTAGGGGACTGGAGGCTAAAACATATGAAGAACGGTTGCAGGAAGTGGGTATGTTTCGTTTAATGAAAAGAAGGACTAAGACGAGGGGAGACATGAGAGCAGACTTCCAAAATCTCAGGGGCTGCCACAAAAAAGCGGGAGTCAAGCTATTCTCCAAGGCACCTGAGGGTAGAACAAGAAACAAGAGATGGAAACTAATCAGGGCGAGAAACAACCTAGAACTAAAGATAAATTTCCTGACAGACAGAACAATTAATCAGGGGAACAACTTACCTCTAGACGTTGTGAAAGCTCCAACAATGGAAGTTGTTAGGAAGAGATTGGGCAACCATTTACCTGAAATGATATAGGGCAGTGATGGCTAACCTATTTCTAAAGGTGTGCCAAAACTGTGTGTGTGCACACGTGTGCCCCACCGACCTGCACATGTATGTGTTCCCCCCTGTGCATGCACAGGTGACCCCCACACACGAGGGGAGGGAGTTTTTGCCCTCCCCAGGCTCTGGAGGCTTTCCTTTTTCTGTTATTCCCTCTATTCTGGCTATTTTGGACTGGATGTTATCCGCTTTGTGGCAAGGTGTGTACAGTTCACATCTCATTGACTTTGACCCGAAATTGTACGGTGGAATTTTGCCTACAGCTGGAAGAGTGAACAAAAATAATCTTCTGAACATCCAGAATAAGAAACATCAAGCGTGCCTTTAATTCCAGATTATCGCTGTTACCATGGCAATGTCCCAGTGTGGTACCAAGAATAGATGCTGGGAAAAGAAATATTAACTATTTTCCTTGGAGTAATGAAAATGTTACGATGAGATCTACATGACAAAGCTGAGGGGTGCAGGGAGTGAAAAATCATAGCCTCCTCCAGCGGCTCTCCGTGAATGATTCATAGTAAGATTGAGGAGACAATACACTCTTGCATTTTTAAAGGCATCCCTACTATTGTTTTCATAGCCAAATATATGAAGCTTTCTGGCTTCAAGAATATGACACTGCCCCTAATTAGATACAGGTAGTTCTCAACTTACACAGTTGTGCGCCAATTTTCTCTTGCTAAATGAAACATGTGTTAAGTGAGTTTTGCCACATTTTACACCTTTTATTGTTGCTAAGTGAAGCACTGCAGTTGTTCTGAAATAGGCTTCCCCACAGCAGCACGAAGCCGAGTCCTTGTCCTTTTATTTAGTTTACAGTGAATTCCACTCCAGCAAAGTCTTTCCTCTCCCACAATCTTTCAAGATAGTTTATAATTACCGACCTTTATCAGGCTTGGAGAGCGGCCAGGCCGATATCTTTCAGACACCGCAATACTTGGCAAGAATGCAGGAATGAACTAATGGTCTCCTGCAAACTCCACTCCCCTGTCGCTCCTTTTTTATTCCCTCTGGGAGGGGCCAGTCATCATCCACTTGTGGTCTTACTCCCAAGTTGACCCTTGTTCTTTAGCTGTTCCCTTCATCTGGCAACTCTGCGCATGCGCACACTGGGAACAGGCTCCAGCTGTTCTTCTGCCTCACTGATCTCTGACTCTGAAGGCAGCTGATAACTGTCAGATGGCCCTGGCCCCATCTCTGCTTCCAATGCAGAGCCCTCATCAGAGCCTTCCCCAGACTCAAGGACTGGCCCATGTTCCTCCCCAACCTCCTCACTGTCCGAATCTGCTGCCAGCTCTACTGGCAACTGGCAGGCCACAACAGCAATTGTTAAATTAGTAACATGATTGCTAAGTAAATCTGGCTTCCCCATTGACTTTGCTTGTCAGAAGGTCGCAAAAGGGGTTCATGTGATCCTGGGACACTGCGACCATCATAAATAAACCGTGCTTCTTGTTCTGCCCTCAGGTGCCTTGGAGAATAGTTTGAGCCCCCCACTTCTTTGGCGCAGCCCCTGAGAAATCGGAATATTGCTATCATGTCTCCCCTAGTCCTTCTTTTCATTAAACTAGACATACCCAGTTCCTGCAACCGTTCTTCATGTGTTTTAGTCTCCAGTCCCCTAATCCTCTTTGTTGCTCTTCTCTGCACTCTTTCTCAACATCCTTTTTACATCGTGGCAACCAAAACTGGATGCTGTATTCCAAGTTTGGCCTTACGAAGGCCTTATAAAGTGGCATTAACACTTCACGTTTGGGGATTTCGGATTGCCCGGGTGATTGCCTAAGATGACATAATGAGTCTTAAGACTGGAAACAGTTATCAATCCAATCAGAATAGAGCTGGAAGGGACCTTGGAAGTCTTCTAGTCCAGCCCCCTGCTCAAGCAAGAGACCCTATACCATTTCAGACAAGTGACTGTCCAGTCTCTTCTTAAAAACTTCCAGTAATGAAGCACCCACAACCTCTGAAGGCAAGCCTGGTTAATTGTCCTCACTGTTAGGAAGTTACTCCTTAATTCTGTGTTGTTTCTTTCCTTGGTTAGTTTCCATCCATTGCTTCTTGTCCTGCCATCTGATGCTTTGAAAAATAAATTGACCCCCTCTTCTTTGTGGCAACCTCTCAAATACTGGAATACTGCTATCATGTCCCCGCCTAGTCCTCCTTTCCCTGAAGGTTTTCAAGAAAAGATTGGGCAACCACTTGTCTAAATTAGCAAAGAATCTCTTCCTTGGGTGGAGAGTTGGACTGGAAGATCTCCGGCATCCTTTCCAATTTCTTTAGTTTGTTCTGTTATTCTTTCTATGATTATCCATCCCATAAAGCTCAGAGAAAGTCCAGAATGGCATAGGGCATTGATGGCAAAGGCATGCCAAAATGGTATGCGAGCGACCCCTGCACCCTGTACGGGGGGAGTTTTCAGCCCAGGGAAGGTGAAAACGGGCTCTCCCGGTCCCCTGGAGACCCTTGGGAAGCCGGAAACAGATTATTTCCAAACTTCCAGTTGGCCGTTGTGTTGCAGAAAATGACAGGCATTAGACTTCTCAGGATACAGGAGGAGTTTATTTGGCAGCCAGGTTGAGAAACGTTAGCCCATGGCTAATGTTGTGAATTTCTGAACCCTCTTTATTATTGATGCACGCATTCTTATACATTCTCAAAGACAGTGTAACACGGAAACACTTAACTCATTTCTTATTGGTTACTTTGAGGAGAAAGCCTTATAAGGAGACGGGGGTCTTACTTCTCCTTTTGTTGCAGGTATGGACTACGTGCCATTAACGAACTTTAATTGAACCTTGTGGCTTTGGACTTTTGACATAGGGACGTTTGCTGGAACATGTTGCGATTGAAGGCTGATGACATTTCCCTGTCCCTTTAAGCAAGCTTCTAACTCTTCCTTTTATGCCACGTCTTCATTCTTATATTTTAATCCATATTTTATTCTACTTTAGTTGGGCCTGTCTTTCGCTCTCCCCAGGCTCCAGAGGCCTTCCTGAAGCCTGGGGAGGGTGAAAATGGCATCTCCCAGCCCTCCGGAAGCCCAAAAATCAGCTGGCTGTTGCGTGAATGCATGCTGGAGCTGACAGCTCATGTGCGACAAATATGGCTCCATAGGCCACCTGTGGCCTGCGGGCCATAGGTTTGCCATCACGGGTATAGAGTCATCTGCAGATAGGCAGGGGGTTGGATTAGAACAGCGGTCATCAACCGATGTTCCGCGAGAAAATTTTGGTGGTCCGCAGAAAAATTATTAGCATTTTTTATAATGCACCAAATGCTATTTACCTTTTTATAAAATACATATTGGCGGTCCACGGGATTTAAAATTATAAATTTAGTGGTCCCTGAGGTCCAAAAGGTTGCCGACCCCAGGGCTAGAAGACCTCCAAGGTCCCTTCCAACCCTATTATTCCATGTTTTACGTTCTTTGCTAGGCATGTAAGCTTGACAAATAAACAAAGAAGTTGGGCCTGCTAAAACATCCTATCTACAGCAATAGATGATGAAACAAATTATATTTCTAGTCGAATGCCTTTTTTTCATGCTTAAAAGTGAGATGTTTTAAATTTGGCTGACAGGAATTTCTGGATGCTAAAAATACACCAGATTTCAACTCACCCTCCTTATGCTTACTGTATTTTTCGGAGTATAAGATGCACCTTTTCCCCTCAAAAAAGAGGCTGAAAATCTGGGTGCATCTTATACACTGAATACAGCATTTTTTTTTGCTTCCTGAAACTCTGCCCCCTTAACCAAAATGGCCATGCATAGCCTTTAGGAGGCTTTCAGAGAGCGCCTGGGGGCTGGGGAGGGCAGAAATGAGCAAAAAATGGGCCATTTTTTGCTCAATTATGCCCTCCAGCCCCCAGGAGAACTCTATAAGCTTCCTAATGCTCTTTTTTTAACCAAAAAACGGGCCCGTTTTAGCAAAAAAAGGGCCATTTTTTGCTCGTTTTTGGCCCACCACCCTCCAGAAACACTCTACAAGCATCCTAAGGGCTATTCGTACCCTTTTTTGAAAAGAAAACAAACCGGACCTGTTTTCGTGAAAAATGTGCCATTTTGGGGAGATTTGCAGAGTGCAAAAACTTTTTCTTTTTAATTTGCCTCTTCAAAACCTTGGTGCGTCTTATACTCCGGTGCGTTTTATGCTCCGAAAAATACGGTATGTTCTTGTAACCTTCCTTTATGTTTAGCCTTCATTAGCTGGGTTCTGCACTTGTTTCTTTCTCTCGTGTTCTTAATTTTTTTTTCTCAACCTGGCATCAGGGTTGTTTTCCCTCTAGTTTTGGTGCTGGCCCTTCCAAGGAACCTATTCAATTCATTCATGAGAGTTGCAGTGGCAACCGAAATGTTTTCTTTAATAACAGAATAACCGAATTGGAAGGGACCTTGGAGGTCCTCTAGTCCAACCCCTCTGCCTAGGCAGGAAACCCTGCACCACTTCAGACAAATGATTGTCCAATCTCTTCTTCACTTGGGAACATGCCTGCATGAAGCTCCTAATAAATAACTGGATTTCTTTTGAAGCCCGGCTTGAGGCTCATGATTTAATTAGGGCATCTGTCGGAACCCTGACAGATAGACCTGGACATCGTTAAATCATTCACAAGATTGGATTGTATCATGAACTAGCTTATTCTATCTCCTTTCACACCAAAAGGAGAGAGAGAGTCAGGTGCTTTGAAACTCCTTTGGGGTTTTTTGGGGGGACTAAAAGAGAGTGTATTTTTTTATCTCCCAGTTAGCAGCAAAAATGCCAACACTTTTCCCAAGTCCCTGCAGGAATTAACCTCAGTTGACAGAGTAAGTCTAATGAGATAAAAGCTAGGCTGAATGAATCATTCTGAAAAAAACAGCAAGGAAATAGAAGGCAGGCTCTTCCTAAGCCCCACAGTCAGTCCAGTCTTTGTGGCAAGAAGGGAACCGAGAAATCTACAGAGATAAAAAGAAAAGCAAAAGGGGAAAAAAGGAATTTTAATGCTAGAGAACTCCGGTCTGGAGTGAAGGAAAGTGGTTTTTATCTCTTTGCCTTTTAGGGACTCTAAGCATTATTCACATGGAGGTTAATCAAATGAGTTTGAAGATTGAAAATTGATTGAAATTGAAAACTAATTGAAATGAAAAACATTAAAACGCTGTCCATGAGATTCAGTCCTACGAGTGTGTACACACCAACCATGATTAATGGTATTAAATGCTACTTAGAGAGTAGAGTAGAGTAGAGTAGAGTAGAGTAGAGTAGAGTAGAGTAGAACAGAACAGAATAGAAATACAGAATAGAATAGGAATGCAGAATAGAATAGAATAGAGTAGAATAGAATAGAACAGAACAGAAGTGAAATGCAGAATATATTAGGAATACAGAATAGAGTAGAGTAGAACAGAACAGAAATGCAAAATAGAATAGGAATGCAGAAGAATAGAACAGAATAATAACTTTATTGCCACTTTTAATTACAATTAACATAATTAAACATTAATTATTATTGTACAATAATCTGCATACATTAAAATGAAATTTTGTTGCCTACAACTCTCAAAGGGTCACCACTTCCAATAAACACTACATAAACATGACAAAATAAATAAATACGAAATTATGTATATACCCACATATTGTCAACCCTGAAGCTGACCTGAGTGGGTGGGGGAGGAATAGAGATAGCTGGGGTTTTGTAGCCAAAACAAAAGACTCTCTTGGGAACCAAGGACTTTCTCACACATGGTCAGAGAGAGAGAGAGGAGGAGTGATGTTACCCGTCAGTTGGATGGCACCTTGATCAGACCATGTGATTGACCCTTCAGAGTTGGTTTTCACCAGGGTTGTGCCAATATGATATATCCAACAAAGCTATTCTTTTTTTATTTTTTATTTTGTTTATTTTTAAAGAAACAAACACAGACAAACATAAAACCATCTTCCAGTTACATACAGTGTGTCGATTGGTTACAAAACTTTTGTGCTTCCTCACCATAGCCTTCACTTACAATTTATATAGAATCTCATATTATCAATCTAATATATGTGTATACAATCATTATCATTGTTAAACATTTATTTGACTATAACTATTATTACTTCCTTTTATGTGAGATATTCTAAATTCAGAATAAATTTATATTATGGCATTTCGTTACATCATCCTAAAACCATCCACTAGTAGTACATCTTTATATTATATTCTGTATAAAATTGTTTATCTTTGGTTAAAAAACTTTTGCGCATCCTCTCCATAGCCCTCGCTTACAATTTATATAAAATCTCATATTATCAATCTAGTATATATGTATACATTATTATCATTGTTAATCATTTATTTGACTATAACTATTATTACTTCATTTTATGCGAAATATTCTAAATTTAAATACATTTTTATTATAGCATTTCATTACATCATCCTGTATCCATCTTTTATCTCTTGCCATTTGTAGTATTTGTGTTCTAACTGCTTTCTTGGTAAATCTTATATGGACTTCTCTTGGCAACAGCATATCTTGTAAAGACTCGTCTGTTCCTTCCATCATCTTCCCTTTGGTTATCACTGATGCTTCTGCCAGAATTTCTATCATTACTTCTGCCAAATGTTCTCCCTTTTCTTCTTCTATATTCTGGACCCCAACAAAGCTATTCTTTGAGGAATCTACCTGCCTCGAAGTTTTCCGTGCTATGGGTGTGTTTCTTGGAACCCTGACAGATATATTACATGACACGGAGAAACAGCACCATCTAGTTCGCATGTAGACATGTATATGGTGAGAAAAACAAATCTTGCAAGTTTACCAAATGAATGGCATAGGGAACAAAGCTGTTACAGAATCTAGTAGCCCCGCTATAGGTACTTTGAAATGTCCTCAGAGGGGAGCAACAGAAACAGACCGTAAAGTGGGTGTGTGGGGCAGGGGTGAAATGCTACTGTTTAGAACCGTTTGGCCCAAACTGGCAGTAAAAAATGCTACTGGTTCGGGTGAACCGGTATTTCCGACGATCAGCTGGGCGATGATCAGCTGCGACACATGATTTATGTCAGCTAGAATCATCAGATTTCCTGCTTTCTAGCTAATCTTAATCTTGTGGCCCAGCAGATCCCCCCTCTCGCTGTTCTACTTACCTTTGCAGATTCGGAAGAGGCTTCAAACTGTTCTATTTTTAGCGTGCACAGGCGTGCCTCAAGCGTGCATTTGTGCAAAGCGCGCGCTCGGTAGCAGATCCACTGAATGGATAGAAGACTTCAGAGGATTACACTGCCGGTGTGGGATCTCCAACAATGCTTTGGCCTCTAAGCACATAGCGCTTATAAGCAGCATCCTGAATAACAGGAAGCAAGCTTCCTATAATCTTCTTGGCTGTCACTACTCTCTGTATGGACTTTCTATTTGAGACACTGTTGCCACCAGACCAAACGGTGATGCAGTTTATTAAATGAAGGCCAGAAGACTTAGTAGGGTTCCCCTTGCTATCTAGTTGCTGGTCTATCTTAACCCCCAGGCAGATCCAATACTATATTCCTCCAGAAAGCCCAAGGAAATAAATTCAGATACTCAATATTGTTTATGTACATCTGTCCCTGTGGTGGGTTCCTAACTGGTTTTCTACCGGTTTGCTGAGAGGTTTGAGTTTTGCTCTAGTTATTTCTCCTTAGAAATTTCTCCTTAAGTTCTAAGTTGATTCTCTCCTTGATGAGTTTCCACCCATTGCTTCTTGTCCTGCCTTCAGGTGCTTTGGAGAATAACTTGACCCCCTCTTCTTTGTGGCAGCCCCTGAGATATTGGAACACTGCTATCAGGATAAAATGAAATATATAAGCCACCTAGCATCACCCATGTATGAGTTGAGCAGCCATATAAACTTGTAATAATATCATAAAATCTATATATATATAAAAGCAAAATACCACACACACATCATCACAAAATCTCCAGAACCGTAAAGCCTACAAACCTGTAATTGAGCACGTATGTTCCTCCTGGCTTCTAGGTGCTCACTAAGAAAAGATTTTTCCAAATGACCATCAGATCATTACTATTTCTTATATTATTATTAACACACTCTGAGGCTAGGGAGTTAGATGTTCTACTCCCCCTCCCCACATGAAAAGAATTCTGTTCCAACTGCCACTTGGTCGTGGGTGTGGTCAGCACATGATTCATCTGGCCTGAGGGCTGGGAGTTTAGACATTCTACTCCCCCTCCCCACCTGTAATGCTAAGGAGTTAGACTGAGGGAGAGAAGGGGATAAGGTAGGAGAGGCATCTGTGGGGCAAGGCTGAGGGGGAGAAGGGAGTAGGAGAGGATCAATGGGGTCTGCCTGAGGGAAAGAAGGGGATAAGATAGGAGAGGGCTTCTGTGGGTCCAGCCTGAGGGAGAAAAGGGGAGAGGAGAGGCCGATCATAACTACTCATTAATTTTCAAACTGTAAGCGTCAATTTATCAAGGCTGATCACATAGTTTCATAGCGGAGCATAGGTATCCAGCTAGTAAAATAATAAAATGTTATGAAAGTACCTGCTGGGATAGTTAGTTAATTTGACATACTCAAGGATATAAAACATGATCACTAACATATCTATCCCACGTAACAATCAGTAAACACTGTTGCAGTGTTGTTTCTCAAATTATTGATGTTAGCTTGAGGACTGGCACACCAACGACTCAGTAATTATATGGGTCTGAATTATCCAAGTTCAGAGTTCTTTGAGGCATTTGGCCCTTGATACATTCCAATGTCAGATCATCCGTTTTATAGCTCTCAGGCTGATATGTCAACTGGAATTGAGTTATCTGTTGCCCTTTGTGCTTCCCCCATGCATTGATACAGCTCATTACTCAAGAAGGACTTCAAGGAACTTTTTAAAGATGCATTTTTGAAGGTACCTCTCAGTTAGTATTTTTTTTTAAAAAAAAACCCTCCAAACTCTATGCAAAACTGACATAAGGGCGAATGGATGCCAAAGGAAAATGCATTGCATACAATTAGTTTTCTAACCCTAATCAAGCTGCTTGAGAAGTTACCTAAAATAAACCTTTTAAGGAAGTTGAAGCACCTGGCTGTCCTTGCTTGAATTAAGCAGCTAAGTAGGGGTGGGCATAATTAACACTTGGATGGCAGACAAGAAAACAGTGCCAAATCACTCCTCTAGCATCCGCCAAGAAACCCACAGAGATCTGTCCCCAAAGTCTCTAGAAGTAAAGTTTGACTCAAAGGAGACGTTGTCTTATTTAATTTAATGAGAAGGACTTTAATGAAAAGAAGGACTAGGGGAGACATGATGGCAGTCTTCCAATATCTCAGGGGTTTCCACAAAGAAGAGGGAGTCCAACTATTCTCCAAGGCACCTGTGGACAGAACAAGAAGCAATGGGTGGAAAGTAATCAAGGAGAGAAGCAACTTAGAACTGAGGAGAAATTTCCTGACAGTTGGAACAATTAACCAATGGAACAACTTGCCTCCAGAAGTTGTGAATGCTCCAACACTGGAAGTTTTTAAGAGATGTTGGATAACCATTTATCTGAAATCAGTGACATGCGGTGAGGTTTATGGCTGGTGAGGCTGGTGACGTCATCAGGAAGGCAGGGAATGGGACCACGTGTGCTGGAGGCTGAGGCTGCCTCAGCCTCGAGCACACGTGATCCCATTCCCCCCTTCCTGAGTGCGCTCTGCTGGCTCGCGCTCCGCGATCCCCAACAGCAGCTGCTTTTAAGTGCTTTTCTGTGCGTCTGGCATTTAGGACATCCGGCTATCTACCTAAATGCCAGATGCACAGAAAAGCACTGAAAAGCACTTTGCCTCCAAGCCACTTCGTCTTGATGACGTCGCCACAGCTGCTGGGCGCGGCCGGCCGGAGGTAACCAGAGCAGCGCCGAGGGGTCCGGGCGGATGAAAGAGCGAGCGAGCGAGCGATGGAGGATCAGGCAGCCTGATCCTCGGTCGCTCGTTCGCCGGACTGCCTCGGCGCCACTCTGGCTACCTCTGTCTGTCCGTGCCCGGCAGCTGAGGCGACATCATCAAGACAAAGTCCAGCGGAGGCAGAAATGTTGTCAGTGGTCCCGGACTTCGTCTTGATGACGAAGCCACGAAAGCGACTGGGGAACGATGAGAACCTTCCTGCCTCTGCTGGACTTTGCGCGCTCCTCATGACTGCAATATACGTCCAGAAGCGGCTTTTGTGGCTAATGGGGTTTGGGCTTCCAGCCCAACAGCCCCTGCCACTTCTGGACGTCTATTGCAGTCGCGAGGAGCGCGCAAAGTACAGTGGAGTCAGGAAGGATATTGGCGCTTCCGAGAACCCTCCTGCCTCCGCCGGTTGCCCAGCTGGCACCGCCCCGCGCATGGTCCTCCTCCTCCCTCCTCTTTCTCTTCACTCCCCAATGGCTCTTCTCCTTATTGGAGCTTAGCAGGAGCCGCGTAAAAGGGATGGGAGGAAATATATATTATTATTATATATTATTATTTCATGATGAGAGGTGAGGCTCTGCCTCCCCTGCCTCCCCTGACCGCACGTCCCTGTCTGAAATGATGTAGGGTTTCCTGCCTAAACAGGAGGTTGGACTAGAAGACCTCCAAGGTGCCTTCCAACTCTGTTATTCTATCCTATCCTATCCTATCCTGTTCCATTTCATATTTTCTATTCTATTCTATTCTATTCTATTCCATTCCCATTCCATTCTTTTAAATGCAGCAGGAGTTGAAATCACTGCAGTTCCATGAACATTCAAACCCTCTGAGGCCCTGAGTGAGCAAAATGGACTTGACTCAATAATATTCATGGAGTGAATGTATATTCCAGATTCATTGAAAGGAAAATTGATTCTACAAACCATATTAGTCAATACTTCTGAGGTTCGACTAGTACCTTTTTGTGTCGAGACAATTTTGAAAAATAAATACTTGAAAGTGGGAAATAATATTTGGCATGATTGGATTCTCTTTGGGAAAATTGTTTTCAGCTCTTCCACAACTCTTTTTGGCTGCAAAGTTGCTAAACCACATGAAGAACGGTTGCAGGAATTGGGTATGTCTAGTTTAATGAAAAGAAGGACTAGGGGAGACATGATAGCAGTCTTCCAATATCTCAGGGGTTGCCACAAAGAAGAGGGAGTCAAACTATTCTCCAAGGCACCTGAGGGCAGGACAAGAAGCAATGGAATGGAAAGTAAAAAGGTAAAGATTCCCCTTGCACATATGGGCTAGTTGTTCTCTACTCTAGGGGGCTGTACTCATCTCCATTTCTAAGCCGAAGAGCCAGCACTGTCCGAAGATGTCTCCATGTTCATGTGGCCGGCATGACTAAATGCCAAAGGCACACGGAATGCTATTACCTTCCCACCAAAGGTGGTTCCGATTTTTCTACTTGCATTTTTACATGCTTTTGAACTGCTAGGTTGGCAGAAACTGGAACAAATAACAGGAACTCACTCTGTTATGCGGCACTAGGGATTCGAACCGCTGATCTGCCAACCTTTCTTTTTTTAAAAAAACATTTTTTATTGAATAAACATTAAGAACATTGTACACAGAGCGATCTTTCTGGCTTTGTCATTTCCATACACATTTTAGCATAACAACAAATACAATTTCTACTTATCATACATAGTTATATTAATCTTATTAACATATCCCTTATCCTCCTTTCCGATCAACAAGCTCACGTCTTAGCCACTGAGCTGCCACGTCCCTAATGGAAAGTAGCATATTTTTCGGAGTATAAGACACACCCTTTTCCCTCAAAAAAGAGGGTGAAAATCTATGTGCATATTATACACTGAATACAACATTTGTGGCCCCCCTAAACCCTGCCCCCTTTGCAAAAATGGCCGTGCATAGCCTTTAGGAGGCTTATGGAGTGCTCCCGGGGGCTGGGGAGTGTCACTGCGTGAATTGTTTGCTAGCCGAACTGAACTGAATAGTTACTGAAAGAATTACTGCGCAGGTCATAAGGTTTTATCAGCAAGTGATGTATTGCGCATTCTCATCACACATTCCAGAGACTTCTTTCCATTTGATCTTTGTCCGTCTGCCAGGAAGCTGGGAGACAAACTGTTTCTGCCAAAATGTAACAATTAGATAGATTTGTTTTATTTCCTTATTTCTTATTTTTGCATTAAAAGTTTGTTTTTCATTAGAACACGTTTTCGGGTTTCATTTTCATTTTTCGCTTCTTGAAGAATATGCCTGTTTGGAAAAGCCGTGGTCTAAGCCTCATTTAGTTCAGGGTGAAATCTTCCCCTGACAGGGAGGGCAAAAATGAGAAAAAATGGGCCATTTTTGCCACCCCAACTCCAGGAGCACTCCATACGCCTCCTAAAGTCTATGAATGCCCCTTTTGGGGGGCAAAAAATGGGTCCGTTTTCACAAAAAATGGGCCGTTTGTAGGAGGTCTGCAAAGTGCAAAACCTTTTTTTAAATTTGCCTTTTCAAACTCTTGGTGCGTCTTATACTCCGGTCTGTCTTATACTCCGAAAAATACATTAAGTGAAGCGAAACTGAAGACTACCTGTAAAGCTGGAAAAAGTTGGAAGGAAAGAAGAGAAGAGGATGATTAGCAAGCAAGGAGGATGGACTTAGTTACAGTGATGTTAGGTGCATGTCTGGAAGACCTGAAGGATCAGGTTAGAGTCAGATCTTTCTGAAAAGGTCCATCAATGGGAATGTTAGCAGTCCATATTGACTCGATTGTTCATTATTAATTGTAGGAGAAGGAGTGGCAGAGCCAGGGGTGGCACTCTGACCCAGCTCCCCAAACTCACAAACTCTCTGTAGTTGAAGCAATGATTCCTTTATTAGGAGTGCCAACAGCCCCCACAAAAAGTTTCTTTTTCACCACAGTCTAATAAGTCTGTCTGGCAGAGAGATGAATAGTTGTCTGTCACACCTATTCATCTCCGCCCCCTGCCTTTTATCCCCAGAGCTAGGGTGGGGCTTCGCTAGCAGCGGTGCCTCTTTCTTCCTAAGGATTGGCCCATAGATTTCCACTGCTCTCCTCTCCTCTGCCTTCTGCACATCCGCGCGTCAGGCACTGGACCCAGCTGTTCCTCCTCTTCCTCATCAGCCACCTCCAGGCCTGGGGGCTGTTGACTTTCTATCTGAGGACTGACGGTCGGCCCAGGCTCTGCTTCTGTCTGTCTCTCCGCCAGCTCCATTCCCTCTTCCCCCCTCGGAGCTTTCAGGTTGCCTTGATGCTGACCTTGACTCCTTCTCTGATTCAGCTGCTGGAGAGGCTGGCAGCTGATAGGCCACAGCAGGGGGAATCAAAAGAGGAATAAGCCTAGAATCAGTACATAGACACAAACGGACTATGTCCAACTCACCTTCACTTCTGTTAACCTTTATCTAGCACCGAAATAGCACTAATCATTAGTTGATTAAATTCCTGTGTCTAGACTTGAGCAATAAATCAGTTTAATTGGAGGTTAAGGTGTGGCCTTGTTCTTTTGAGCCTGACATCAATTGATTAATCAATCAATCAATCAATCAATCAATCGATATTGGACCCTCAAACCAAACATTTCTGGTTTGTGTGCATTCAGTTTTGAATCCCTTCTTCCTTTCCCCTGAGATTCTACTTTGCGTTCCAAATCTGTGTGGAAGGCAATGAGAATATCTGAGGCAGGGAAAAAGTCTCCAAGTTTTATTTAGCAGCAGCCTAATAATTAATACTGTGCCCTTGTAAAACCATTAGCTAATTTATCTTCACAATCTACTGGGAAGGGTTGCTATCTCCATTAAGGGAGACTGGGAACTGGGGACCCAAGCAGACACATTATGATTATTATCAAAACACTTTCTGCTGCACAAAGTTTAAAGGCCATGAAAAACTTAGCACCCTGGTGTTAAGAATTCTTTCATGGAGAATCTTATTTACTGATGCATTTTCTATCCTTATTTTCTTTACAGCAGAAGCTGACAATCTTTCAATGGTCGAAGGCCACACATAACATTTTGGGAAGCAGAACGGTCCACAAAGGTAACAGTAAGGATGCAATAAGGACTCCCACCACATATGGTGGGAGTGCCCGAAAGCTAGGGCTTTTTGGCACCAGATAAGAAAGTATTTGGAAGAGATGCTAAATCAAAGGATGGAGTTGAGGTCAGAAATATTTTTTATTAGGCTCACAAAAGAAAAATATGGTAAAGGTGGACTATATTTAATGCTAAATATTTTAACAGCGGCCAGACTGTTTTTTTTTTGCACAAAAATGGAAAAATAAAGAGACTCCCTTGGAACAAGAAATAATAAATAAGATACTGACGTGCACAGAAATGGACAGACTGACTCTAAAGTTCAAAGACAAGGGCAAGACGGATTATCATGAAATCTGAGACAAAGGATAAAAATGGTTAGAAATGAGGGGAAAAGGTCAGGACAGAAAAACACAGACAAGTTAAGAATCGAAAAATATGGTATCAAGATTGTGTGATAGGTAGGAATGGGATATGTATTTGTATGGTTAGTAATCAGAGAAAAGAAGGGATTAATGAACAAGTAATCTGACTAATTACATACCTATGTAATGGATATAAAATGTAATTCTTGTAAGATCCAAAAACTACATGGAAATGTTTGTGCCAGAAATGTCACGCTATGTCTAATGTTTTTAATGTTTACCAAATAAAAAACTTTTTTTTAAAAAAGGATGCAAGGTATTGTAGTCATTATACAATAGCTTTTTGTCCTGGGTTTGAGGAGTCTTGGAATTTTAATTCGGTTTTCAAATCTAACATTCGTTTTATTGGGTACGCTCCATTTCTGAGTTTCTTGCCTTGAAAGGGGGAAATGTTGGCTGCTGTAGCCATCAGAGGTCTTTGAAGGCTGAGGCATGTGAGTTAAACAATCTTGTTAAGCCATCTAATTAAAAAAGAAACAAACAAGCAGTGGGCTTCCTAATCCCAAATGTGCTTTTTCCAAAGGCAACTGGACTTTGTTTTTCTTTGAAGACTTTTTGCTTCTCATTCAAGAAGCTTTCTCAGATCGGACTGAATGGTGGGCGATGGAAAGATTCATATTCCTTGCAGTCATCTGATTGCTAGTACTCCCTCTGAGAATCATGGAGGCCACTTGGAGATTTATCTCTGCCTTTGAATAGTGCAAAAGGGTGTGTGGAATCTTCTTGGAAGTGCTTCAAGGACTGTGTTGTAAAGAGAGATCTTGAAGTCTTAGTGGACAACCAGTTAAATATGAGCCAGGAGTGTGCAGCAGCAACAACAACAAAAAAAAAAACCAACACAATTGCATTTACAGAGGGATATAATCAAGATCAAGCGAGGTACTAATACCACTCTGTAAAGCCTTAGTAAGACTACACCTAGAGTACTGCACCCAGTTTTGGTCACAACACAATAAAAAAGATGTTGAGACTCTAGAAAAAGTGCAGAGAAGAGCAACCAAGATGATTAGGGGACTGGAAGAAACAAACATATGAAGAACAGTTGCAGGAACTGGGCATGGCTAGTCTAGTGAAGAGAAGAAGCAGGGGAGACATGATAGCAATCTTCCAATATTTGAGGGGCTGCCACAGAGAGGAGGGGGCCAAGTTATTTTCCAAGGCACCTGAAGGGCAGACAAGGAATAATGGATGGAAACTGTCCAAGGAGAGATTTAACCTAGAAATAAGGAGAAATGTTCTGACAGTGAGAACAATCAACCCATGGAATAGAAGTTGCCTTCGGAAGTTGTGGGAGCTTCATCACTGGAGCCTTTCAAGAAGAGATTGGACTTTCATCTGTCAGAAATGGTGTAGGGTCTCCTGCTTGAGTGGGAGGGGTTGGACTAGATGACCTACAAGATCCCTTCCAACTCTGTTAATCTGTAACAGGAGATAGGTGGCGTCTTATCCTTCTTCCTCCATTGAGAGATGCCTGTTCAATCTGAATGTAGATGGTCTCTTTCAAAGCCTTCTTTGGTCTGTGTCTGATCATGTAGGCCTTGAATGAAAACTTCAGAGTGATTTGTTCTACATTTCATGTGTTTGTTTTTTGCCTGTCCACAGTACTCACAAAAGTCTTCTCCAACACCAATGTTCAAAAGCGTCAATCCTTTTCCTGTCCTGCCACTTCAAAGTCAAACTTTTGCTGCCATGGAAAAAACGGTTGCCTGCACAATTCTGATCTTTGCAAGCATAGACACATGCCAGTGTCGATTTATTCATGAACTGGAATAGGCTTAGTAACAGGGTCAGCCAATGGTAGCTGAAGCAGTTTGGAGCCTGGGCGTGGCTTAGCTCTGCAGCTCTGAGTCTGTGCTGAGCTCTAAACTAGTCTGCTGCTCTGAACTGAAACTGTTCTCTCCTCTGCCTGTGTTTGTACCTACTTACAATCTCTTCTTTCTACCACATTGGAAGAACGAGCATGGGTATTGTATATATACCTTCTCTGTTGCTATGTATATAAATAAGTTAATGAATCCTGCTGAATCAATTACCTGTGCATGCTTTCTGGATGTGATTGCTGCAACAAACTCTGACAACACATCCTGGCACCTCCATGCCTTTTCCAAGGTCTTCATGGCTGCTCAACCCAGTGCTGGTGTGGGATATATTTCTTCTTGTTCTTTTACTGTTAATAGCTGATCCTAAAAAGCAGAAGCCATTTGCCATCCCAATTTCCTCCTTGTCCTTTCTAAGGCAAGTTGTTGTGCCTGTTGCCATTAGTTTTTCCCCCATTGTGCTCCTTGACTTTCGTTTTTAGAGCTGGGAGATCATGTGTGTTTTCAGCAATCAGAGGAGTGTCATGAGCAAAGTGCCAGTTATTGATATTTTTTCTTTTATAACTGTTGTCCGAAAACTGTAAAATGTAACAGCCTCTTGCTGCAGGCTGCAATCAGCAGGGACATAACTTTCTTCAGATATGTATCCTTATTTTTTAAAAAAGATGTCTTTCATTTGTTTTCATATTCTGCTACTACCAGTCTTACTTTCTCCTCTTCCTCCTCTTCTTCTCCTCCTCCTCCTTCTCCTTCCCCTTCTCTCCCTCTCCCTTCTTCTTCTTCTTCTTCTTCTTCTTCTTCTTCTTCTTCTTCTTCTTCTTCTTCTTCTTCTTCTTCTTCTTCTTCTTCTTCTTCTTCTTCTTCTTCTTCTTCTTCTTCTCTTCTTCTTCTCCTCCTCCTGCTCCTCCTTCTCCTCCTCCTCCTTCCCCTTCCCCTTCTCCCTTTTCTCCTCCCTCCCCTTCCCCTTCTCTGTCTCTGTCTCCTTCTCCCCCTCCTCCTCCCCTCCTTCTCCTCCTCCTCCTCCTCCTCCTTCCCCTGTCCCCTTCTGCTTCTCCTGCCCTTCCCCTCTTCCTCTTCCTCCTTCTCCCTTCTCCCTCCTCCTGTCCTCCTCTTCCTCCCCCTCTCCTTCCCCTTACCCCTTCTTTCCCTCCTCCTCATCTTCTCTGTTCCCCTGCCTTGCTCTCCCTTCCTCCTCCCATGAGTGACAATAGTATAAATTAGGACATATAAGCAGAAGGGATATTTTGTGCAACTCAAAGAAGGTGGGGTTTTTTTTTCAGACTCTGAATGACAGTGACACAGAGGCAGCTCAAATAAATGGGAGGAAAAAAAAGATGTTTGTTCCATTAACCTTTTTTCCCCTACAATAAATCTTCTTTGTTTGTGTCCTATCTGGCTTTAAAAGGGGACTAATGAATTTCCACCTCCTCCTATGCTATGATGTTCAGCTTCTTCCCTGCTTTTTCCAAGAAGGCTGGAAACCTTCTTCCAAGAACTCATCTGAAATCCCTTTTTCAATCCCACCCGCCCCACCCCTTTCTGCCTGACAAGGCTATGCCTGAAACACCATGTACCTTCCCTAGTTGTAATCTGATTTTGAAAGCTACACTTACTCAAAGCAATGTACAACGACTTAACGGTTCCTAATCCTCTGGATTCTATGAAACAATAATCACCTTGGACAACAACCACTGCATCAGTGGTTCCTGAAGTTTTATATTACAATAGCTGAGAGGCGTTTCTGAAGGCGGAACAGGGAAGGCTGTTTTATATATGTTGCCCATGCAGATACCAAGAGTGAGATGCCAATAAGGTGAAGGTTCCCCTTGCACATGTGTGCTAGTCATTTCCATCTCTAGGGGGCGTGCTCATCTCTGTTTTAAAGCCGAAGAGCCAGCGCTGTCCGAAGACGTCTCTGTGGTCATGTGGCCGGCATGACTCAACGGCAGAGGTGCACGGAACACTGTTACCTTCCCACCAAAGATGGTTCCTATTTTTTCTACTTGCATTTTTTTGAGTGCTTTCAAAGTATTGTAGGTTGGCAGAAGCTGTGAAAAATAATAGGGGCTCACTCCGTTATGCAGTGCTGGGGACTCGAACAGTCTTAGCCACTGAGCCACCATGCCCCTTTTAAAGTTATGTTATAACACTGTAAATCAATGCTGGGCAATCCCATTTGGAATATCACATCAGAACAGAGCTGGAAGGGACCTTAGAGGTCTTCTAATCCAATCCCCTGCTCAAGGCAGGAAACCCTATAAGATTTCCAACAAATGGTTGTCCAACCTGTTCTTAAAATCCTCCAGTGTTGGAGTATCCACAACTTTTGGAGGCAACTCATTACTTATTCTTTCAAGACATTTCTCCTTAGTTCTAGGCTTGGTCTCTCCTTGACTAACTTCCACCCATTGCTTCTTGTCCTGCCCTCAGGTGTTTTGGAGAAGAGGTTGACCCCCTCTTCTTTGTGTATATATCATATAAACATAGATATAGATATAGATATAGAGATAGATAGATAGAGAGAGAGATAGAGATGGAGAGGGAGAGGGAGGGAGGGAGAGAGAGAGAAAGAGAGAGAGAGAGAGTTAGTTACAGTGAGAGAGAGAGACAGAGACAGACATATATATATATATATATATATATATATATATATATATATATATATATATATATATATATATATATATATATATACATACATACATACATACATACATACACATACACATACACATACACATACACATACACATACACATACACATACACATAGATAGATAGATGATAGATAGATAGATAGATAGATAGATAGATAGATAGATAGATAGACAGACAGACATGATATAGATATAGATATAGATATAGATATAGATATAGATATAGATATAGATATAGATATAGATATAGATATAGATATACAATACAATACAATACAATAGTAGAGTTGGAAGGGACCTTGGAGGTCTTCTAGTCCAACCCCCTGCCTAGGCAGGAAACCCTATACCATTTCAGACAAATGGCTATCCAACATCTTCTTAAATACTCCCAGTGTTGGGCCATTCACAACTTCTGGAGGCAAGTTGTTTCATTGATTAATTGTTCTCACTGTCAGGAAATTTCTCTATATAGAATATATATAGATATAGATTTTGATAAATGTAGATGTAGATATAGATAAACACACACACACACACACACACACACACACACACACCACCACCACCACCACCACCACCACAGTTGCCTGCTTAAAATGGCCACTTGTGTCTTCAGACCTAACCAACCAAGATCACTGTTCTCCTATCAGTCATGAGTCCTGCTGCCAATGTTGGTTCCCCTCACTTGATGCCAGGGTGAACGGATGGATGGGGAAGCTGGCTGAACAGCCGGCTTTTTAAAAAACATTTTCCAGCCTCTAGGCTGCCTGGCTGACATGAACATCTGAGACACATTGCAAAAGGAGTCCCTCCCCCACTCCTTTCTCAGAGTTAAACATAGATGAGTAATTCTTGAAGGCTTTAAAAATAGCCCAGGCATCCAAAGACCATCTGCACAGATCAGATTGTCTGAGCGGTTGTGACTGAGTGTTGCTTTTTCTCCTTTCTAAGACCGTCGCTGTTTCTGAGCCCCTTGAATTCACAGATACCGTCATAATCATTACAAGTCGTCCTCAACTTACAACAGTTCATTTAGTGACCGTTCCAAGTTACAACTGAAAAAAACCCCAACTTATTACCATTATTTGCACTTTATGAATAATGGGAATAATTCATTCCTCATTGCAGCACCCCCAGGTCACGTGATCAAAATTCACTCGGCAACGGGCTCAAATTTATGATGGTTGCGGTGTCCTGGGGTCATGTGATGTTTCTGTTTTTGCCTGCTTCTTTGTGTTGCCTAAGCACGGCCATAGAATCAGATCTTTACACCTACATGATAGGCCAGGAGGGTGGGGGCTTGCCTGAGTCCTGGGGGGGGGGGGGAGGGAGAGTCTTCCAGCAGCAGATAATGTTCTCTTCCTGCACCCCCCTCCCCCCAGTCAGAATTGTTTGGCTGATGGGGATCTGCAAGGTTTTACACCTGGGCAGGAAAAACCAAAGGTACAAGTACAGAATAGGCAAAACCTGGCTCAAAAACAGTAATTATGAAAGGGACTGTTATGTATTGAATGTATATAGTTGTGTTAAATGTCCTAAAGTGAAACTAACCTTTAGATGACCCTAACTGTTAACTGTGCTAAAGTGAAACTAACCTTTAGATGACCCTAACTGTTAACTGCTAAAGTTTAGATGATCCCAACTGTTTTGGAGATAAAATTAGAACAACTTAGAACTGAGGAGAAACTTCCTGACAGTGAGAACAATTAATCAGTGGAACAGCTTGCCTCCAGAAGTTGTGAATGCCCCAACACTGGAAGTCTTTAAGAAGATGTTGGATAGCCATTTGTCTGAAACGGTATAGGGTTTCCTGCCTAGGCAGGGGGTTGGACTAGAAGACCTCCGAGGTCCCTTCCAACTCTACTATTGTATTGTATTGTATTATTTATATTTGGGTGGGGTTTTTCTATTTTTATGATTGGTTAAGGCCCTGTGGGCCTAGTCTATAAATCATAGGCATTTACCTTCAGTTTCTCAGTTCCTTTTTTGAGTCAATAAATGCTGTTACAGCTATGCTGGCCTGGTTCTTGCCTAGTAAAGCCTGCTACTCAATAGGAACCTTGGAGTCCTAGTGGACGATCACTTAAACCTGAGCCAGCAGTGCGTGGTAGCAGCCAAAAAAGCTAATACAATCCTTGATTGTATAAACAGAGGCATAGAATCAAAATCACAAGTCATATTACCACCGCTTTATAAAGCCTTAGTAAGGCCACACCTGGAATACTACATCCAGTTTTGGTTGCCACAATACAAAAAAGATGTGGAGACTTCGGAAAAAATGCAGAGAAGAGCAACTAAGATGATAAATAACAGAAGAAGAGCTGGAAGGGAACTTCTAGTCCAACCCATCCCATTTCAGACAAGTGGCTGAACAGATTCTTTTTAAAAGTTTCCATTAATGGAGCACCCACAATTTCTAGAGGCAAGCTGTTCCACTGGTTAATTGTCCTCAGTGTTAGAAAGTTTCTTCTTAATTCCAGCTTGCTTCTTTCCTTGATTAGTTTCCCTCCATTGTTTCCCATCCTATCCTTTGGTGCTACGGAAAATATGTTGACCCCCTCTTCTTTCTGGCAGCCCCTAAAATACTGGAATGCTGCTATCATGTCACCACTAGTTTCCAGTCTCTTAATCGTCTTCGTTGCTCTTCTTTGCAATTTTTCCAAAGTCTCAACAACTTGTTTGTAATGTGGTGACCAAAATTGGATTCCAGGTGTGGTCTTACTAAAGTTTCATAAAGAGTACTAATACTTCAAGTGATTTTGATATTAGGCCTCTGTATTTATACAAGATCCAAGATGGGGACTGCAGCCAAGAAATGTAGAAGCTTGGGGAGGAAAGCTATGGCAAATCTAGACAGCATACTAAAAAGCAGAGACATCACCCTGCCAACAAAAATGTGTATAGTCAAGGCTATGGTTTATCCAGTTGCAATGTATGGCTGTGAAAGTTGGACCATAAAAAGGCTGAGCACCAAAGAATGGTGGCCTTTGAACTCTGGTGCTGGAGAAGACTCCTGCGAGTCCCTTGGCCTGCAAGGCGATCCAACCGGTCTGTCCTAGAGGAAATCAACCCTGGCTGCTCTTTGGAAGGCAAGATCCTGAAGAGGAAACTCAAATACTTTGGCCTCCTAATGAGAAGGAAGGACTCACTGGAGAAGAGCCTAATTCTGGGAAAAATTGAGGGCAAAAGAAGAAGGGGATGACAGAGAACATGGTGGCTGGATGGAGTCCCCGAAGCAATAGCCATGAGCTTAAATGGACTCCAGAGGATGGTAGAGGACAGGAAGGCCTAAAGGAATGTTGTCCATGGGGTCACGATGGATCGGACACGACTTCCGTAACTAACATCTAATTTATACAGAGAGTCCTGGCAGACGCCCTGTCAGGTATGAATCCTATTCAGGATTTGTGCTCCATGAACGGAGGTTTGAACGGAGGTTTGCAAAGCTGTATCTGACAGTTTCAGATCCATTAACTACAGATCTAGGCCAGGATCATTTCCTACTATTATCATGTATAAAGAGAAGAATCAAAGTCAATAAATGATAGAGATAAGTAATGCACTAGGATGATAGGAAAACTGAGAATTCATCACTCTGAAGATTGTTATTTGCATCTCACGTCCAGTGATACCATATATTTTACAGGAACTGTCAGAATTGCTATTATAATTCCAATTGGCTGTAAATCATAAATTGGCCCAATCTTGCAAGGCAGTCACAGATAAATATATGTTGTGGCTCAGTGAATAAGAGCACGGAATTGCTGAAGCGCTGATGTGTTTGGGTGTATAATCAGAGTGATTTAGCGCAGAAAATAAATTGAATTATCGAATTAGAAAACTTTAATGTCGTTTTTGCTGTGCAGTTCTTTTTTAGATGCCTTTTCTTATTGAAGGCCTTTAAAACAAAAGTAAAAAAATTAATACCAGCCAAAACAAAGAAGGAAGGATAAAAGAAAAAAAAAACCAAACTGAAAACAGGTAGAGGCAAAATACAAAAGAAAGAAAAAAGATTTTAGAAAGCAACTCTAATCTTCTTTGCAGTAATTATAAGCACAGTTGTAGATTCAGTGGTACTCATTGTTCATTGGTTCTGCAAAGCACAATGATTGATTAAGATAAGATAAGATGATAAGATAAGATGATAAGATAAGATAGATAAGATAGATAAGATAGATAAGATAGATAAGATAGATAAGATAGATAAGATAGATAAGATAGATAAGATAGATAAGATAGATAAGATAGATAAGATAAGATAAGATGGGAGGGGATGGGATGGGATAGGGTGAAGTGAGGTGACGTGAGAGATAAGAAATAAGAGATAATAAGGTAAGGCAAGATAAGATGAGATGTTGAGATGAGATGAAGTGAAATGAGATAAGATAAGATGAGATGAGAAGAGAAGCAGGGAAGGGTTGCTGTTGGCATTACTACCAGTTTGGCATGCAAAAAAATTGCACCTAAAAAGGTCTGTGTATGTGCACAGCATTTAGAAAAGGGGAAAAATTACATTTTTGCAATGAAGATTGTTCTGTCTATGCGCAGAACCGAAAATCAAGATGGCGTCGCGGCTGATAGAACCGGTTCACGGGTGTGGCAGGCCGAGTTACTACCTGCTCAGCTGAACCGGGCCGAACAGGTAGGAACCCACCTCTGAAGATGAGATAAGGTAAACTTTATTGTCACTTTCTATTGTGAGCATAGCGGCCCACATTAAAAATGACATTTTGTTGCCTGCTCTCAGACACACATATATTAATCACTGTCCATCTTGAATACGTAGCGGAAAGCAGAAACTTCAGAATTCACAAGGTTGATGCTGTAGGGAACAAAACTATGACTGATTGTAGATGTTCTGCTTTGGATACCGCGAAGCCTCCTCCCGGAAGGAACAAGGGAAACAGGTGGTGAAGACGATGTGTATCATCCCAGACAATCCCACAGACTCTCCTCAAGCATGGCTTATAATTATTTCTGCTGTCCTCACCACTCTCTGCCCCTGTCTGAAGCAGTAATGCTTCCAAACCAGACAGTAATGCAATACGACAGGAAGCTGTTGATAGTCCCGCTATAGAAAGTGGTAAGGACAGGGGGAGGAAGATCAGCTTTTCTCAGGCGACGTAGAAAATGCAGGCACAGTTAGGCCTGCTTCACCATGTCTCACTGTTGAGCAATCAAGCTAGCCTAGTATCAAAAATGATGAGTAACAAACCATTTTTTCCTCTAAGGAATAATGGAGTGAGTCACAAGGCAGCTGACATTGATAAGTTCTAGCTTGTGCGTTGAGTACCAACAAATGATGAGTACCGGGGACAAAAGTTTCACCCCACAAAATGTGTTGAGTATCATGATAGCACTGTATATCCTTTTCTTTAAAGTTATATTGTGTCTCTCTTCTTTTGATAATTTATACAAAACCATAGATTAGACAAAATATTTTTTCCCTGTTTTACGCAAAAGATCCATAAGGGCTTTTTGAATGGTGCAGTGGCCTAGAGGTGGAGCTCTCCCCTCACAATCAGGAGGCTGTGAGTTCGATCCTAAGTAGAGGCAGATATTTATCTCTCTGGGTACAATGAGTAATTATCTGCTGTGAACTCTGCATTGGCGACAGGAAGGGCATCTGGCCAGTAAACACTCAGCTCCATTCAGTTGCCCCGACTCCACCCTGATGTAAGGAATTACGGGGTCATTAAAAGAAAAGATCTTTTAAAATGAGAAGGGCTTTCAAATGAGCAATAAACGTAGATACTGTCATTTCTTTAATCAAAGAAGTCAATTTGTCCATCTCGTCAAGTTCTACGCTCTTCACCAACCATTCTTCCATTATAGATAATGCCAGATCTTTTCATCTTTGCACATAAAATAATCTCACTGAAGTTGCGCGCTACAGGGCATTGCATGCCAAAACAACTAGGCACAAAGATAGACCCCCCCCCATGCCATCATTCTACTAAACACCTAATTCCCTTCAGCACTGTCTTATGCCTAAAACTATTTTGTAGTATGGCTGTGCTATTATCCTTCTCATGTTCTCAAGTTTCTCATCTTTTCTCACCTTTTCATTTTTCCTACTACCTTCTCCTGTTGTTATCTTATGATTTATGATTGTACCTTATGATTTATGATTGTACCTTATGATTTATGATTGTACCTTATGATTTATGATTGTAACTTATGATTTATGACTGTACCTTATGATTTATGATTGTATCTTATGATTTATGATTGTACCTTATGATTTATGACTGTACCTTATGATTTATGATCTATGACTTATTGCTTTGTTGTTGGTATGTACAATGACAGCTTTGGCCTCCTTATCAACATAAAGAAGTCCGAAGTGATACATCAGCCAGCTCCGAAAGCCCAACACCAAAAGCCCACCATCACAGTGAAGGGACAAAAAGTGGATCAATTTACATACCTTGCCAGCACCCTCTCCTAGGCAATGACTATTGACATTAAGGTCAACAGCAGAATTGCCAAGGCAAGCTCTGCATTTGTCAGGCTACTGACCAATGTGTCGGACAGTGGTGGGTTGCAGGTGGTATGCCCTGGTACGGGCATACCGGTGCCTGCCAGGAGCACTGGGTACCGTTCCAGTACAGTGCTCCAGAGGGCCCACTCGCCCACCCACCCGCCCTCCTTACCTGTATTTTAGCTCTTCGGCACTTCCACACATATGCATGGAGTGTCTGGCACCTACACGATGCTCTGCCAAGCAGCTGGAGCATCACGGAGACGTTGCAAAGTGTCACAGGAGGTAAGGATGCATGCGCATGCTGCGCGCATTTGTGCACCTGCTGCACATGTTCATTTGGTGGACGCCGGCTGCCCTTGCATTGTACCAGTTGCAACGGGATCCGGGACCCACCACTGGTGTGGGATCGCCATGGAATAAGCCTTGCTACAGAGCTCAAAGTCTACCGAGCAGTAACTACCTTGATGTATGCCAGGGAGATCTGGACGGTATACAGGAGGCACACTAGGCAATTGAACCACTCCCACATGGCCTGCCTCCGTAGGATTCTGAGGATTAGGTGGCAGGACAAGGTGCCAGACACAGAAGTCCTATCCAGAGCAGGCCTGCTATCACTTCACACCCTGCTGATCAAAGCCCAGACATGCTGGATAGGCCATGTGCCAAGGATGCCAGACCATCGCATCCCTAAACAGCTCCTGTATGGTGAGCTGTCTCAAGGAAAGTGATCACACAGGGGACAAAGGAAGCGATACAAAGACACGTTGAAAGCCTCCTTCAAGTCCCTGGATAATTGACACCACCTCCTGGGAGACTCTGGCACAAGATCGATTGATATGGCACATGCTGATCCAACAAGGCTGTTAGTCATCTGAGAACAGAAGAACAACCACAGCACAAGAGAAGTGAGCACTCCGCAAAGCCAGAGCTGTGAATGCTGCAACAATGGTGCCCAGACATGTCTGCCTGACATGTGGCAGAACATTTTGTGCCCATGTAGACCTTATCAGTCACCTGTGGACACATCGTGGGCAGCACACAACCTGTTAGATGTCAAGGTCCTCTTCGAACATGATGGACAAACATCATCATCATCACACTGAGAGCTTAGGCATCAGAGACAAATTCCTTGTGTATCCAATCATAGTTGGCCAAACAGAGCTCCATGATTTTTTTCTGACAGTTCATCCATCAATCCCAAGAGGGAAAAAATTGATTTCACTTGTATGTTATGTCAGCTCATAAAGTTGCCATGGTAAGGAAGGGAGAGCACATTCCACTCATACATTTGGCTAGAGTCAGATCTCAGATTACCGCAGCAGACTTGGGAGGAGTGTACCTCATTGGGGAATGTGATTTATGACACAGACTGAGAGGAGGGAAGGAACAGGGGTAAAGTTCAGCTATAATTCAAATGAGGCTCAGTTCTGGCTGCAATAAGGTCTTGCCAAAATGGTGCTCCTAATAAATGACTAGTTTTCTTTTGAAACTTGGCTCGCAACTCATGAATCAATTAGGGCATCTTTTGGAAACCTGACATATTAACTTTTCAAATCCTCTGAATCAGTGTCTGCACTTGAACCCCAAATCTTCTAGCCTTTTTTGGAGGTTCACCAAGCATGATAAAATGACCTTTCTTGTTGTAAACATTTCCAGCATTGATTTGAACTTTACACAGGGAGTCCTCGCCTTACAACCACAATTAAGCTCAACATTTATGTTGCTAAGTGAGGTGTTTGTTGTTTTGCCACATTTTACAATCTTTCTTGTCACAGTTGTTAAGTGAATCGCTGCAGTGATGAAGTTAGTAACATGGTTGTTAAGTGAAACTGGCCTCCTCATTGACCTTGCTTCTAGAAAGTCCTAAAAGGGGGATCACATGACAATGGGGTACCTGCAACTGTCGTAAATATGAACCAGTTGCCAAGTGTCCAAATTTTGATCACAAGACGATGGGGATGCTGCATTGGTCGTAAGTGTGAAAAATATTCATGAGTCACTTTTTCAGAGGCTTTGTAACTTCAAACAGTCATTAAACGAATGGTTATAAGTTGAGGATCACCTGTATTTATCTTGACCATTTGTGTTCAACCTCATACATTAATCTCATCACTGAAAGGCTAAAATATCACTCCTCTGCAGCATCGTTACTCCTTTGTCACTGCCCATCTCAATTTTAAGTTTGCCAAACTTTAACCTGCCTTTGAACCATTCACTTCAACCAAAAAAATTGGCATGAAAGAAGAGATTGAATGATAGTCATCCTAGCTGCCATCTTGGAAGAAATATCCATCCGGTTCAGTTCCAAGCTGGGAGAAAGACACCGGAAAGATGGAGGCTGATTGGAAAGAAGGTCTAACGATGAACAGAACCACCAAGCACACAGTTCTGGAGCAGCTGACAAAATGGAATTGAGAGTGACTGGCTTTTATACCTTCTCTTGGGCTTTGCACTTGAGCACTTGAGCTTCCTGTTCCTGTGCAAGAACATTTATTCTATTGGCTGTTGCCAGATTCCTATGGCGTCATGTAGGGTTATGTAGGGGTCATAGCTGGCTCTATAGGCAAAGAGGAAATACAAAGGCTTGGTGTTAGTCTGAGCTAAGTTTGGTTGAGGTTTGGACTGCTCCAAAAGGTTATAGGGCAATTCCTCTTGTGACTTAATGGCTTTCGTCCTGTTTTGGCTCTTGGGTAAGGGTTTTTGCTTATGAATAGTGCTACCTACCATATTTTTCGGAGTATAAGACGCACCAAGGTTTTGAAGAGGCAAATAAAAAAAAAGTTTTTGCACTCTGCAGACCTTCCAAAAACAACCTGTTTTTCGCAAAAACATGCCTGGTTTTTTTTTTTTTAAAAAAGAGGGCATGACTAGCCATTAGGAGGCTTGTAGAGTGCTCCTGGGGTGTGCCCCTCCCCCAAACGAGCAAGAAATGGCCGTTTTTTCATGAAAATGGGCCCATTTTTTGTAAAAAAACAGGGCATGCATAGCCTTTAGGCGGCTTATAGAGTGCTCCGGGGGTTGGGGGGGGGCAAAACTGAGCAAAAATCTGCCCGTTTTTCACTCATTTCTGCCCTCCCCAGCTCCCAGGAGCTATCTGAAAGCCTCCTAAAAGCTATGCACGGCCATTTTGGTGAAGAGGGCGGGGTTTCGGGATGCAAAGAAATTGCTGTATTCAGTGTATAAAACGCACCCAGATTTTCAGACTCCGAAAATACGGTACCTCTCAATAAGCTCTTTATCTCTTAAGTGCTGACATCTGCTGTTGGGAGTTGCTTTCTGCCTCTAAAACAAACCATGTTTCTCCATTCGTCCCTTTTGAAAATATAACATTCTGCCTTTTTAAAAATATTCCTCAAAATATTTCATTCTTCTAGGAGGGGTGGCGGCGAAAAAGTCCCTTATCTCTTCTGAGGCAACCATGTTCCATATTTGCAAACCTTTGGGAAGTTTTCCTCTCTGAATGCGCAGAGAGTGTTTATGTTCTATCAGTGCTATCAGTACCCCCTAAGCATAAATGATTAGGGTAGAAAATTGCATCTTCTTCAAAATGATCTCCAAAAATGGCACCATGGGTGGACAATCAAGTCATTACCGGAGACACAGCTAGAATGAATGGGAAAATTTGCCCAAAGGAGTCCTTGTGAGCTGTCAGTGGAATGAAGTGCCAGGTTTCTAAATTTGGCTTAGCTGCCCTACAAAGCATCTGATTTGGTTGAAAAGACAATGCCTCAGTGTTGAACCTTCAGATATTAGTCACAGAGTTAGAGGCCATCAGAACCACAGTACAGCTAACACAATACACAAGGCTAATAGTGTACCAATATACTGTAGCACCAATAATGTGTGAGGGTCACATTGATTACATCTAATGCTTTAAAGCAAGACAATAAACAATGGTTGGAACCTAACTAAGGGGAGAAGCAATCTAGAACTAAGGAGAAATTTTCTGGGAGTTAGAACAATTAATCAGTGGAATGACTTGCCTCCAGAAATTGTGGGTGCTCCATCACCGAAGGCTTTCAAAAAGAGACTGGACAACCATTTGTGTCAAATGGTATTGGATCTTCTGCTCAAACAAGGGGCTGGACTAGAGGACCTTTGAGCTCCCTTCCAACTCTTATTATTCTACGGTATGTTCTATGTCCTCAATCTTAGAAACTTTAAGAGGAGTGGACTTCAACTCCCAGGATTCCCCAGCCAGTCATGGGTGGAAAGAGATGAGGAGATGACCAGCATCAAGAGGGATAGACACAGTGGCAATGGGTGAGCAGTCTGAAGACTGGACAGTCTAGGCAGGGGACATACCTGACCACTAAGAATTGACAAGGACTAGATGGCATATAATCAGTCAATCAATACCATGTTAGGTTAAATATTCATGGAGATCCTTAGTCATCCATGTCATAGTTGTCCCAAAGATGCTTTTTCAAAAGGCAACTGGGTTTTGCTTTTCCTTGAAGATGTTTTGTTCCTCATCCAAGAAGCTTCTTCAGTTCTGACTGAATAGTGGAGGATGGAAGAATAGAATAGAATAGAAGAGTTGGAAGGGATCTTAGAGGTCTTCAAGTCCAACCTCTGCTCAGGCAGGAATCCATATAACCATTCCAGACAAATGGTTGTCCAATCTCTTCTTAAAAACTTCCAGTGTCGGACCTTGGAGCAGAGGTGGGTTCCTACCGGTTTGGACTGGTTTGGCTGAGTAGTTAGTAACTCGGACGGCCATGCTCACGAGCCTGTTCTATGGGTGGCGGTGTAGACAGCGCCATCTCATTTTTAACCTACTGCACAGGTGCACTTACCGCACATCAAGTGGCACATGCCCAAAGCACATCCCTGAGCGAACTGGCAGTAGAAGAAGCTGGAACCCACACCTGCCTTGGAGGTCTTCTAGTCCAACCCCCTGCTTAGGTAGGAAACCCTATACTTTTTCAGACAAATGTCTATCCAACATCTTCTTAAAGAATTCCAGTGTTGGGGCATTCACAACTTCTGGAGGCAAGCTGTTCCACTGATTAATTGTTCTGTCAGGAAATTTATCCTCAGTTCTAAGTTGCTTCTCTCCTTGATTAGTTTCCACTCATTGCTTCTTGTCCTGCCCTCAGGTGCTTTGGAGAATAGCTTGACTCCCTCTTCTCTGGGGCAGCCCCTGAGATATTGGAACACTGCTATCATGTTACCCCGAGTCCTTTTTTTCATTAAACTAGACATACCCAGTTCCTGCAACCGTTCCTCATATGCTTTAGCCTCCAGTCCCCTAATCATCTTTGTTGCTCTTCTCTGCACTCCTTCTAGAGTCTCCACATCTCTATTCCTTGCAGTCATCTGGTCATTACAGGTAGAGAGGGATACAACACCACCTATGTCCTGTTTACAACACAGTCCTTTCAGAAGTTCCAAGAAAGTTCTATACCCATATTCAGGTGTACCCCTGAGGGTACAGATAAGCCTCCAAGTGGCCTCAACGAATCTCAGAGGGAGTACTAATGACCAGATGACTGCAAGGAATATAAATCCTTCCATCCTCCACCATTGAGTCAAAACTGAAGAAGCTTCTTGGATGAGAAGCGAAACATCTTCAAGGAAAAATAAAGCTGTATAGTCCATCCTGTTTGCTCAGAAGCGGCTGGCAGTGGGAGGCGATCTCAGAAAGAATGGCTCGGACCATCGCTAACACATTAGGAAACCAAATAACAAAATAACAGAGCTGGAAGGGACCTTGGAGGTCTTCTAGTCCAACCCTCTGCTCAAGTAGGAGACCCTATCCCATTTCAGACAAGTGGCTGCCCCGTCTTCTTTTAAAAAACCTCCAGTGTTGGAGCACTCACAACTTCTGGTGGCAATTTTTGTTCCACTGGATTAATTCATAAAATAACCGAATTGGAGGGGGCCTTGGAGGTCTTCCAATCCAAGCCCCCTACTCAGGCATTACTGAGGCATTTGTCTGAGTAAAATCCATTTACCTCAACCATCAACTTCATATAATTTTATGGGTCTTAGATATGAACTGTGTGATGCTGCTTTCAATAACAATGTTTTCTGAGAATGGCAGAGGAATTTCTGGCATAGTTCCAGGGAGAGAGGAGATATTCTCCAAAGTAGGTCTCAGTTTTTAAAATGAACAGATGGAACTGTACTTTTCAGCCAAAAGAGTAAAGCCAATTTCTTAAACTATAATCCTAAGAGGTTTTTTCCCCTTTCGTTATTTTGTACTTCCATGTAGAGGTTTATTTAGTGGACCATGGACTGAAATGGATGAAAGCAATGGAGATAATGTTTAGTTTGATGTAGGTTGGAATGAGGAACGACCCATTTTAGAAGGGTGACCTAAAGTTTAGTCTGTTAGCTTTCCAGGATGCAAGAAATGTCTCAACCCTCCAGAAACTAAGAATGTAAAAGATTTCACAATTCTCACTTTGTTCGCACAATAATGTCCGCACACTCTTTTTATTTAGTATTGACTAGCCGATAACCTGGCATTGCTTGGATATTTATTTATAGGTTGAAAATGTCCAGACCAAACATGGCAAGTTTGAAAAAAACACTGAAATTGACAATCTAAGGTCTGTCTGTGTGTGAAGCCAGGGACCACATTTTGTTCTAGTACAGGTAGACCTTGATTTACAACCAGAATGGGGACCAGAATTGCTGAAAGAATGCAGTTGTTGAAACTGAATTTCACCTAATTTTACAACTGTGGTCTGTCAGCCTCTGGCCACTCCAGCAGCCAAATCAGATGAGGAGGAGATGTGGGAGTCAAGGTTAACATCCAGGTAACCTGAGAGCTCCGAGGTGGAAGAGGGAACGGAGCTGTCAGAGAGAGAGAGAGAGAAGAGAGAGAGAGAGAGAGAGAGAGAGAGGAGAGAGAGGGAGGAGAGGAGAGAGAGAGAGGGAGGAGAGAGGAGAGAGAGAGAGAGAGAGAGAGAGAGAGAGAGAGAGAGAGAGAGAGAGAGAGAGACAGAGAGAGACAGAGACAGAGAGAGAGACAGAGCCTGGGCCATCCATCAGCCTTCAGATGGAGAGTCAACAGCCCCCAGGTCTGGAGGTGGCTGATGAGGAAGAGGAGGAACAGCTGGGTCCAGTGCCTGACACACGGATGTGCAGAAGGAAGAGGAGAGGAGAGCAATGGAAATCTATGGGCCGATTCTTGGGACAGAAGAACCACCGCTGCTAGCGAAGCCCCACCTTAGCTCTGGGGATAAAGGGCAGGGGGCGGAGATGAATAGATGTGGCAGACAATTATTCATACCCCTGCAAGATTGACTTGTCAGCCTGCGTGGAGAGAGAGACTTTTTGCTGGGGCTGCTGGAGCTCTTAATAAAGGAATCATTGATTTAAATACAGATGGCTTGTCGTGTTTGGGGAGCTGGGTCAGAACAAACTCCTTTTTTTTTTGCAATGGTTGTTAACATTTGACAATTTCACAGGATATGTCAGGAATCACTGCAGTTATTCAATGCATCTGACTTCTCACATTGAGTTTGTTTGTCAGACGCTGGCTGGGGAGGTAACAAATAGCGATCACATTACCCCAGGATGCTACAACTGTGGAAAATATATGCCGCTTGGTCACATAATTGTGGGGATGCTGTGGCAGTCATAAAAACTGGATGTAAGTAACTTTTTTGTAAATTTGAACAGCATGCATGTATGTTGTATGTATAATCTTTATTGTCATTGTACTTAAATATAACGAAATTGTTTAGTCGCTAAACGAACGGTTACAAGTCAAGTACTACCTCAGTGGTGGGATACAATTTTTTTTACTATCAGTTCTGTGGGCGTGGCTTGGTGGTTATGGCATGTCTTGGTGGGCGTGGCTTGGTGGGTGTGGCAGGGGAAGGATACTGTCAAATCTCCATTCCCTCCTCACTCCACCGGAAGGTTACTTCAAAATCCCCATTCCCTCCCGATCAGCTGGGACTCGGGAGGCAGAGAATAGATGGGGCTGGAGCCAGTCAGAGGTGGTATTTGCTGCTTCTCTGAACTACTCAAAATTCCTGATTCCGGTTCTCCAGAACTGGTCAGAACCTGCTGAATGCCACCTCTGGATAGCTATTTGTCTGAAACGGTATAGGGTTTCCTGCCTAGGCAGGGGGTTGGACTAGAAGACCTCCAAGGTCCCTTCCAACTCTACTATTGTATTGTATTGTATTGGACTAGCTGTATGTCTTCCTGACATATCCTGTGAAATTGTCAAATGTATGAAAAAGCAGGTCTTTCTAGCATGAGCAAGGTTAGCAAAAATCTCAGCCAATATTTCACCAAAATGTTGGAAAGGTGAATCAATACACGGAACGTGTTATCACATATGGTGGACGTGTGAGGAAGCCAAAAAGTATTGGATAAAGATTAAAAATTGGCTAGAATCAATAACAGGAGTCAAAATTGATTGGAAACCGGAAGTATTTTTACTAGGAATAATGACAAGGAAATATAAAAAAGAAATCCGGTATTTATTTAATTCTACACATAATTACAGTGGAGAGGATTGCCTTCGCTCAGAAATGGAAAAATAAATTGATACCAAGCGAAGATGATATAATAAGAAAGGTTATGGACTGTGCTGAAATGGACAAATTAACAAAAGAAATCCAGGGAAAAGAAGAAACAATATTATCAGATATGAAAAAAATGGTATAGGTGGATGGAGGAAAGAAACAAGGATCAATGAAAGAAGCCAATAAAGCCCAAAAATAGAAGTTAGGGAGAATTAACATATATATATATATATATATATATATATATATATATATATATATATATATATATATATATATATATATATATATATATATATATATATATATATATATATATATATATATGTTGTATTTGTACTGATAAATAAATAAATAAATAGATAAATAAACAAATACAACACAAATATAAAAAGGCAACATTAAAAAATAAAAAAAAATGGTTTTCTGCCTGCATGGTCTTCTGTGATAAGCCGAAGGACAGAAAGAGGGAGCAGTGACCTTCCTCCCATATTTAGCCATACCAGGGGTTGTAACACAAATATATATATATATATATATATATATATATATATATATATATATATATATATATGTGTGTGTGTGTGTGTGTGTGTGTGTGTGTGTGTGTGTGTGTGTTTTGTATTTGTACTGATAAATAAATAAAGGGAGACTAGTATAGATCTATTTTGAGTCTATAGATCTATACTAGTCTCCCTTTATTTATTTATCAGTACAAATACAACACAAATATAAAAAGGCAACATTAAAAATAAAAATATGGTTTTCTGCCTGCATGGTCTTCTGTGATGAGCCGAAGGACAGAAAGAGGGAGTAGTGACCTTCCTCCCATGTTTAGGCATACCAGGGGTTGTAACACAAATACATACATACGTACGTACGTACGTACATACATACATACAAGAGAGTTTAAACTTATTAGAGGTAATCACCCAATATATCAGATAGATGAGTAAAAATAAGAGGGCTAAAAATGGTGTAACTCAAATGAAGTATATTAGAAGGGGAAATAACATAAGGAGAATTGTACTGATTTGAAACTGCTATTAGAAGGAACAGGAAGTTCCAATGTACTGTGTAAATGTAGCGTACGTCTAAGTTCTGTGTGTGTGCATTTTGTATGTTTGCAAATAAAAAAAAATAATAAAAAAAGAAAAAGCCAGTCTTTCCAAAATAAGCAAGCAACAAAAGCAACACCATTGACATGAGAAAAATAGGCCGGTATGTTGTAGCAGCCTGCATTGCATTAAAGCTTTCCCAGCGTGCTTGCAAAAAGAAAGAAAGAAATGCCCACACGATAATCCTACAGATGTTCCCAAATTAGTTACGGTGGTTAATCGGATCATCCAAGCAAATGTGCCTGTATTGCACCTGGCCACCAGGTTAGGTATGGTTCCTGCTAATGAACCATTTGCCATGGTGTGTTTTGTTGTTTTACTCCCCCCCTCCCCCCTTGAACTTGCTGTACAGATTCACTACACCAGAGTTCCCAATCTTTCCGGCATTGTGGACAGGCGGGTGGCAGGGGAGAGGGGACAATTCCATGTGAGTGGCCAACAATGTGCATGCAGCTCCATTGTGCAAGCAGTTGGCATGTGCACCCAATGCTTGTGCAAATGGAGCATGCATGTATGCATGTAGGAAGTTAGCTCCCACCCCTCTCCTAGGAAAATGAGATATTTTAGGAAATATTAAAAGGGCAGATTATTTCCCCTAAAAGGGAGGCAGAAATTCAGCCCCCACCTTTGTCAATGGACTATTAAGGCCTGAGCCAGTCTATTCTACACAACAAAGATCTACCTCTTTCAAGCAGAGCCATAATAGGAACTGCCCAAAGCACTTTCATTACATCATCACCCAGCAAGGCTCAACCAAGCCTGGGACACGGACAACCTACAAAGCTACCCCTGCATGGGCCCATGGGAGTTTGACAACCTATCAGAATATAAGTTTAAATTCAAAAGCCCAGAGAGGGCATAAAACCAGGGGACTCTAAGCATCTCTTCCCCTTCCCCCCCGCCCCCAAGACCTCAAACCATGTGGTCCTCTCCACCATTAAAAGCAGCCACCATGTTTCCAGTGTCTTTCTTCCCACTTAGAACTGAACCCAGATGGGCATTTCTTCCACCCTGCGCTCACCTGTTGCTCATTTGGGGGGGAGGGGTGCACACCAGGGGTGGGTTCCTGCCAGTTCTAACCTCTTCTATAGAAGTGGTTCCACAAATCTACAGTGCCGTTTAGAACCGGTTCCAGCTCCCTCCCCCCGCCCGTCCGTACATCATCAAGATGAAGAATGAGAGGAGGAATTCTGGGAATTGAAGTCCACAAGTCTTAAAGCTGTCACAGTTTGAACACCCCTGGGGTTTTTTTTCCCTAAAGGTTAGGGGTGCAAGAGTCTTGTAACTTGACAGCTTTAAGACTTGCACACTTCAATGCCAGAGTTCCTGAGCCATCATGACTGGAGGAGGAATTCTGGGAATTGAAGTCCACAAGTCTTAAAGCTGTCAAGTTTGAACACCCCTGGGGTTTTTTTTCTAAAGGGTTCGTGGTGCAAGGGCCTTGCAACTTGACAGCTTTAAGAGTTGCACACTTCAATGCCAAGGTTCCTGAGCCAACATTTTGGTTGCTAAGCAAGAGCGTTGTTAAGTGAGTTTCACCACATTTTACAAGTTGGCCACGCCCACCCAGTCACATGACTGCCAAGCCACTCCCACTCGGTCACATGGCTGGCAAGCCACTCCCACTCAGTCACATGGCCAGCAAGCCACTCCCACAAAGCAGGCCACACCTACAGAAGAGGTTCTAAAATTTTTGAAACCCACCACTGGTACACACATATGCCCACAGCTTCAGCAGCCCAGTTCTGAACGGCTCATGGCCCAGTTGTGGGCTGTAGCCCGTAGGGTTGAGGACCTCTGCAGAATTCTCATCGATTGAAATTTGAAAGATTCCTTGCTATCCCCTGGGGGAGATTGAAAAAAAAAAGGCAAAATGGCAGCTATGAGTGTGTCATCAATGCCCCACCCCTTTTTTCCATGCACCGTGACACAAAGGGGCGGGGCTTTGATCACTCGCTTGCAAGTGCCATCTTGATTTTTTCCCCCACTTCCCCCATTCCCATCCCTGAATTTCTGCATTCTAAAAAAAAAAAAAAAAAAAAATCGGTAGTTCCTTTAGTTTTGTGGGTTTCTTCTCATCTTTATCCCGTTGGAACTCGTATCAGCTTACCAATTCGGTGACTGCATTGATATATTTCAAAGGTGGCCAGTTTTCAGACGTGCATTGACTGAAGAATATAAGGTACAAGGAATTGCACGATTTGTTCATGCTTATGCATTTTAATGCAATGTCCTGCCAGTTACTGTTCCCCCCCCCTCCCAGAAACATAATCTATTTACCATGCAAGTAAATTTGTAGTGCAAGGAATGAGTTCAGCTTTGACAAGAAATAAACAAAGTATGTGGAACGTGGCATAAATACTAGCAAAGTATTGATGGAATTAATGGGGGGAAATGGCCATTTGGCATTTATAGTAATATTTCTTTTATCTTTCTAAAGAAAGCATTAAGATCAATCAAATCTATGGACAGGTTTAGTGAATAGGAAAATATAGATATTTAGAAAAAGAGGCATTATATACATGTCATTATTGCTGCAAAAATATTCCTTTGTAAATCATGGACTCAAAAAATTAAAATGCAGCATTTAAAAAAAATCAGAGTAGTCATGGTTTCAAATTAATCCTTCAGTGTTCTTTTTAAAAATCTGGTCTCATTGTTTCAAAGCGACTCGTACAGAATAAGACATTTCATTCTGACTATTTGGCTAACCCAAATCAATAAGCACATAGAATATTTGAACTATAGAACGGATGTCTTAGTTGTCTTGTGGACTCATGAAGTATTTGTGTTGCTTTATAAAGGAATAAGTGGTATGCAGGGACGTGCGCTCAGGGGAGGCAGAGCCTCACCGCTCTCATCATGAAATTAAAAAAAGGGAAAAGGCGCTGAGGAGCCTTCTGCACATGTGGTCCAGGAATGGGACCACGTGTGCAGGAGGCTCCTCTAGCCTCAGCCTCCCTCCTGCACACGTGGTCTCATTCCCGCCTTCCTGAGTAAACATGAAGGGGACCGTGCAGCGTGAGCCGTGGTCCCGCAGAGCGCGCTCCATGGTCCCCTTCATGTTGACTCAGGAGTCAGGAAGGAGGGGAATGGGACCATTTGTGCAGGAGGCTGAGGCAGCTTCAGTCTCCTGCACACATGGTCCCATTCCCTTCCTTCCTGAGTCAACATGAAGGGGACCGCACCTCGCGCTAATGACGTCACCAGCCTCACCAGCCATAAACCTCACCGCACGTCACTGGTGGTATGAATGGTTGGATAATAAGAAAAACAATTAAGCCGAAAACAATACACATAAATAAACATAGAACTGTATATAAAAATAGGTAAATATGTTAAATATCATAAAAATGTATAGATAAGATGACATAAGGATTGTAATATATGGTAAAGAGAGGAAAACATACACAGATACAACGATGTAACATTGTACAAACTGTTGATATAAAGATTGTAATATGTGATAAAAAGACAAAAACAATAAAAAATTATATATATATATATATATATAAAGCCTTAGTAAGGCCACACCTGGAACCCTGCATCCAGTTTTGGTCACCCCATTACAAAAACACGTGCAGACTTTGGAAAAAGTGCAAAGAAGAGCAACTAAGACGATCGAAGGCCTGGAGATTAAAACATATGAAGAACAGTTGCAGGATTTGGGTATGGCTAATCTAGAGAAAAGAAGGAATAGGGAGGATATGATAGCAGTGTTCCAGTATTTGAGAGGCTGCCACAAAGAAGAGGGGGTCAACTTATTTTCCAAAGCACCAGAGGGCAGGACAAAAAAACAATGAAGGGAAACTAATCAAGGAGAGAAGACAACTTGGAATTGAGGAGAAACTTCCTAACAGGGAGAACAATTAACCAGTGGAACAGTTTGCCTCTAGAAGTTGTGGGTGCTCCATTAATGGAGGTTTTTAAGAAGCGACTGGACAGGCAACTTGTTTGAAATAGTCTAGAATCTCTTGCTTGAGCAGGTGGCTGGACTAGAAGACCTCCGAGGCCCCTTCAAGCTCTATATCCGATTCTGGTTCTGATTTCTCTAGGTAAAGGTATGCAACTGGTCTGCCTTTATCTACAACAGGATATTTTTTGCCTTCTCTAGCTTATAAACTTCATGTTCCCTGGAGATGCCTCATCCTAGCATTAAATAGGCTCAACCCTGCTTAGCTTCTGAGACTGGACAAGAAACTGCCCCTGTGGTGAGATTAATAGTTACTGGGGGGAAGCTTATTAAAAAGAGGTCGAACCTAGAAATAAGGAGAAATTTTGTGATGGTAAGAACAATTAATTGACAGAATGGCTTTCCAAAATAGACTGGACAACCTTTTGACTGAGATGGTATAAGACCTCCTGCTTGAGCCCTATGATTCTGTGTTGTATGCTTTTCAATAATAAATTCTTCCCTCTACTTCCCACCAAATATTGGACTAGAAATACTAGATTTAAGAGTTTTGGTCTGACAAAATATCCTAATAAGTTTCAAGAAACCTTCAATATACAATTTTCTTGGTTTATACCAGGGGTCCTCAAACTAAGGCCCCGGGGCCGGACACAGCCCACCAAAGCCATTAATCCGGCCGGGGCAGGACCATGAGTCTGCCTCGCCCATATGGTCCCAACTACCTGCCAGCTCCCACCCACCTTCTGGAGGCCGGGGAGGCAAAAAACGGGACACGTGGAGGCCTCAGGAGGCCAAAAACAGGCCCATTTTTGCCCTCCCCAGCTCGTCTCCAGAGAGAGAGAGAGAGAGAGAGAGAGAGAGAGAGAGAGAGAGAGAGAGAGAGAGAGAGGGAGGGAGGGAGGGAGGGAGGGAGGGAGGGAGGGAGGGAGGGAGGGGAGAGAAAGAGAGGGGGGAGGGAGGGAGAGACAGAAATAAAAGTTCCTCACAGCCCCCACAAACCAGCTACATTCCTTTACTAACCTGCTTTCCACCCCCAGGAACGTAACAAATTAAAGTTTAATTTGTGTGCATTGTTATGAAGAACGGTTGCAGTAATTGGGTATGTCTAGTTTAATAGAAAGAAAGACTAGGGGAGACATGATGGGAGTGTTCCAATATCTCAGGGGTTGTCACAAAGAAGAGGGAGTCAAACTATTCTCCAAGGCACCTGAGGGCAGGACAAGAAGCAATGGGTGGAAACTAAGTAAGGAGAGAAGCAACTTAGAAGTGAGGAGAAATTTCCTGACAGTTAGAACAATTAATCAGTGGAACAGTTTGCCTCTAGAAGTTGTGAATGCCCCAACACTGGAAGTCTTTAAGAAGATGTTGGATAGTCATTTGTCTGAAACGGTATAGGGTTTCCTGCCTAGGCAGGGGGTTGGACTAGAAGACCTCCAAGGCCCCTTCCAACTCTGCTATTGTATTGTATTGTTTAATAGACTACTATATTGGCCATGTGCACCCAGTCACATGATCATTATCATGTGACCACTTAGCCACACCCACCCAGCTGGTCTGTCCCTCTCACAGTCTGAGGGACCGTGAATTGGCCCCCTGTTTAAAACGTTTGAGGACTCCTGGTTTAGAGAAACTACTATTTGTCTAGAGTAGAATTGTCAAACTTGATTTCATTGACTGCTGCATTCGGGGTTGTGTTTGACCACGGGGGGCCAGGGTGGGCATGGCCAGGGTGGGTGTGGCCAGCTCAACATCACTTGTGTTGTTGTCACTCGTGTCGGGGGCACCTGTGGTTGCCCAAGCCCTCTGCCAGTGAAAATGGGCTCCCGACCTCCGTTTTCAGCTGCAACAGCCGCCTGCAACCTTCTGCCAGCAAAAACAAAACTCAGAAGGGCTGTACACGGCCCTTGCCAGCTGTTTTCAGCTGTGATGTAATTTTGCAACCCTCTGCCAGTGAAAATGAAGCGTGGGAGGGCTGCGTGCTCTGTTTTCACTGGTAGAAGCATTGTGGGCCAGTCCTTCACTGTTTCCAGGGCAGCCCCACAGGCAAGATCTAAGCAGCCTGTGGGCCGGATGCAATGGTGGGTTCCGGATCCCGTTGCAACCGGTACGGTGCGGTACGATACTTACTGCCTGCGATGCTCCATGCACATGTGCAGAAGCCCCGAAGAACTCAAATACAGGTAAGGACGGCGGGCGGGCAGGCGGGCCCTCTGGAGCACCATACCTGGTACTCCCGGCAGGCACCTGTACATCCATACTGGGGCGTACCAGTCGTAACCCACCACTGGTCGGATGTGACTTACACGCCTTGAGTTTGACACCCCTGGTCTAAAAGTACTTGGGACAATAAGGTCACATGGAGAGTCCTGGATTGGGCCAATGGCTAACCCACCACTGGCTGGATGTGACTTACAGGCCTTGAGTTTGACACCCCTGGTCTAAAAGTACTTGGGACAATAAGGTCACATGGAGAGTCCTGGATTGGGCCAATGGCTAACGAGATATGGAAATCTTTTATACCCTCTTCTGACCATATTTCAAACATGTAATCTAGGAAGGAGGATGTTAGAAGTGACATATAAGCATCAAGATTGATACACAGGGATTGATACATTTGTCCATTCTTGCTTTAAAATTTTTTGCGCTGGTGACCATCACTATATCTAACCAGAAGGAAGGTCTTAATTGTATATGGATTTTAAGCTGAGTCTAGGAGAGACAATGGCTGTCTCAGTCTCTTCACCTTCTCCCAAATTCCTGGCTTTTTATTTAAATGGTCTCTAGGACTTCATAGACAAGTCAACTTCCACTGCTACCTTGCCATGACTTCATTGTTGATATTTCAACAATTTGCTTCCCATCATCATGATCATACTTATAACCGGGTTATTAGTGATAGATATTGCTGATGGGGCGTGTGCCATCTTCTCCATAATGGTAACACTTACAGACAAGCCGGCCAATGATTAAACTTCCTGCAGTTTGGGCAACCAATCCCCGGTGAGCATGTGAAAACATGTAAAGTTAACAATGTACATCCGTATGCAACAACATAGATTAAGATGGATCCTTCTTTGCGCTTCTGCCTTCTCCAAATGCTAAAGGGAATGGAGTCTGGTTTCCCAGCGTGCACCTGTTTTGAGAGTGTGGGCTGATGGGTAATGGGGTGGGGTCAGCTTCAAACAATATACTTGGTATTTGTCTCTCCAGCCACTAGACGGGGCTAGAGTACAACAACAGTAAATAAAGATTGTATGTTAGGGCATATTTGTCCCTCCGGCCACTAGATGGGTGGTGGTTCTTCTTCTTCTTCTTCTTCTTCTTCTTCTTCTTCTTCTTCTTCTTCTTCTTCTTCTTCTTCTTCTTCTTCTTCTTCTTCTTCTTCTTCTTCTTCTTCTTCTTCTTCTTCTTCTTCTTCTTCTTCTTCTTCTTCCTCCTCCTCCTCCTCCTCCTCCTCCACCCCACCCCTCCTCCTCCTGTTTCTTCTTCTTCTCCTCCTCCTCTTCCTCCTCCATCCCCTCCTCCTCCTCCTCCTCCTCCTTCCTCCTCCTCCTCCTCCTCCTCCTCCTCCTCCTCCTCCTCCTCCTCCCGCCTCCTGTTTCTCCTCCTCCTCCCGCCTCCTGTTTCTCCTTCTCCTTCTCCTCCTCCTTCTCTTCCTCCTCCTCCACCCCACCCCTCCTCCTCCTGTTTCTTCTTCTTCTCCTCCTCCTCTTCCTCCCCCATCCCATCCCCTCCTCCTCCTCCTCCTCCTCCTGTTTCTTCTTCTTCTTCTTCTTCTTCTTCTTCTTCTTCTTCTTCTTCTTCTTCTTCTTCTTCTTCTTCTTCTTCTTCTTCTCTCTTCTTCTCCTCCTCCTCCTCCTCCTCCCCTCCTCCTCCTCCTCCTCCTCCTCCTCCTCCTCTTCTTCTCTTCCTCATCCTCCTCCCCCTCCTCCCGCCTCCTGTTTCTTCATCTCCTCTCTCCTCCTCCTCCTTCCTTCCTCCTCCACCCATCCCCTCCTCCTCTCCTGTTTCTTCTTCTCTCCTCCCTCTTACCACCACCTCCTCCTCCTCCTCCTGCTGTTTCTTCTTCTTCTTACTCTTCCTCCTCCTCCTCTTCTTCTTCTGATTCTACTTCTTCTCCTTCTCCCCCTCCTCCTCCCCTCCCTCCCCTCCCATCCCCTCCTCCTCCTTCCTCTCGTATCCATCACCAGATGTTGGTGATCATATTGGCGATGCTATTTTTATCAAAGGATGCACAAAAAAGTGCTGCTGAGTTTTGTCCAAACCGGTTCCTTAGATTTTGAAGCCATGATGTTCTTCTTCTGCCTGGATCTCGTTTGCCTTCAATCTTTCCATGGAGGATTAAGTGAAGTGTGGCATATTTTTCTGGGTATCGCATCACACGTCCGAAATATTCTAACTTTCTCTTTGGGGCTAGAGAGCAACCACAGTATATAAAAAGTTATATGCTGGGGCATGACAGATGGTATTTATGTCTATGTGGGATAGTCCATGGCCTTCCTACATAGGATCGTCCCTGAAACTATCACATTGAAAACAAACAAGACTTTTTGGAAAGATTGAAAGATGTCTGGCTGTTTCCACCCTGGCGATGGCCCAACCTCCAAGCAAATTTGGATCCTGGCCTGGATGCATTTTGCTTCCTCTTTTCCAAGGAGCTTTGATGGAGGAATGAAACCCTGGGACTTTGCCTACCTTTATTGAGTCAGACAATAAAAATAATGAATGAGAGTCTATTAAAACGACACTGCTCAGATTCGTTAGCAACGGTGGACAGGAGTCCTGTTGTTGGTAGGTGTTTTCCAGATTCAATGGCTTTTCTGTAGCAAATGCCAGTTCATCATCTCTAAGCACCTGGCTCCCTTCCCAGCCAGGAAAGCCTACAGAAATGGCACAAGCGGAGCCAACTGTTGTCTTGTTGCAGGGAAATGGGACGAGGAGATGTATACAGTAAGCAATTTAGTGCCACTAGTCATTCTCCAGTGCCATCATTTTCAGGACAAGCGCCTCATAAAAAGTGATGATGACTGTTTATTGCATCTTTGCTACTGATGCAACAAAACAGGCTCCAACCATCAGCCCATCTGTCATCTGCCTGCTTGACAGAAGCTTCCACAAGAACCGATTCCAGGGAATCTGCAGAAAGTTACAACCTAGGCCGGCCGGCCAAGGGAATCAAGTAAGAAAATCAGATCACAGGCCTGCTCCATGTCCCAAAAGGTGCTTTTTTTTCCAGGAGGCAACTGGACTTCCTTGTTTCTTCGTCTGAAGATGTTTCGCTTCTCATCCAAGAAGCTTCTTCAGCTCTGACTGGATGGTAGGGAATGGAAGGATTTATACTCCTTGCAGACAACTGGTCATTTGCATCCTTTTCAGGGACGTGCGGTCAGGGGAGGCAGGGGAGGCAGAGCCTCACCGCTCTCATCATGAAAAGAAAAAAAGGGAAAAGGGAAAAGGCACATGTGGTCCGATTCCCTGCCTTCCTGTGTCAACATGAAGGGGACCGCGGAGTGCGCTCCGTGGTCCCACGGCTCGCGCTCTGCGGTCCCCTTCATGTTGACTCAGGAAGGCGGGGAATGGGACCACGTGTGCAGGAGGCTGAGGCTGCCTCAGCCTCCTGCACACGTGGTCCCATTCCTCGCCTTCCTGATGATGTCACCAGCCTCGCCAGCCATAAACCTCACTGCACGTCACTGATCCTTTTAGATGGTCGTTGAGGCCACTTGGAGGTTGTGTTCTCAGGGTCCCCTGATTAGCGCTCCTGGTTCCTGCAGTCCGCAATTTTTCTGGAAATCTGTTCATACTCCCACACCCTTCGAAGGGTATTCATCCCAAATTGTATAGCTACAAGTCTATGGAGATTCTCATTCATCCAGATTATGGTTGTCCCAAAGGTCCCTTTTCAGGAGGAAACTGGACTTTCTTGTTTTTTCTTTTGAAAACATTCCATTCCCCATCCTTCCATTCCCCAGCCACCCAGAAAGTCCAGTTGCCTCCTGAACATGCACCTTTGGGACAACCGTGACCTGGACGACTGAGAATCTCTACAGAAAACCCTCTGAATCGTCTGGGAGTAGGAACGGATTTCCAGAGGAAAAAAATGCAGACTACAGGAACCATTTGCACAACTCAGATGACCCTGAGGAGACAGACAAACCTCCACGTGGCCTCAATGACCCTCTAAAAGGATACAAATGATCAGCTGTTGCAAGGAGTATAAATCCTTCCCTTCCCCACCATCCAGTTGGAGCTGAAGAAGCTTCTGGGATGAGAAGCAAAACGTATTTAAAGAAGACACAGATAAACCTCCAAGTGGCCTCAACGACCCTCTAAAAGGATGCAAATGATCAGCTGTTGCAAAGAGTATCAATCCTTCCATTCCCCACCATCCAGTCGGAGCTGAAGAAGCTTCGGGGATGAGAAGCGAAGTATCTTCAAAGAAAAACCAGAAAGTCCAGTTGCCTCTTGAAAAAAAAAAAACACCTTTGGGACAACCATGACCTGGATGACGGAGAATCTCCATAGACGTAAGAGCTGATTCTTTTCCTGAAGGGGCTAATGGTGTAAATTTAGGCAGGAAGCCAAACAGATGAGAAGGAAAATGAAAGTTAGAGACTGCATCTAAATCAGGGGTGTCCAAACTTGGGAACTTTAAGACTTGTGGACTTCAACTCCCAGAATCCCCCAGCCTGCCATGCTGGCTGGGGAATTCTGGGAGTTGAAGTCCACAAGTCTTAAAGTTCCCAAGTTTGGACACCCCTGATCTAAATTAAGGCTGTGTAATGAGCATCAAATTGAAGGTGCTAAGCAATGTCAGTCCCAGATTTGGGAGCCACGTGGTTTTACTTCATCTGCCTCAATGTTGCAGAAGATGGAAGAGCTTTGTGTGTTTGCATATTTACTCTGTTTCTGGGCCAAAAACTGTGTGACAATGCCCCTGATACTGTGTATAGGCTGTGCATCATATTACAAATAATAATGATGAAACACCCGAGATTCTCCTAATTCCATCTTCCTTCTTCATCATTAGAAATTGGGGAATGGCATTAAATCATGTTTTAAACATGGCAGGCACGGCCCTTTATCAAGCAACAATTGCATGTAGGAGAAAAAAATTGCCTAGTTCAGTGACTCAAAAATGAATGCATCAGATTAACAGAGTTGGAAGGAACCTTGTAGGCCATCTAGTCCAACAGATGGTCAAACAGGAGACCCTACACCATTTCTGACAAATGATAGTCCAATTTCTTCTTGAAAGCCTCCAGTGATGAAGCTCCCATAACTTCCAAAGGCAACTTCTGTTCCATTGGTTGATTGTTCTCACTGTCAGCAAGTTCCTCCTTGTTTCTAGATTGAATCTCTCTTTGGTCAGTTTCCATCCATTATTCCTTGTCTGGCCTTCAGGTGCTTTGGAAAATAGCTTGACCCCCTCCCCTTCAAATATTGGAAGACTGCTATCATGTCTCCCCTGGTCCTTCTCTTCACTAGACCAGCCAAGCCATGCCCAGTTCCTATAACTGTTCTTCATATGTTTTAGCCTCCAGCCTCCTAATCATCCTGATTACTCTTCTCTGCACTCTTTCTAGAGTCTCAAAATCTATTTTATAGTGTGGTGACCAAAGCTAGATGCAGCACTCTAGGTAAGGTCTTACTAGGGCTTTATAGAGTGGTATTAGTACCTCGCTAGTAAGATCCTTTCCGGATCTACTTAGTCTTCCGCCTGACTGCAATTTTTTAAAAAAGGAAAAATTCATGGCTCTCTCTGAGGAATGCAAGCGAAGCAAACTAGACGTTTTTATGACAGCACAGATTGTTCTTCCTTTAATATTGCATTAGCCCAACGATTCACGGAGCTGACCGTGGTGCTGACGTTTACACCTCGGGCAAGAAACTGTTTTCTTCTTTGGCAAAGGGCTCTGTAATCAATGCCTTTGCTTAATCCATGAGCAACAATTGCATTCCTCTAATACACAGCGGAGAACGTGAGAATAGATGATCATATATCCTCTAGCAATGCACAGTCCTGCAATAAATTAAGTGACAGGCCCATTAATGGTGACATCAACAGGGAAGCTGTGCGCATATGCCACAGGGGCCCATTAATGGTGACATCAACAGGGAAGCTGTGCGCATATGCCACAGGTCCTTTTCTATCCTCTTTTACATTTTATGGCTCAGATCGTCAGAAATGGCTTTTCTCTCAAGCACGATTTGCTCTTTTCCCATTTTTTCCCTTTTCTTTCGTTCTTTAATCATTCTCTAGGAGCAAAAGCTAGCAATGCTTCCGAAACGTCTTGTCAGACAAGATCAAGACACCAAGCAGAGCAGAACCAGAGGTAAGACACATCTGCAAGATACTCTTCCCGGAGTTTTCTTAAAATCTTTGACAGCAGATTCTGTGTTCAGGGGGAACTTCTTTCAGTTGCCTCTTGTGTAATTAGTAGGTAAAGATAAAGGTTCCTCTCTCAGATATGTGCTAGTTGTTCCCGACTCTAAGGGGCGGTGCTCATCTCCGTTTCAAAGCCGATGAGCCAGCACTGTCTGAAGACAGCTCTGTGGTCATGTGGCCAGCATGACTAAACGCTGAAGGCACACCAAACGCTGATACCTTCCCATCAAAGGTGGTTCCTATTTTTCTACTTGCATTTTCAAACTGCAAGATTGGCAGAAACTGGGGCGACTAATGGGAGTTCACTCCGTTATGTGGTGCTAGGGATTTGAACCACCGAACTGCTGACTTTTCTGATCGGCAAGCTCAGAGTCTTAGCCACTGAGCCACTGTGTCCATTTGTGTAACTAATAGAAGAGAGTATTTGTAGCTCAAGGTTGAACTGAGGTCCCTGGTGCTCTCTGAGCATGGATGTTTCTTGCAGATGTTTCATTATCCAACTAGGTAACATCATCAGTGCTAGCTTCGCTGTGTGGCTTGTATAACTAATAGAAGAGCATATTTGTAGCTCAGGTTTGAATGGTGGGGTCCCTGGTGCTCTCAGAGCTTCGTTGTTTCCTTGCAGATGTTTCATTACTCAACTAGCAATAGTACTTAGACTCTAGTGAAGAGAAGGACCAGAGGTGACATGATAGCAGAGTTGCAATATTTGAGAGGCTGTCATAGAAAGTATCTAAAGGCCAACAAGGAATAATGTCTGGAAACTGATTAAGGAAAGATTCAACCTGGAAATAAGGAAAAAATTCCTGACAGTGAGAGCAATCGACCCATGGAACACATGTTGCCTTCAGAAGTTGTGGGAGCTTCATCACTGAAGGCTTTCAAGAAGAGATTGGGCTACCATTTGTCAGAAATGGTGTAGGGCAGGGGTGTCCAAACTTGGGAACTTTAAGACTTGTGGACTTCAACTCCCAGAATTCCCCAGCCAGCCATGCTGGCTGGTGAATTCTGGGAATTGAAGTCCACAAGTCTTAAAGTTCCCAAGTTTGGACACCCCTGGTGTAGGGTCTCTTGTTTGTGCAGGGGGTTGGCTAGATGATCTATAAGATCCTTCCAATTCTATTATTCTATGCAAGTTGTTGTTATTTATATGATGCTTCACAGTGATTGACAGCTGCTCTGAGCTCTGAGTCAGCACATTGCCTGCAACAATCTGGATCCTCATTTTACCAACTTCAGAAGGATGGAAGGCTGAGTCAACCTTGAGTCACTGAGGCTTGAACTGTCAAAATGCTGCCAGTTGGAAATCAGCAAAATTAGCCTTCAGTATTACATTCTCCACCATGGCTTTCTGAGCATAGATGTTTCCTTGGAGAAGTTGCAGGAGATGTAATTGTCTCCTGCAAACTCCACTCCCCTTTTGCTCCTCTTTTATTTCCTCTGGGAGGGGCCATTCATCATGTGGCCGTACTCCCAATTTGACCCCTGTTCTTTAGCTGTTCCCTTCCTCTGGCAACTCTGTGCATACGCACACTGGGAACAGGCTCCAGCTGTTCTTCTGCCTCACTGATGTCTGACTCTGAAGGCAGCTGATAACTGTCAGACGGCCCTGACCCCCTCTCTGCCTCTGACACAGAGCCCTCATCAGAGCCTTCCCCAGACTCCAGGACTGGCCTGTGTTCCTCCCCAACCTCCTTACTGTCCGAATCTGCTGCCAGCTCTGCTGACCGCTGACAGGCCACAACATTTATCAAGGATCAATGTCTTGAATTGAAATCCCACCTTTCCAAATTTAATAACCAGCTGATTCTTGTTCTGGAGAGATGTGATAATTGTTTTATTCAAGTTAAAATTGGGGGGGGGGGGGAGAGAAAAAATGTTACAATCTTCTTTGTGCTGTACGTAGAGAGCAGGATGTAACCTGCTCTATTGGTCCATCTCTTCTCTTTCATAAAAACAATATGACATGGATTACTTGTGGTTTCCGTCATCCCGATTTGTGCATCTTGTTCCATCTTTGATGATAGGGGGAGAAATTTTAGCTCCCTCAGAGAAGGCCCGCAATCTGGGAGTCCTCCTGGATACGCGGCTTAGTTTAGAAGAACACCTGACGGCCAGGGGGGCCTTTTACCAGGTTCGCCTGGTACGCCAGTTGCGCCCCTTCCTGGATCAGGATGCTCTGTGCACAGTCACTCATGCCCTCATCCTTTCTCGCCTGGACTACTGCAATGCTCTCTACATGGGGCTGCCCTTGAAGAGCACCCGGAGGCTTCAGCTGGTCCAGAATGCAGCCGCGCGGGTTGTCATGGGGGTACCTAGGTGCTCCCATGTTACAACCCTTTTAGACGGCCTGCACTGGTTGCCAGTTGTTTTCTGGGTGTGATTCAAGGTATTAATTATGACCTTTAAAGCGCTCCATGGTTTAGGCCCAGGGTACCTGCGAGACCACCTACTGCCACCAGTAGCCTCCCACCGTCCAGTACGATCCCACAGTTGGCCTCCTCAGGGTGCCGTTGGCCAGACAGTGTCGGCTGGTGACCCCCAAGGGGAGAGCCCTCTCTGTGGGAGCGCCTTCCCTCTGGAATGAGCTGCCCCCGGAGCTTCGCATAATCCCTGACCTCCAGTCCTTCCGACGCGCCCTAAAAAGTTGGCTTTTCCAGCAAGCCGGCCTGGCCTGTTAATTTTATCTCATTTTTAAAATGTTATTGTCCTATTAATTGGGTTTGTTTTTTGGATATGTATTTAATTTCTTTTTAACTTTCGGGATGTGTGTTTTTTAATGTTGTACGCCGCCCTGAGTCCTTTGGGAGAAGGGCGGCATATAAATCCAATAAAACAAAACAAACAAACAAACAACTTAGCTTGAATGCTAAAAGGCTGCCTTGTTTACCATCGTAGATGTTGGCAGGATCTTCTCTCCCCCCTCCCCCAGTCTTCTTCAGATGATTAACCCTGAACAAGTTTGCAGTAGAACAGAATTTGGAAGCAGAACGAGAAGGAGAAAGAAGGGCAAAGTCAACCAGGGAATACAACTTTACTTTTTTGCTATGCCTGCAACTTAATTGTTCCTGCCCTCTTAGGCCCCTGCCTTGGTCGTTCAGTTCTGCTGCTGTGGACTATGCATTATTCAGTTCCTCTTCCAGCCTCATTATCAGGTTGCTAGTCTTCCCCTGCATGGAATTCAGAATAACATTTATCCTGTTTGGCAAGGGTAAAGAAACCAAGGGGAAAAATTGTACCCATAGCTGCAAGGAGGATAGAAGGTGTCTTGATTGGTTGTAAACACTTTTCTTCATCATGATGGGATGCCCAATTAGGAATATTGCCTTTCCATTACTTACCTTCCCTTTCCCTTTCTTCATCCCCCTTCCCCTCCTCCTCTTCCTCTCTTTCACATATTCTCTGTCACATTTTATTTTTGTCTTTCTCTCTTTGCCTCTCTTTCTCTCTCTTTTTTTCTCTTTCTGCTCTCTCTCACTCATTCTCTCTCACACATTTTCTTTTTGTCTCTCTCTTTCTTTGCCCCTTCCTCTCTCTCTCTCTTTCTTTCTTTCTTCCTTCCTTCCTTCCTTCCTTCCTTCCTTCCTTCCTTCCTTCCTTCCTTTCTTTCTTTCTTTCTCTTTCTCCTCTCTCTAACTCATTCTATCTCTCACATTTTCTTTTTGTCTCTCTTTCTTTGCCCCTTCCTCTCTCTCTCTCTCTCTCTCTTTCTTTCTTCCTTCCTTCCTTTCTTCCTTTCTTTCTTTCTCTTTCTCCTCTCTAACTCATTCTATCTCTCTCTTTCTCTTTCTCCTCTCTCTCATTCTATCTCTCTCATTTTCTTTTTATCTCTTTCTTTGCCTCTTCCTTTTCCTTTCTCCCTTGTTCTTTCTTTCTTTCTTTTTCTCCCTCTTTCTCACTCATTCTCTCACTCTCATTTTCTTTTTCTCTTCCTTTGCTCTCTTTCTTTTCCTTCTTTCTCTCTTTTCTCTTCCTCTTTTTCTCTCTCTCTTTGTTTATCTTTCTTTCTTTCTCTCTTTCTCCTTCTCTCTCTCCCATTCTGTCTCTCTCATTTTCTTTCTTTTTCTCTTCCTTTGCTCTCCTTCTCTCTTTTCTCTTCCTCTTTTTCTCTCTTCTTTCTGTACAGAATGGAAATATTAAGCCTCTGAGGATTTATCTACATAATTATCAGCATAATGTCCCTTATTTGTTACACCATCCAGAGATCGGCAGTCGCCCGGGTTGATCTGATCTGTAGATTTAACGCTATCTGTTCAAGTATAAGACTTCCCTTCATTACAGTAGACAAAGCTAACAAATTATTTAAGGTTCTGATTAATCAATTGCATCCCGATTCCTTTTGTTGCTAAGGGTATGGGTAGCAAGTTACTATAGGTAAAAACCCTTTTGAGGTAACAGTTGGAAAATTGTTTGCCATTGTCTTCTTCTAGAAAGTTTAAGACTTCCCATTCTAGTTCCCAAGCCCAGGGAGTTTCTATTTTTTTCCCCAAAGTTTTGTTTTTTAATACAACTTTACACATATTATAGAAATAAAGTGTTGACAGGATCTTCCCTTTTATATCCTCTCCTTTACATAATCCATTTTACATAATAGTTTGGTTTTCACTTTCAGCCAAATTATTCTCTTCCGTTATTTTCCACTTTTTAATACTATTTTTTTCTTTATACATAAACAATATCTTCAATTGCCCCTTCACAAATTGCACCAAATTATTGTTTCATGTTTCTCTATTGGTCTATTTTACTATAAACAATATATATCCTTCAGCTACATTTTGACATAGCATTTCTTTCATTTTTTTTTCTACAATTAACAATATACTATACTTTCTTTATTTCTTAATTAGTTGCACAACAATACTGATCATACTACTATTCCCTTTAATTTACTAATACTACTCTTTTATCCCTTCTTCCTCTTTTATCCATTTTCTCTTGGGCAAGCCCAGGGACTTTCTAGAGCTCTACTACCTAAGCACCAAAAATGTATTTATTTATACCAAAGAGAATTTAAACCCATAGAAATCAATCAAATACATACGTATATACAGTCAGCCTTACGTAGCTTCTGAACCCAACCAGAGTCAGTCAGATGCTGCTACCAGATGAGATGCCAAATCTACGGCAGTCCTCAACTTACGACCATACCTGAGCCCAAATGTTCTGTTGCTAAGCGAAAGATTTATTAAGTGAATTTTGCCCTATTTTACCCTGTTCTTGTCACCATTGTTAAGTGAATCCCTGCGGTTGTTAAGTTAGCAACACGATTGTTAAGCGAATCTGGCTTCCCCATTGACTTTGCCTGTCAGAAGGTGGCAAAAGAGAGATCCCATGACCTCATAAAAGGGGGATCCCATGACCTCATAGAAAGGGGATCCCATGACCTCATAAAAGGGGGATCCCATGACCTCATAGAAGGGGGATCCCATGACCTCATAGAAGGGGGATCCCATGACCTCATAGAAGGGGGATCCCATGACCTCATAGAAGGGGGATCCCATGACCTCATAAAAGGGGGATCCCATGACCTCATAGAAGGGGGATCCCATGACCTCATAGAAGGGGCATCCCATGACCTTGGGACACCGCGACTGTCATAAAACAGGAATCAGTTGCCAAGCTTCTGAATTTCGATCACATGACCATGGGGATGTCACAACACTTAACAATGGTTGTTAAGTGTGAAAAACGATCGCAAGTCACTTTTCTCTGTACCTTTGTAACTTTGAATGGCCACTAAATGAACTGTTGTTAAGTTGAGGACTACCTGTAGACCAGGGGTGTCAAACTCGATTTCACTGAGGGCCACATCAGGATTGTGTTTGACCTTGGGGGGCCAGAGTGGGTGTAGCTAGGGTGGGCATGGCCAGCTGGATGTCACTCATATCGGGGGCGCCTGTGGTGGCCCAAGCGCTCTGCCAACGAAAACTGGCTCCCGAGCTCCGTTTTCGACTGCGACGGCCTTAGTCCTCCCAAGCTCCATTTTCAGAGGCCCCGCAGGCCAATCTGCTGTTTCCAGGGTGGCCCCATGGCCAGTTCTAAGCCCCCTGCGGACCAGATCCATCTCTTTGGCCTTGAGTTTGACCCCTTCTGCTCAGGCGTGGGCTTCAAACATTTTAACAAGGGGTTCTCTGTCCGCTTTCTGGGGTGTCTGTGTGGCCATTGTGGGCATGGCCTAGTCAGCCTCCTCCACCATGGGGTGGGGGGTGTTTTTGCCCTCCCCGGGCTCTGGAGGCTTTCCTCGAGCCTCTGGGAGGGTGAAAATGACCTCCCCAGGCTCCGGGGGCCCATTTCCAGCCTTCCCGAACTTCCGGTAGGCCCATTTGTCACCCTCCCTGAGCCTCCACATGTGCCCTGCACTTACCCGCATCCAAAATGGGCCGCATGGGGACTCCTGCAAGGGGCAGGGTGTGACGGGTGGGGCCAGCCAGGAGAGGGATTTGGGGGTTCTCCAAACTGCATAGAATCTTAGCTAGAGGTTCTCCAGAACCCCTAAGATCCACCAGCAGCCCCCCCGTACGCCCTGCTGTAGACTATACTGAATTGGGATTGTGAGCTTTGTGATTCACTGCATTGATTAAATTCAGCTATTGTCTTTGTAGGTGTAGGAAGGGGATAATTGCAAGTTGGTCTATTTGGGGGAAAGATAGCTTGTTATGCGACCCAAGGAACGGCGTTTTGCAACATAGCACCTTACGAATCCACTCTCCTAGCCTGGTGCTCTCAAGGGAGATCATTTTGTCAGTCAATCCTCCATCCATCTGAGTCTTCATCTGATCAAAAGACTAGCATGAAAAAATAGTAGAAGCATTTGGAGGAAATCCAAGAGCAAAGAAAGGTGGAATGAAATGGAACCAGGGCTAAAAGGGGTAAAGACTCATAGAAAGGAAAAAGGAAAGCCAGATGCAAGCAATTCTCACCAGGAATATGCAACACTGTGTGTGTGTGTGTGTGTGTGTGTGTGTGTGTGTATACAAACACACCAGAGTGGATATTCAGCCAGTTCTGACCAGTTAGCGGAAATTTTGAATAGTTCAGAGAACCAGTAAATACCACCTCTGGCTGGCCCTGCCCCAATCTATTCACTGCCTCCCGAGTCCCAGCTGATCTGCATCCCAGCTGATCGGCTGGGTCTTCTTCTGTTGCCCTGCACAGAGGAGAATAGAGCTGGAAAGCAGGTTAATGGGGTGGAGTGGGGTGAAAATGGGGATTTTACAGTATCTTTGCCCTGGAGTGGGATGGGAAGGGAATGGGGATTTTGCAGGTTCGGCCGAACTGGTAGTGGAATTTAGGCCTGAGTCACAGAACCAGCAGCAATGCAGGCTGGCCACACCCCTGAACCGATTCTCCGGTCGTTGCTGCCCTTGCTGGCATGTTGTTTAATAGTGCGCGCGTGTCTGCAGTTCACCGTAAATTGTCCTGCGTGTGCACCAAGCATGCACGAAGCGAAACCGGTAGTAAACCCACCTCTGTATCTTTCCCCTGTCATGCCACCAAGCCACACCCACTAAGTCCTGCCACGCCCACAGAACCGGTAGTAAAAAAAATTGAATTCCACCACCTATACACACACATATATTTATATATAAATATATAAGGTCTCTATGCACTCGAATGGAGAAGAAACTTTTCTACAGTTCTACTTGGAGATCCTTAGCCTTTAACTTAGGTTTGGCCACGATAATTTATTCTGAATATATAAAACTATATTTAGCTGAGTTTAGGCCATTGGTTTATCTTAACTGTGGAACAGTTGCAAAGCTTCAGGCAACTGTTTTCAATTATTTGCTGATCATTTTAATGTAAAATGGCCTGGGCTGCACATTGCTGTTCACATTTAATGCACATAAGCATGGGCATGCAGACCATTAAGGACTGTCCTTCTTTTCGTATTAAGACTCCCATGTTGATGGGAAAACGAATGGCAGTTTCTAAGTGCCAACACTACCGCCATCCGATCTGCAAGCCCTTGTACCTCTCTAGCCTCTTCTTACCATTGTTTTTAACGACGGCTTTGCTAAATTGGATGCTAAGTTCTTTCCCTTCGGTGAGTCATCCCGAATAACTAAGAAGAGAAGTCACATTACCCTGTTACACGACTGATTTCAATCAGTGATTAATTAAGATGGGAGGTTGGGAAGAATGAAGATGGGGAGTAGGAGTTATTTGGCATTGTACTTCTGTCAAAGATAAAGGATGAAGCAGAATCTGAAACATGCACAAATGAAAATGAAGTTATTGCCTAACTCTGCCATTTTTGATGAACTACTAAATGGGACAATTGTGAAGCTCTAAACTTATCAAATAGCTTTCTTAGCCAAGTTGTATGGGGGTGGCAATAGAAGGAAATATTTGTAATTCGGGGGTTTGTATTTGTAACTGTTTGTAACTGTGGGGTTCTTGGTGCTGTCTGAGCTTGGTTGTTTCCTTGTGAACATTTTACTAACCAATTAGGTAACAACATCAGTACTAGAAGAGAGTGGAGTTTTGTCAAGGGACTGAGGATTTAATAGCTGCCAGCTGGTGAAAGGTTGTAAGCTGTAATCAGTAAGCTGATGCAATGTAAAGCAAGGCTGATGAAATGAGGCTGATTCCTTGCAGCTATGGTATAACCTTTTTAAGAACTCTGATGGGAGGTCCGCACAAGTCTATATATAGGTGGCTATTGGAGGGTGTTTCTCTCTCATCGTGTATTCAGTTCTCTCCTTGTGTCTTAGTGAATAGTAAGGGAATGTATTTCTCCATGTGTATGTCTGTATATATTTGTAGATAAACCACTGTTAATTGTGTAAAGACTCTGTGTGCTGTGTTTTGCTCCTGGGTTTATCTCATAATACTAATCATGCTGACAGGTTATGCTCTTTGTTTATATACAAGTGGCTTCCCTGTCAGTGTTGGGGAGAGTGTTCTTGATGGCTTCTTGATTAGGCTGTTGTTTACTGGATTGCAGTTCCTTGATTGGAATACATAAGCCCAGAACCAGTAGATAATTCCTGGAAGCCTGACAAATCAGCCATCAACAGGCACATAGAGGCAAACAACATCTACATACTATTCAAAAAAGATAATCAAAAAAGCAAAAGACTATAACACCTCTTAGTCAACAATCAATACCCCCCAAAATAGAGATTAACACCAAACAATAAATAACATCCTGATCAAGGGCATTGATAGTATTATTTAATGGAATAATGAAACATCTGCAAGAAAACAACCGAGCTCAAAGGACTCCACTGTGTGGAATGTCTAGACCAGGGGTGTCAAACTCAATTTCATTTGAGGGCTGCATCTGGATTGTGTTGGACCTTGTAAGGGTTGGGTGGGTGTGGCCAAGGTGGGTGTGGCCACCTCAGCATAACTGATGTTGGGGGCACCGGTAGTGGTACAGGCGGGGCTGGAGGGGATTCATGTTTGCTAGTAGTTTGTTTTACTAGCATAGTTGGTTTTGCTAGTGAAAACTGAGCTTGGGGCCACGCCTCTTGCAGCACTCTGCCAGTGAAAAGGACCAACGCACACAGCTCCCCCTGTTTTCACTGGCAGACACACCGCAGGCCGGTCCTTCACTGTTTCCAGGGTGGATCTAAGCACCCATGGGCCAAATCTGGCTGGCGGGCTTTGAGTTTGGCACCCCTGGTCTGGACCACTGTTTCTAACTCTGGCAACTTGCAAGCATGCAGACCTCACTCACTCCCCAGAGCTCACTATAGCAACATTGCCCAAAAGAGATTCAGAGCTGTCAACCTTATTTTATGAAGTTTTTTTCCCCCTCTGGTAACACTATACTGCTAACTAAGGCATGCAAAACCTGTGCTAGACTTATCTTTGAATACTGCTCACCTGCCTGGAATTCCACACTGTCTATCGGACATTAATACAATGGAGAGGGTCCAGAAGTTATTTCACAAGAAGAGTACTTAGCTCGTCTGCTCGCAATAAAATTCCTTATGCCACCAGGTTTGAAATTTTAGACCTGGACAACCGCGAACGACGCCACCTAATTTTCAGTACCCAAAAATTATCTGCTATAACGCCCTATCTGTAAACGACTACTTCAACTTTCATCGCAATAATACACGGGCAAACAATAGATACAAACTCAAAGTAAACTGCTCCAAACCTGATTGCAGAAAATATGACTTCAGCAATAGAGTGGCCAATGCCTGAAACACTCTACCTGATTCTGTTGTTAGTTCCTCAAACCCCCATATCTTTAATAACTGTCCACCGTTGACTTCACACATTTCCTAAGAGGTCCCTAAGGGGGCATGCATAAGCGCACCAGTGTGCCTACCGTCCCCATCCTACTGTCCCCATTGATATGTGCTCATGTGTTCATGGCCGTGTTATACTTATTTATATCCATCTATTTGCACCAATCTCATGCGATAATGCCCATGTCTATCCTAATACCTGTTACCTTGTACATGTTGACAATAAATAAATAATTAGTAATAATAATTCAGAATTCAAGTTAGAATTCTTAGCAACAGCCATGCCAACTTAACCCTCCTCCAGGGCTCTGAGCCCTGGCAGAGTCCTCTCAGCTGGTCTTAGTAGGATGACATTGCATTCCCTATGATTTCCTTTTGTTTGCATTAATTATAGTCCCAGGCGTAAGAGAACAGTATAAACTCTCATCAGATCTATTCATAACCAGCCTGAACACAATGGCTAATGGCCTTCTGAAATGAAAAGGTCACTTGACAAAATGCTGCTAACGTTGTGAAATAATTAGACAACAAAGCTATAAAGTAATATTCATAATGCTCTTGTAAACCACCCAGGGAAGAGTGAAGCTAATGGCTTCTTGCAAAATACAAATCTTATATGCCGTATGTCAGCGTTCAGCATGGAGGCTTTAATTCATGATAATTAGCAACCTCGGCTCAAGCCCAGCCAATGAATAACAAAACAATAAGAGTTGGAAGGGACCTTGGAGGTCTTCTACTCCAACCCCCTGCTCAAGCATTATATACCATTCCAGACAAGTGGCTCTCCAGTCTGTTCTTAAAAGCCTCCAGTGATGTAGCAGCCATGATTTTTGAAAGCAAGCTGTTCCACTGGTTGATTGTTCTCACTAGGGGTGAGTTTCTGCTAGTGTTACTGGTTCGGTTGGCGTGTATGCACAGTTGCCTGTAAATAGCTCTGCACATGCCCAGAACATTAAAAATGTCCAAAAAAAACCCCATGCCGCAGCAACCGGGGAATCGGTTTGGGAGGGCGTGGCTAGCCTGCCATCCCTACCGGTTCAATGAATCAGTTTCAATTTCCGCTACCGCTTCGCCTGAACTGGTGCAAACAAGTAGCAACCCACCTCTGGTTCTCATTGTCAGGAAATTCCTCCTCATTTATAGGTTGTTTTGCTCCTTGGTTCATTTCCATCTGCTACTTCTTGTTCTTCCTTCAGATGCTTTAGAGAATAGGTTGACTCCCTCTTCTTTGTGGCAGCCTCGCAAATATTGGAACATTGCTATCATGTCACCCTTAGTTCTTCTTTTCACTAGACTAGATAAACCCAATTCCCGTAAACCTTCTTCATATATTTTAGCCTCCAGTCCCCTAATCATCTTTGTTGCTCTTTTCTGCACTCTCTTCATCTTTTTTTATAACATGGTGACTAACATTAGATGCTGTATTCTAGATATTTGTATGGTTGGGAGAGATTTTGGCAACTTCTCTGTTGCCAGGGGGTCATCGTTTGACGTGCAATCCTTGCATCACACTTATTTGATTAGCATTGTGCTGTGAGTCTATGCTGCCTAGTTAGTTAGTTATTTGTTTAGCACATGGCAATTCATACAAGGACTTGTAATATATGTTAGCATTTCTCCTAGATTTAAAAATCAATAACAACATTAAAAAGATCTATGTTGAGATGTAGTGTCTAGGCCAGGGATGTCAAACTCGATTTCATTGAAGGTTGTGTTTGACCTTGGGGGGCTGGGGTAGGCGTGGCCAGGGTGGGCGTGGCCAGCTCAACGTCACTCATGTTGGTGGCACCTGTGGTGGCCCAAGCACTCTGTCAGCGAAAATAGACTCCCAAGCTCCATTTTTGGCTGCGAATAAATGGAGCTCAGGAGGTCCACCTGCAACCCTTGGGAGCTCCATTTCTGGTTGTGATGGCCTCCTGAAACTCTCTGCCTGTGAAAACAGAGTTCGGGGGTGGGGGGCTGCACACGGCCCTCTCCAGCTTCATTTTCACTGGCAGAGGTACTACGGGCAAGGCCTTTGCTGTTTCCATGGAAGCCCCATGGGCGAGATCGAAGCACCTCGCAGGCCAGATCTAGCCCCTGGGCCTTGAGTTTGACACCCCTGGTATAGGCCATCTAACCAGTGGTGGCTTTCCATTTTTACTACCAGTTCACTCATGATTGTGCACATGGCCATGCACGATGCTTCAGCACATGCACATAAGCTTCTGTGCACACGCAGAAGAGTCCAGGTGGGTGGGTGGAACCTCCCACCACTGCTACTAGTTGATCTGGCCCGAACAGAAAGCAACCCACCTCTGCATCTAACCATTGAAGAACTGTTTTGTTTATATGAAAAAAAAAATCAGATATAGGCCAGTATGTGCCCCAGTGGTGGGATTCAATTTTTTTTGTGCTACTGGTTCTGTGGGGATGGCTTTGTGGGCGTGGCAGGGGAAGAATACTGCAAAATCCCCATTCCCTCCCCACTCCTGGGGTAAGGTTACTGCAAACTCCCCATTTCTTTCCCACCCCACTAACCTGCTTTCCAGCTCCTTTCTCCTGTTCCGGACAACAAGAGAAGATCAGCCGGGAGGCAGCGGGGGCGGGGGCGGCCTATTTGCCGGTTCTACAAACTACTCAAAATTTCCGCTACCGGTTCTCCAGAACCTGTCAGAATTGGCTGAATATCACCTCTGATGTGTCTAGTTATGCTAGTTATTGATATCTGAACAAGACAACCAATGGTTGGTTGTCTCTGAAAACTGAAATCCCAGTTTTCTCTTTTTTTCCAGGCCTGTTGTACTCATGTGCCAGTTAATGTTAACAAAATTCTGTTTTCATATGGGGAGCTCTGACAAGCATGTAAATTACTAGGGTACTGACTCTTATAAATGCTGCATATCGGTCCAATTAGACACTTAAAACCCAGTGCTTTGGCTGGACCCACTTCCTGAAGTAGATCCAATTTTTCCATCTGCTCTTTCAGCCCCACTAGTTAAACTAATTACTGGAACTTTTGCAGCCCATTAAGGAAGCTGATTTGCATGAGCTGAATGCTTTTTTGGTATTGGCTGCACCGTTGACTGCTTGTCTAATGACGGCCTGGTGTGAGAGGGGAAGATTTTTGAACCACAATTAGCTTGGCAATCAGGGAAAGAGGGTTGGTTGCTTTTTGCACCTGTTTTAAGGAAAGAAAGAAGGAAGAAAAGAAAGAAAGAAAGAAGGAAGGAAGGAAAGAAGGAAGGAAGGAAAGAAGGAAGGAAGGAAGGAAGAAAGGAAAGAAGGAAGGAAGGAAGGAAAGAAGGAAGGAAGGAAAGAAAGAAGGAAGGAAAGAAAGAAGGAAGGAAAGAAAGAAGGAAGGAAGGAAAGAAAGAAAGAAAGAAGGAAGGAAGGGAAGAAGGAAGGAAAGAAGGAAGGAAGGAAGGAAAGAAGGAAGGAAGGAAGGAAAGAAGGAAGGAAGGAAGGAAAGAAGGAAGGAAGGAAAGAAAGAAAGAAGGAAGGAAGGGAAGAAGGAAGAAAGAAAGAAAGAAAGAAAGAAAGAAAGAAAGAAAGAAAGAAAGAAAGGAAGGAAGGAAGGAAGAAAGGAAGGAAGGAAGAAAAGGCCCATTCAGATGTTGTGCTGTCAGATCTTCTCTCATTTGAAAAGAAAGGGAAGGGAAAGGAAAAAAGTGAAAGGAATGGAAGAAAATAGGGGAGGGAAGGGGAGAAAATAGGGAAGGAAAGGGAAGAAAATAGGGGAGGGAAGGGAAAGGAAGGGAAGGGAAAGGAATGGAAGAAAATTCTCTTTGTTGCTCTTCTCTACACTTTTTTTTAGAGTCTCAACATCTTTTACTGTGCTGACCAAAACTGAATGCAGTATTCTAGTTGTGGCCTTATTAAGGCTTTATGGAGTGGTATTAGTACCTCACTTGATCTTGACTGTATCCCTCTGTTAATGCAATTTAGGATTGCATTGTTTTTTTTGACTGCTGCGGCACCGCTGGCTCATATTTAGCTGGTTCTCCAAGATTCCTATCACAGCCACTGCTATTAAACCTGATTGCACCCAATTGATATTTGTACTTTTGGTTTTTCTTGCCCAAGTGTAAGACTTTACTTTTCTCTACACTGAATTTCTTTTTGCTAGATAGGGCCCAGGGTTTAATACTGCATTTTGATATACATGTCAGGGTTCCAAATAGCATCCAAAATTAAATCAGAGTCGAAGGCAAAGGATTCCTCAAAGTTCCAATTTATTAAGAGAGTCATGTTGGCACATCTGGGAAAACCCGAATCTGAAGGCTTACCAGGTTTCCCCATCCAGTTGAAAGCTCAAGATCTTGCCACCACACCCACAAATCAATCACATGGTCTAATCTTCTAGTTCCAGTCAGGTGCAGAGGTGTAGAGGCAAAGGATGACCTTGGCTCTCTAGAAAGAATTTTGTTATGGCTACATATCATCTAATTCCGTACAATCCTCCCTCCTATATATATGTCCAGAGTCATTCTGAGAATGAGATGGGCAGTATCTAAATTTGATCAACAAACAAACAACTTGAAGGACTGTCACAGAAAACCATCCCATTTAACTTTTCAAAGTTGTATACTTTGATTGAGCAACTATTCTCAGCTTCTCAAAACCTTTGAAAAGACAGACTATTAGTGCACCTTCAGGCGCTGAATTCTGTCAGTTAATGATTATTATGCCTTATGTGAGTACATTCTTTTCCCTCTTTTATCTCCCTTCAGTCTATTGTTAATTCTATAATTTTCTGTCTCATCAAGGACGGAGATGGGACAATTATCAGGGATGATAGGAGATGGGAGGCTTTCTTCTGCTGAGAATCATCATCTTTGCAAATTCTCCGTTATTATTGAACTATTAAGTCCAGGCCATGTGGGACAAGCCCCCCAACATTTTTAGATAATCTTTCTGAGTTTTCCAAGGGTTGTTAATGAAATGTAATGTATGGAACATAAGGGGGAATTCGCTACCCTCTTTCCTGGAGAATATTCTTCTTAAAAGAGAATATCTGTAGCTGACGGTTGAGATGATATCCTTGGTACTCTTGAGTGCCATTGTTTGCTTGCGGGCATTTTATTATCCAACTAGATAATATCATTAAAGGTCACTTGCTTGTGAGATGGAAGACTATAGAAAATAGAGACAGATGGATGATAGATATAGATGATAGACAGATGATAGGGAGAGATAGATAGACAGACAGACAGACAGACAGACAGACAGACAGACAGACAGACAGAAACCAGCCATCCTGGGCCCAATGTTTGGAAAGCCAGGCTCTGCCTGTCACAAGCCAGGACAAAGGGTGAGTGATGGAGGACTAACACCTCTTTAAAAATCCTTGGTCCAGCTGGCCTGGCTGGTAGCATCTCATAAGGGCCCCTTTCCAGGGTTACAGGAGAAGACAGTCAACGGTTTTGAAGGCGGAAGAGGGCTCTACACCCCAACGGCAGATAAAGCAGCAGAGCCATCTTCTAGGAGAAGGGAAACTCTGATTACAAACCTCCACTGCCTTGTGGCTATATCCACTACTGGAAAAGGCTTCAGGAGTAAACCTCCAGGCAAAATCCGGAGCCGGAGTCCCGGAAGCAGTTTGTGACTGTGTACAACCAGTCTGGTAACTCCTGCGACGCAGCTGGAACCAATCGTATTAGCCCTGCCATTCCCTTGGACTATTTCAGTGACGTGGGGAGGGGGAACCTGCTGCTTGGGTAACAGTCTATCCTCCTTATTAATCTACTCAGGCCTCGTGCTGGAGAGGACACTCCAGTTTTGACCTCCTTCTAGAACACGATACCATAGTTTTTTGAGACTGATAGATGCCAATGCAGATAGATAGATAGATAGATAGATAGATAGATAGATAGATAGATAGATAGATAGATAGATAGATGAGAAAGATAGATGAGAAAGACATACAGTAGATGGATGATAAAGATAGATAGATAGATAGATAGATAGATAGATAGATAGATAGATAGATAGATGGATAGATAGATAGATGGATAGATGGATAGATGGATAGATGGATAGATGGATAGATGGATAGATGGATAGATGGATAGATGGATAGATGGATAGATGGATAGATGGATAGATGGATAGATGGATAGATGGATAGATGGATAGATGGATAGATGGATAGATGGATAGATGGATAGATGGATAGATGGATAGATGGATAGATGGATAGATGGATAGATGGATAGATGGATAGATGGATAGATGGATGATAAATAGATATAGATAAATGTATACATATAAAAGCCTCATCTCACTCATCTCAAAAATTCCAGAACCATAAAGCCTATAAACCTGAAATTCGGCATGTATGTTCCTCTTGGCTTCTAGGTGCTCGCTAAGAAATGATTTTTTTGAAATGACCATCAGATCATCAGTATTTCTTATACGGTATCATATTAACACATGTCGATGCTCATCTAGCATACAGCATACTCATACAAGAGTATTCATACAGCATACAGCATAACCAATTTCATTGTATTTAAGTACAATGACAATAAAGATTATACTTATACATACTCATGTTCTTCTCCATTCAGTCTTTTTCTTTTGGCAAATGCTCTCATGGTTCTCTTGAGAGAATATGCTGAGCATGCTTCATCTCAGGGAATAATTCATTCATTCCCATGTCAATCTGGCTTGCTTTCCCTCCCCTTTCAATCTACAAAATGATTATATTATTTTATGACCTACCCCTCCAAAAATAAAAAAGGAATTATGAAGGCAGAGGTGTACCTATTCTTAACACAACATCTCCTTGGGTAACTTTGCAAATGGCATTTGCAAGGAAGAACAATGGAAAGAAAAAGGAAATCATTTTTGTATTAAAACAATAGCGCAGTCTGCAGCATCGTGGAAACAATTGTAATTGGGTGGATATTTGGACAGTAATGGTGAGGTTAATCAGAATTTTCTTTTCAATTTTTTTCAACGGTTTGGTAGAGGTCTACTCTGAAGTCAATTTGTTGGAGGAAGCTTAGTGATAACTGATGATACTCTATAGCTTCAGTTGTTGTGATTTGTTATGGCAATCATCTTGAGTCTATGGGCGTCCAGCAGAAGACTTGATTAGAAGAACTGCTTCGGAGTGTAAGTAGAAACTAAAAAGAATGCTGGATGATCAAGTGGCAGAAGTCCATTAAAAAAAATTAAAAATGGTTACAGGAATTGGGTATGTCTAGTCTAATGAAAAGAAGGACTAGGGGAGACATGATAGCAACATTTCAATATCTCAGGGGCTGCCACAAAGAAGAGGGAGTCAAGCTATTCTCCAAGGCACCTGAGGGTAGAACAAGAAGCAATAGGTGGAAACTAGTCAAGGAGAGAAGCAACTTAGAACTAAGGAGAAATTTCCTAATGATGAGAGCAATGAACCAATGCCCTCCTTGCCTGAAGCTTGCCTTCAGAAGTTGTGGGTGCTCCATCCCTGGAGGTTTAAGAAACTGGACAACCATTAATCTGAAATGGTACTGTATAGGGTCTCCTGCTTGAGTAGGGAGTTGTATTAGAAGACCTCCAAGGTCCCTTCCAACTCTATTATTCTATGTTCTAAGAAGAATGCTCACTTTCTAATTTAGTTCTCTTGGAAGCAGAGCTCAGCTAACAGTGAGCCAAATTACAGAATGTACTTCAAATACATTCATGATACTTGAAGTAAAAAATATATTAATTCAGAGACATGTTGGATAGGATGCTGTACACTGAAAAGACTTGTGAATGCAAAGAGAGGGTGAAATCTCCAGTAATGCAAATAGTTATAAATAAATAAGTAACTAAACATGCAGTGAGGTAGCTGGACTTAAATGTATGGTCAGCCTTGACTTAGAAGTAAGCACAGAAATGATTCAAAACAGGGGTTTGTCCTGCAAAGAAACTTTTGATTAATTTAAAATGGGGGAAAATGAGAAGCAACAGAGTTCCATGTTCAAGGCCTGATTTTCAAAGATTTTCCAGACAATTTCAAACAATGCACATATTTTCCCTCTTGAAGTTGTAGGATCAAAATAGAGTTACAACCATTCATTTAGGGAACGTTCAATATTCTTCTACAAAGGTTGACCTGATGTGTAATCAAAATATACTTCCTTATAAACAGTGGTAGGATACTGCCGGTTTAACAACCGGTTCGGTGAGAGCAAGCTTCACACGCAAGTGTGCTTTGCGCATGCGTGCAGCGCTGAAAATGGAGCATTTAGAAGCTCAGCTGCTTACCTTCCAATGATAATTAAAACAGCTGGGGGGGGGGCGGAATCAGTTGTGCCACACAATTGAGACGAGCTAGAAAACAAGAAATAAGGGACAGGATAGAGCAGGGGTGAGTGGGCGGGGCCAGCTGATCATATGAGCTACCTGTTCACCTGAACTGGCTGAATACCATATCTGCTTATAATTCAAACCCATTGTTTTTCGTCTAGTCTTCTGGAGTAAGCATGAGCAATTCTTTTCCAGCTTCTACAAGACAGCACCAGAATCTTGAAGACTGTTTTCTGTTTCTATGCAGTCTTCTTCAATCAAGATTTATCGTATCCAATGCCTCCAACTGCTTGCCATATTTTTTTTCCCCTTTTAGGATGTTTTCCTCCCATGTTGGTTACTGTCTCCCAGCCCTTTCTTCACATGCTTTAGTTTATCAAGCCCCTTCTTAAAACGTGGTACCCAGGATGCAGTATTCTAGGTGTGTGCAATCTGTCCAATGTGGAATAGAGAGGAATAGTCAACTTTCTTGATCCCACCCTTCTGTCAATGCAGATTGAGGATAACTTCTTTTAATTGGACAACTTTTCTGCAGTCTTCCATTTCCCAAGAGAAAGCACTAGGACGGCTTTTCTAGATAAATTATCCATGTAATTGCACGGTCCATATATTTGGTGGGGAAGTTTTCAAGGCTGTCATATTTTTCGGAGTATAAGACACACTTTTTTCCCTCAAAAAAGAGGGTGAAAATCTGGGTGCATCTTATACACTGAATACAGCACTTTTGGCCTCCCAAAACACCACCCAGTTTGCAAAAATGGCCATGCATTGCCTTTCAGAGGCTTCCAGAGGGCTCCTGGGGGCTGGGGAGGGCAAAAATGAGAAAAAAACAGGCTCTGCATGCCCCCTTTTCTTGACAGAAAATGGGCCAGTTTTCACAAAAAAACAGGCCATTTTTTTGCTTGTTTTTGTCATCCCCCCCAGCCCCCAGGAGCACTCTATAAGCCTCCTAAAGGCTATGCCTGCCCTTTTTTTTTTTTTTTGACAAAAAACGAGTCCGTTTTCATGAAAAACGGGCCGTTTTTGGGGAGGTCTGCTGAGTGCGAAAAGGTTTTTTTAATTTGCCTCTTCAAAATCTTGGTGCGCCTTATACTCCGGTGCATCTTATACTCCGAAAAATACGGTATTTATGCTCAATTCCAGTCAAAGAGCAAAGATCAGGGGAGAAAAATGCAGGGATAGTTACTATCAAGACTGAGATAGTAACAGCAATAGCATTTAGACTTATATCCTGCTTACATAGTGCTTTGCAGGACTTCCTAAGCAATTTACAACATCGGCATTTTACTCCCAACAATCTGGGGTCCTCATTTTATCGAACTTGGAAGGATGGAAGGCTGCGTCAACCTTGAGCCGGTCAGGATCAAACTCCTGGCTGTGGGCAGAGTTAGCCTGCAATACTGCATTCTAACCACTGCTCCACCGTGGCTCTATAGCAGTGGTGTCATGTCATCATGTGACATATCATGACTTTTTCCCCTTTGCTAAACCAGGGGGGTGGGGTGGGGGTGAGCACATTATGCACCCAGTCCATGGTCTGAGAATTTGAACAGGCTATGACAGATGCCGGCAACCTTAAACATTCAAAGAGCCCCAAAGGTCCTAACCGGAAGCCCCCTACTCAATTCTGGAGCCTACCAGAAGTACAGTTCCCCCACCTCTACCTGTTCTAACTGAAAGCCCTATCAATTATGGAGCAGACCGGCGACAGAGAGCTGCAGCAGAGCGATGAAAGAGCCACATGTGACTCTGGAGCCACGGGTTGCTGATCCCTGGGCTATGAAAACCCTTCTACCAAAAATATGTCACAAAGAAAGGACCATTATTTTTAAGAAATGGATGGAATTCATGAAGACATCCCAAACATGAGACCTTCCCTTTTACCTTAGTCAACTCTCCCAAAATCTTGACTGCTGGCATGACAAGTACTGGGAATTGTCATCCAAAACATTTAGATGCATCCCTGTTGGTCAAGATTGACTTTCTAAATAAAGAGTATAGATTTCAGATCGGCACTGAATGATGAAAGTTGGGGGGGGGGGGGCTCCAAAATAGAGATAAAACAGGCGAGGAATGGAGAAGCTTTTAAGAAAAATGAGTAGCCAAATAAAACCTCCCAGGAGATGCCGATAGATCAAAACCCAGCAAAGAGGCCACACTAGATTGAAGGTGCACAAAAAGTAAATAACAACAAAGACACGTTGCAGCGTTAAAGAAGAGAGGTTGCATTTTGGAAAGCAGGAGAAGAAGAAGATTGAAGGTTTAGATGGGAAATTTACTAAAGCAAGGCTCAGAGGCCGTGGTTGTAGGGATGGAAACAAAAGGGTTCGATTTGGTGATGATGAAAGGAAGAAAACTTCAAGAAAGAAAGCCACAAGAAAGGGATGCACTCCATTGTCTCTGGGTACATGTTGATTTGCTCATCAATAGGAGGCCTAAAATTGCTTTTGATGTGTTTGTTTCTGGCAAGGAAAACAAGGCAAACTTCAGTCCTGCAACTGCAAACTTTAATGGATAAGAAGACGAGAGGAAAAAAAAACACGTGTCAGGCGTGCAGCCATCTTTTTTTGGGGGGGGGGGGATTTGCACCTCTGCACCTGACTGGAATTGGATGGGTGGAACTGCCAGCATGGCAGTGGGAGATTGGACCATGTAATGGACTTGTGGATGTGTGTGGGGCAAGATCTTGAAATTTCAACTGGGTGGGGAAAACCGGGAAGCTTTCAGATTCGGGTTTTCCCAGATGTGCCAACATGTCTCTCTTCATAAATTGGAACTTTGAGCAATCCTTTGCCTCGGACTCTGATTTACTTTTGGATGCTATTTGGAACCCTGATAACGTGTTAGTCTGGGGAAACAAAACCAACATGGAAAGTGGAAGTCTCTTCCAGACTAACCAACTTTATAGCAGCCCCTGTGAGTTGCTATTATGACCCCTTAAAGCTAGTTATCGTTTACATCTCTGTGAAGATCTGGGTGTTGATTGCTGGTGAAGAGGTGCTTGGATCCTTTTGTTTCCTTTTTGAATTTTTGGATGGGCTTTTTTGAATGGTAGGTAGATGTTGTTTTTCCTCTGTGTGCCTGTTGATAGCCAATTTGTCTAAGTGCTAGGCTTCCAGGAATTCTTCAGCATTTTTGGACTTGACTTGGTTTAGGATCTTCACAGTTTCCAAGTGTGTTGGGAGGTTAAGCACTTTTCTTCATGACTTTTGGCTACTAGTAAAAACGGAATGCACAGGTACAGTATAGGTGGTACCGTGCTCAATAGTAGTAACTGTGAGAGGGATCTTGGAATTCTAGTGGACAACCATTTAAATATGAGCCAGCAGTGTGCAGCAGCTGCCAAAAAAGCCAACACAGTTCTAGGCTGCATCAACAGAGGGATAGAATCAAGATCACGTGAAGTGTTAATGCCACTTTATAATGCCTTGGTAAGGCCACACTTGGAATACTGCATTCAGTTCTGGTCGCCACGATGTAAAAAAGATGTGGAGACTCTAGAAAGAGTGCAGAGAAGAGCAACAAAGATGATTAGGGGACTGGAGACTAAAACATATGAAGAACGGTTGAAGGAACTGGGTATGTTTAGCTTAAGAGAAAGAAGGACTAGGGGAGACATGATAGCATTGTTCCAATATCTCAGAGGTTGCCACAAAGAAGAAGGAGTCAAACTATTCTCCAAGGCACCTGAGGGTAGAACAAGAAGTAATGGGTGGAAACTAATCAAGGAGAGAAGCAACTTAGAACTGAGGAGAAACTTCCTGACAGTTAGAACAATTAATCATTGGAACAGAAGTTGCCTCCAGAAGTTGTGAATACCCCAACACTGGAAGTCTTTAAGAAGATGTTGGATAGCCATCTGTCTGAAACGGTATAGGGTTTCCTGCCTAGGTAGGGGGTTGGACTAGAAGACCTCCAAGGTCCCTTGCAACTCTACTATTGTATTGTATTGTATAGTTGGTGTTCATGGGTGCACTCTGCTTGTTCTCTGCCAGTCTGACCTACATAGTGGCTGTTACACACCTTACACTGTATGTCCTTACATTGTTATAGATAATTCATGTTTTTTCTTCTTCTGAAGCTCCTGGGCCTTTTGATTTACTTCGGATGTTCTGGAGGGCTTTAGTTAGCTGTAGGTTAGGCTTCAAAGAATCTTTGGATGAAAAGGAAGTAGTGATGCGTCTTTAAGACCAAGACCTGGCAGGAAGTAGGGAATCAAAACACCTATTAAGAAGGAGTTGAAGGCAAATGCCTCTTCTACAGCAGAAACAACTTGTGAAGAGAAGGTGGCACTGCTTTCTTCTGGTCCTAGAGAAGGCAGGAAGTCAAAGAAATGGCAAGAATGATGCTGCCATGGGCAGGTTGACCAAACAGGACCTAAAGGGAGATTGCCAGCCTAGAAGATCTAACTATACTTGCTTCTTATTCTCAAGATCATTTGCAACTCAAATCTTTGTTTTTCATCTTGATGGACTACTCCGTGAATGCCTCACCACGTATCTAATCTGAAAATTCAGTTAGTTGGCACTGAATTCCAGATGAATGATTTTTGAATGCTGGGAAAGGAGTCTTGGGAGCTGCAGAAGGGGTATTCAGCAGGTTCTGACCAGGTCTGGAGAACCGGTAGCGGAAATTTTGAGTAGTTCGGAGAACCCGTAAATACCACCTCTGACTGGCCCCACCCCCATCTATTCTCTGCTTCCCGAGTCCCAGCGGATTGGGAGGGAATGAAGATTTTGCAGTAACCTTCCCCTGGAGTGGGGAGGGAATGGAGATTTTGCAGTATCCTTCCCCTGGCATGGAGAGGGAATGGGGCTTTTGCAGTATCCTTCCCCTGGAGTGGGGAGGGAATGGGGATTTTGCAGTATCCTTCCCCTGGAGTGGGGAGGGAATGAAGATTTTGCAGTATCCTTCCCCTGGAGTGGGGAGGGAATGGAGATTTTGCAGTATCCTTGACATGGAGTGGGGAGGGAATGGAGATTTTACAGTATTCTTCCCCTGCCATGCCCACCAAGCCACGCCGAGTAAACCGGCAGTATTTTTTTTTTAATCCTACCACTGGGGAACTGAATAAACTCTGTGTGCCTTAGGTTGTTGTGTATTGTTGTTCTAACAAAAGTATTGCCTCCATCATTATTTATTTGTTTGTTTGTTTGTTTGTTTATTCATTATTTTATTTTATTTGTCAACAAGTACAAGGAAACGTATGAAAACACATGAAAAAATGGCACATATAAATGTAAATAAATAAGCAGAACATGGTTATAAACACATAAAAAGAGTACATATGAATGGGGACAGTAGGACAGGGATGGTAGGCACACTGGTGCGCTTATGCACGCCTCCTTAGGGACCTCTTAAGAAATGCATAAGGTCCACGGTGGACAGCTTAAGGCAAAAGGTATGGGGGTTAGAGGAACTAACAACAGGGTCAGGTAGGGTGTTCCACACATTTACTATTCTATATCTGAAAATGTTTTTCCTGCAACCAAGATTAGAACGGATTACATTTAGTTTGTATCTATGGATAGCCTTTGTGTTACTGCAGTTGAAGTAAAAGTAATCATTAACAGGTAGGATGTTATGGCAGATTATTTTGTGCACTAAGCTCAGGTCGGGACGTAGACGGTGCAGTTCAAGGTTATCCAGACCTAAAATTACAAGCCTGGTGGTATACAGAATTTTATTACGAGCAGAGGAGTTGAGTACTCTCCTTGCTAAATGGTCATTGTCCTTAGTCTTTGGTCATCATCTTCTTTGGACATCCTAAGTCCTTGAGAAAAAAGAATTGCCTCAAATAGAACCAAGTGGAAAACTACAGAAAATATGTTTACTTCTCAAGCTACCATTGATTGTGTCTTTGGCTTCCACCGAGTTTCAGAAATGCTGATGTAAACTGTCACAAAGAAAAAAAATGTTACTGAAAGCAGGATAAAAATTGCTTACTGCCTTTGCTAGTATTTCTGTAATATTTATTTCTCTTCTGTGCTTGTTGATTAACCTGTCGGAAGAAATGAATTGTAGATTGAATGGCCTTTTCAGTATCAAAGGGAGGGAGGGAAAGTCAAACATTATTCTTTCTTCTGAAATGCTGCAGGTAAAACCAGATAATTCTTAATACCTACCGCATATTAATGCATTCTATGTATGATCTGCATTTTAAGATGGATTTTGACTCAAAGACTTCAAGAACCAGGAGACATTTATTAGTTTCTAGGGTCTTCCCTGGATTTTGAGGTCTCCTACCCAACACACATGTTATTTTGTCACTGTAGTTCAGAGGTCGACAACTCAAGAGCCACAAAGATCCTAACCGGAAGCCCCCCCCCCCATTCAATTCTGGAGTTGGCTGGAAGTCCAGTTCCCCCATCATAGAGTCTCCTCCTAGTGAGGTTTCCTTTTTCCTCTGCCAACTGGAAGTCTGGTTCTCCCACCATAGAGTCTCCTGCTAGCGTCATTTCCTTTTTCCTCTGCCAACTGGAAGTCCAGTTCCCTCACCATAGAGTCTCCTCCTAGTGTGGTTTCCCATTTCCTCTGCCAACCAGAAGTCCGGTTCTCCCACCATAGAGTCTCCTGCTAGCGCCATTTCCTTTTTCCTCTGCCAACTGGAAGTCCAGTTCCCTCACCATAGAGTCTCCTCCTAGTGTGGTTTCCCATTTCCTCTGCCAACTGGAAGTCTGGTTCTCCCACCATAGAGTCTCCTGCTAGCGCTATTTCTTTTTTCCTCTGCCAACTGGAAGTCCAGTTCCCTCACCATAGAGTCTCCTCCTAGTGTGGTTTCCCATTTCCTCTGCCAACCGGAAGTCCGGTTCTCCCACCATAGAGTCTCCTGCTAGCGCCATTTCCTTTTTCCTCTGCCAACTGGAAGTCCAGTTCCCTCACCATAGAGTCTCCTCCTAGTGTGGTTTCCCATTTCCTCTGCCAACTGGAAGTCTGGTTCTCCCACCATAGAGTCTCCTGCTAGCTCCATTTCTTTTTTCCTCTGCCAACTGGAAGTCCAGTTCCCTCACCATAGAGTCTCCTCCTAGTGTGGTTTCCCATTTCCTGCCAACTGGAAGTCCGGTTCTCCCACCATAGAGTCTCCTCCTAGCGCCATTTCCTTTTTCCTCTGCCAACTGGAAGTCCAGTTCCCTCACCATAGAGTCTCCTCCTAGTGTGGTTTCCCATTTCCTCTGCCAACTAGAAGTCCGGTTCTCCCACTATAGAGTCTCCTGCTAGTGTGGCATTCTTTTTCCTTTTACCGACCAGCGACAGGGAGCCACAGCAGAGGGATGAAAGAGCCACATGTGGCTCCACAGCCATGGGTTGCCGACCCCTGCTGAAGTTGTTTGTCATAAAAAATACTGTAAAAATTGGGTTTGTTTTTTCCCCTATTGACCAAGATACATTTTTAAATGCACCTTCGCTGGGTACAGGTAGTCCTTGACTTATGACCACAATTGAACCCAAAATTTCATTTACTAAGCGTGACAGTTGTTAAGTTAATTTTGCCCCGTTTTACGACTTTCTTGCCACAACTGTTAAGCGAATCACTATCATTACTAAGTTAGTATCACCGTTGTTAAGTGAATCTGGCTTTCCCATGGACTTTGTTTGTCAGAAGGTGATCACATGACCTTGGGACACAGCAACGGTCATAAATATGAACCAGTTTCCAGGCATCTGAATTTTAATCAAATGACCACGGGGATGTTGAAATGGTCCTAAGGGTGAAAAACGGTCATAAGTGATTTTTTTTTCAGTTCTATTGTTACTTCGAATGAATGGTTATAAATCAAGGTCTATCTGTATTTGAATCCTTTAGATGGGTTGAGACCACAATTCCCAGAATTCCAAGCCAGCTGGAATATATAGACTCAGCACATCTGAAGTTTTGTGAACTGCCAATACGGAGAAGACCTACAGCTGGACCTCTATCTTTCCATATTCAAAAAACTTAGTATAAACATTTTCCCCCTGGCAGGCCTTCTACTTGATTAGACATAACTCATAAAGCTTGACATCTGTTCTGACCTGGGCTTCCCAAGAGCATGAAGCAAACTCCCTGTCCCAACAAAAACCCGTTTTATTAATTGACTGTGAATTCTGCTCATTCACATCCAGAAAAGTATTTCAAGGGAGGATCTACAGTCACAGACCTTATCTGTCGTGAAGAGCTGCCAGGCTGATATCTGCAAAACTTGACAAGTTGGTGTCAGAGAGACACCAACCAATGAAGCGAACTAATTGTCTCCTGCAAACTCCACTCCCCTTTCGCTCCTCTTTTATTTCCTCTGGAGGGGCCATTCATTGTCCAACTGTGGCCTTACTCCCAAGTCGACCCCTGTTCTTTAGCTGTTCCCTTCATCTGGCAACTCTGTGCATGCGCACACTGGGAACAGCTGTTCTTTTGTCTCACTGATGTCTGACTCTGAAGGCAGCTGATAACTGTCAGACGGCCTTAGCTCCCTCTCTGCCTCCAACACAGATCCCTCATCAGAGCCTTCCCCAGACTCCAGGACTGGCCCATGTTCCTCCGCAACCTCCTCACTGTAAGAATCTGCTGCCAGCTCCACTGGCCACTGGCGGGCCATAACAACATCTAGTTCTCTCTTTCCAGGAGATTTCTTCCAAGCTTTCTGCAAAATTAAAACAAAATAGCTTTCAAAAATTTCCAGCTCTTTAAAAGTATACTTATTTTGTACTATTTGACACTACAGGGAGGAATGACAACTCCGTGATTCAATATTTTTAAGGCTAGGGCTAAAAATAACCTGCATGTAGATCAATATCACTTTTATTTTTCTGACATTCTCCTTGAACTGTAAGGTGCAGTTAACACTACTCAGAAACATCTCGAAACACATTCCCCATAGACTGGCTTCCTTTGCTGTGGAGATTTTGGTTCCATAAAGTCATCAAGACGGTTGGTAATATTTTCTGTTCTTCGGTGAGCTGTTCTATTTTTAAATTGAACACTCCCTTGAGCTCTCCGTGGTCCTGATGAGTTCCTTGGTCCTCACCTAAACCCTGGATTTCTAACTGCTTTTATTACATCGTGCAATTCAAGGGGCTGTCGATCATCTTTAAAGGCCTTCATGGATGGGTCCAGGTGACTTGAGGGTCTGTCTCATCCCCTGACAAGTTCAAGTTTCAAGTTTATTTGATTTATAGACCGCCCCCTCTCCCCGAAGGGACTCGGGGCGGTGTACAAGAACCACATTAAAAACCAAATACATAGTAAATACTCTTAAAACCAGATTAAACCTAGAGCCCTGTACAAGTTATAAAAATTAAAACACGACCTAAAACCAACCCCTCGAATTTAAAAAATACAGGCATGGGGTGGGAAGTTGGAATTAGGCCAGGCCGGCTAAATTGAACAGGTGAGTTTTTAGCTTCTTGCAGAAGGAGCGGCTTCCAAATTATTCGGTCTGGTTCAGCTGTATAAATAGTAACGCCTACGGACATGTGACCGTATTGGTTCTATGATCGGTGGCGCCATCTTGATTTTCTGTTCTGTACATGCGCAGAACAACCTTGATTAAAAATGTAATTTTTATTCATTTTTAAATGTTGTGTGCATGCGCAGATCATTTGAAATGAAAATGCACATGTGTCCGGAGCACGCTTCTGGCTGAACTGGTAGTAATGGTGGCCGGAACCCAACCCTGCCCACTGGGATTGGCTCATCCCACTCTGGCTGGCCGAGGAGGCATGCTGTGGGTTCCATCAGCCTGATTATTCCAGCTGGTGGGGGGAGGGGTCCAGGACTGGTGGCTTTCCACCAGTTTGGACTGGTTCGGCCAAACCAGTTGTGGTTGGTGGCGTGGGTTGCTGGAACCTGCAGCTACCCAGGCCTGCTACACCACTAAACTGGTTCTCCAGGTGGCACCATAGGTGCCGCCATCTTGTTTTTGCTTCTGCGCATGCGCAGAACAATTTTTATTTCACTGCGCATGTGCATGCAGTGCACCCATGAGTGAACAGGCAGTAGTCCCTGCTGGAACCCACCCCTGGTCCAGGAGGAGGGTCTTCTCTGGTGTGGCTTCTGAAGAAAGTTAGCATCCACCCCTCTAGAAGAATGAAATATTTTAGGAAATATTTTTTTAAAAGGCAGGATATTATATTTCCCTGGATGAGAAAAGGAGAAACAGGTTTGTAAAGATGAAGAGAAGAGAACACTCCAGAAGATAGGCTTAAGATACAGAAGGGTCTTGACAAACATGAACGTTGGACACTATCTAACAAAATGAAATTCAATGGTGAAAAGAGTAAGGTTCTACATTTAGGCAAGAAAAACGAAATGCACAGGTACAGTATAGGTGGTACCTTGCTCAGTAGTAATAACTGTGAAAGGGATCTGGGAGTCCTAGTGGACAACCATTTAAATAGGAGCCAGCTGCATAAATAGAGGGATAGAATCAAGATCACGTGAAGTGTTAATACCACTCTATAATGCCTTGGTAAGGCCACATCTGGAATATTTGCATTCAGTTTTGGTCACCATGATGTAGAAAAGATGTGGAGACTCTAGAAAGAGTGCAGAGAAGAGCAACAAAGAGGATTAGGGGACTGGAGACTAAAACATATGAAGAACGGTTGCAGGAACTGGGTATGTCTAGTTTAATAGAAAGAAGGACTAGGGGAGACATGATAGCAGTCTTCCGATATCTCAGGGGTTGCCACAAAGAAGAGAGAATCAAACTATTCTCCAAGGCACCTGAGGGTAGAACAAGAAGCAATGGGTGAAAACTAATCAAGGAGAGAAGCAACTTAGAACTGAGGAGAAACTTCCTGACAGTTAGAACAATTAATCAGTGGAACAGCTTGCCTCCAGAAGTTGTGAATGCCCCAACACTGGAAGTCTTTAAGAAGATGTTGGATAGACATTTGTCTGGATTGATACAGGGTTTCCTGCCAAGGCAGGGGTTGGACTAGAAGACCTCCAAGGTACCTTCCAACTCTGCTATTGTGTGGTATTGTAAAGAGTATCCCTCTGTCCCAAGCAGATATTTGGTGCCCATTGAGAAGGACTGGGCCAGCCTATCTACAACACAAAATATCTCAGCTCCAGTGTGATGGAATTAAAACAGGGATGGCAAACCTTTTCGGCACTGAGTGCCCAAACTGGAACGCATATGCAAGCGCATGCCCCAGAGCACTGGAAACCTGAAGATCATCTGGGCAGTACACATGCGTGCGCTGGCCACCTACTTTTTGGGATTCTGGTGCATTCATTCGCGCTGGCCAGCTGGTCTTCATGTGCACATGCCCCTGTTTTTTGGCCATTTATGATGCTTTTGAGGGACATTTTCAGGTTGCATTGTGGGCTGAAACCAGAAAAGCAGCTGCCCACCGAGGGGGCTCATCACGGGATTAAGACATGACCCCCCAGGACATAATAGGAGTAGCTATCAGCAGAGCTCACCAAATGGCACAACTAAGCCCCTTCATTGCATCAACCCAAGGTTAATTCAGACAAACACGACTCCACATGGGATACATGCCCTTGCCACAGGAACAGGAAGCTCAAGTTCAAATCCCAAGAGAGGGTATAAATAACACTCACTCTGCACTCCATGTGGTCCTCCAAGAAGGACCTAGAAGACCTCCAAGGCCCCTTCCAACTCGTATACTATTTCAGACAAATGACTATCCAACATCTTTTTAAAGACTTCCAGTGTTGGGGCATTGACAACTTCTGGAGGCAAGCTTCTCTTTGTTGCCTTTCGATTGATATAAATAGAAAAGGCAAATTGTAGTAGCTCATTCGATAAATATGCACCATATTAAACATTTGGGACAAATACAGCAAAAAATAAATAAATAAATCAGATATACGGCCTCCTGTTTTATTATTCAACATTTGCTTCAAAGGATGAACGTTCAGAGAAATTTGTTCAACGAAGAGGCAACACATCATGCAGATTATGAATAACAGAACCTGAACTATTTTGAGACTGTGTTTGGAATGGGGAGAATTGCATTACTGATTCCAATATTCGTAATTAATTAATGTGGTTTTAAAGGAGCTGCAAAACAGTGGGGAATGTTTTAAGAATATGCCTGCATTTTGAAAAAAAAAACCTCTTAACACTGAATTTGAAATATTTCCCGTGACTTATTTATGCGCTGTTGGTGAAATACAATTCAAAAACTCAACAAGTTAAAAACTGTATGAATGTAGAAGTTCGACATAATAGTTGCTATGCCGCAGTGGAAATTTCAGTGGAAAAGAAAGTCTCAATTATAGTGAATATTATCTTTGAGATAACTGGCATGGTATAAGGTGTTTTACTTATGGTGTATTATTATTGACCACTAAAATTGGCAGTTCATTTTCTAATAATGCATGTAACAATCTACATATAATAACCAGCTTTCAGGTTTGGTGTCAAAGATCAGCAATTTTGGGAAAGGACTTACAACAGGAGAAAAGAAATTTTAAAAGTTGAATTTTCTTTCCAACTTTCCATACTTTCTAGTAAACATCACTAAACCTTTCATCTAAACTAAATACGTCGAATGAAAGTTAGATGTTGTTGGAAGAAATGTCCTTCTGGGTTCATTTTCAAATGGGGGAAAAGACACTGGAAACATGGAGGCTGCTTGGAAAGATGGTTTTAATGGTGGACAGGACTAAATAGCTTGAGCTCCTGAACGGAAAAGGGGGATCACCCCAGATGTTGGGTGAAGAAGAAAAAGAAAGCAAGATGCTGAAAGTTCCTGACTTTATACTCTCTGTTTCCTGTTCCTGTGTAAGAAATGTATTCTGATTGGCTGTCAGACTCCCATGGGGCCATGCAGGGGCAACTCTTTAGGCTGTGCTTTAAGTCCAAGTTTGGTTGAGTTCCCAGATGCTGTGTGATGAGTTCCTGTAGAAGGCTAATCCTATCTTTGTTAGGTAGTGTAAACTAGCTCAGGGCCCCTAATGGCCCATTGAGAAAGGTTATTAAGAGTGAGTCTGTTTCCTGCCTAAAAACATGTTTCTCCATTTCTGATGCAGGGAAAGATAATATTCTGCCTTTTCAATCTTTCCCAGGATATTTCGTTTTTCTAAGGAAGGCTGCTAACTTCCTATAATGTGATAACTGCTTCAAGAACTTGTGCTTTCCATTGGATGTGTATTTAATTCTTGGTGCAGAAGAATAACAAATTATGTGCAAGTTTATGTCTACAATAACTTTCTTTGTACTTGAAAAGCAACACGAATTCAGAATTTAAATCAACACAGATACCTTTTTCAAACTACAATGTTCTGTCTGGACTTACAGCACATCTGACATTTGGTTTTCTCTTAATATAAAGTCTTTAATATTTAAGCCTTCAATGAATTTTTAAATAGAGAGTGACCTTTTTTTGACAAGACAGAAATTACTGTAACTTCCTATTTTGCTTCACAATGGATACAGTATTGATTACTTGTGCTGATAAAAGGTAAAGGTTCCCCTTGCACATATGTGCTAGTCGTTCCCGACTCTGGGGGGCGGTGCTCATCTCCGTTTCAAAGCCAAAGAGCCAGCACTGTCCGAAGATGTCTCCATGGTCATGTGGCCAGCATGATTCAACGCCGAAGGTGCACGGAATGCTGTTACCTTCCCACTAAAGGTGGTTCCTCTTTTTTCTACTTGCATTTTTTAAGTGCTTTTGAACTGTTAGGTTGGTAGAAGCTGGGACAAGTAATGGGAGCTCACTCTGTTATGTAGCTCTAGGGATTCGAACCACCGAACTGCTGACCTTTCTGATTGACAAGTTCAGCATCTTTGCCACTGAGCTACCACGTCCTTTACTTGTGCCGATACATCTCTGTTAATTTGATTTTAGTAAAGACCTGCAGTTTTTTTTTTTAAAGTTTGGCAATGTGTTGAAAGATGCATTTTGTTCAAAATGAATCAAGCCAATAGAAGGAGTTTGAATGTAGGTTAAAAGTATCTGTCCTTGTTCTGATATCAAAATGAATGAACTTGGCAAACCGTAGAGTATCTGGGTTGAAATAAATGAAGGAACAAAATAATAATAATAATAATATTGTTGTTGATGTCTACTTTCTCCAGACCAACCAAGGGGATGATGGTAGATGATGTTTCTCAAAGATAACCACAGATCATTACGAAATACCCATGAAGGATTAACGATGGGGGATTTCAATCCCACATTAATTAAAGAATTTAACAAAACCAGATTTTCTCTCCAAATTTAACTAAAGAAGTAAAAAAAAAAGCTCTTACAAACACAATAATTGGAAAAGCAAAATCCAGAGATTCAGAGTAGACTTGTCTGTCTATCTGTCTCTTCATTTATCTTCCCTCCCCACCCCTCCCCTTCTCATCTCATCCCATCCCATCCCATCCCTATTTTCTTTCATTGCCTTCCCTATTTTGTTCCACTTTCTCACTTTCTTCCCTTCCCTTCCCTTACCATTTTCTTCCCTTCCCTTCACTATTTTCTTCCATTTTTTTCACATTCTTCTCTTCCCTTCCCATCCCCCACGTCTCCAAATAAGGAGGCCCATTGGTCTAGGGCTTAAGGCAGAGGTCCTCAAACTTTTTAAACAGGGGGGCCAGTTCACAGTCCCTCAGACTGTTGGGGGGGTGGACTGGCTTGCTGGGGGTAGCTAGGTGGTCATCTCACCAGGTGGGTGTGGCCAATTTAGCAGTCCATTAAACAATACACACAAATGAAACTTTAATTTGTTACGCGCCTGTGGGTGGAAAGCCAGTTAGTGAAGGGATGTGGGGTGTGTGTGAGGGATTCTCTCTCTCTCTCTGTCTCTCTCTCTCTGTCTCTCTCTCTCTGTCTCTCTCTCTCTCTCTCTCTCTCTCTCTCTGTTTCTCTTTCTGTCTGTCTTTGTCTGTCTGTCTCCCTCCCTCTCTCTGGAGGCTGGGTCCATTTTTGGCCTTCCTGGCCTCCAGAAAGCAGGTGTGGGGGCTGGGGGGTAGGTGGGGCGTGTGGGAAGAGGCAGCCTCGTGGTCCCACATGGGGCCAGATTAATGGCTTTGGTAGGCTGTATCTGGCCTGCTGGCCATAGTTTGAGGACCCCTGGTTTAAGGCAACATGCTAGAAACCAGGAGACCTCAAGTTCTAGTCTTGTCTAGCTCCTTCCGTGTAAAGCTCAAGACACACCTATTCCAAGTAGCTGGCCTTGCTCAACCATAGTTTGATCATATCGCTCCTGACGGGTTTTTAATTTTGTAATTTTATTTAGGGGATTTTAAATTGCGATTTTAATTGTTTCCATTCATCTGTCTACCTCCTCCACGTACACGTATACGTCTATATTTTTGTGTATGTATTGTCCATATTTGTATTTTATGTGTTTTTATTGTACGCCGCTAACATGCGGCTAACAAATAATTTATTATTATTATTATTATTATTATTATTATTTTATTATTATTATTATTATTATTATTATTATTATTATTATTAGTCTTAGGTATGAAAAGTGGATAGTCGGTCTCCTTAAGCCCAACCCACCTCGTAGGTTTATGGTTGTGGGGAAAATAGGAGGAAGGAACAGTATTATATAAAAAGGATGTTGAGACTCTAGAAAAAGTGCAGAGAAGAGCAACCAGGAAGATTAGGGGACTGGAGGAAAAAAAAACATATGAAGAATGGTTGCAGGAACTGGGCCTGGCTAGTCTTGTGAAGAGAAGGACCAGGGGACACATGATAGCAGTCTTCCAATATTTGAAGAGCTACCACAAAGAGGAGGGGGTCAAGCTATTCTCCAAGGCATCCGAAGGCTAGACAAGGAATAAAGGATGGAAACTGAGCAAGGAGAGATTCAGGCTAGAAATAAGGGGAAATTTTTCTGACAGTGAGAACCATCAACCAGTGGAACAGAAGTTGCCTTCAAAAGTTGTGGGAGTTTCATCACTGGAGGCTTTTAGGAAGAGACTAGACTGTCATTTGTTGGAAATAGTGTAGAGCAGTGATGGCGAACAGGTGGCATGGGGAGCCATTTGTCAGGGCACGCGAGGCGCTGCCCTGTCAGCTGATTTCACCCTTTTTTAAAGCCATTTTTTCGCCCTCCCCAGGCTCCAAAGGCTTTATAGGAGCCTGGGGAGGGCGAAAAGAGCCTCCCCCGCCCCCCTGGAGGCCCTTCGGAGGCTTCAGGGACTGTCCGGAGGCTGGCAATCCGGAAGTGACTTCCGGTTTGCTCGGAGGGTGGTTTTAAGCATTCCGAAAGCTTCAGGGAAGCCTCCGGACGGTCCCTGAAGCCTCCGGAGGGCCTCCGGGGGGGCGTGGGAGGCTCTTTTCGCCCTCCCCAGGCTCCTATAAAGCCTCTGGAGCTTGGGGAGGGTGAAAAAGCATGTAAAAATGGGGGGGATCGCACCTGTTGTGCGCGCATGCGCATGGGGGGGTCGCGCATTGCATTATGGGTGCGGCACGCCCGCACACGATCCCCCTGCGCTTCCCCCCTTGTGGCACGCGAGCCAAAAAAGGTTCGCCATCGTTGGTTTAGAGTCTCCTGCTTGGACAGGGGGTTAGACTAGATGACCTACAAGGTCCCTTCCAACTCATCTCATCTCATCTCATCTCATCTCATCTGGTACAGTTTGCCACCTTGAGTGATGCATAAAAATAACAAAGGCAGGATAAAAATATCTTAAATCAGGCATTTAATTCATTTTGCTGCCATAATGCGACGCTATTCATTTTCAGGCAATATTCCTAATTACTTTTGTTACTCTGATGCTTTCCCTTCTCCAATGAATTCTCAGATTCATTTCTTCTTCTTCCAAATATTAACTGCCCTGATGAAAAACAGGCTCTTTATTATTCATGACATTTAAAAATAAAAATAGGACCACGCTCCTGAGAGAGGCAAAACAAGACGTGGCCGAAGTGAATGAAATCTCTCAGCCACAGGCAGGCCGCATTTTTAAGTACAGACAGTCCTTGGCTCACAACTGCGCCCAACGTTTCTGTTGCTAAGTAAGGCATTTGTTAAGTGAGCTTTGTCCCATTTCTAGGACCTTTGTGCCACGTTCGTTAAGTGAATTGCTGCATTTGTGAAGTTGGTAACACGGTTGTAGAGTGAATCTGGCTTCCCCAGTGACTTTGCTTGGCCGGAGGTCGCAAAAGAGGATCACACGACCCCAGGAAACAGCAACCGTCATAAATATGAGGCATCTGAATCTTGATCATGTGACCATGGGGATGCTGTGACGGTCATAAGTATGAGAAAAAAACCAGTCATACATATACCCACTTTTTTTCGAGTCGGTCACTAAGTGAACGGTCACTAAATGAACTGCTGCAAGTCGAGGACTACCTGTCCTTTTCTTCAGGAAAAAAAAATCTGCGTCCCACCCTCACAGCCCATTCTCCATGAAAGAGGATTTACCTTCAAATATTTTTGAGGGAAAGATAATATTGGCGTCATGTATCACCATAAAATTGGAGGCAGCTGATGTTCTTATTTTTTATTTAGTTTATTTTTGCAACTTAATTTACTATTAAACTGTATTGCCCTCTCTGTGTTGATGTTCTGCTTTCCAGCGTACAATCAGACTTGCCAAGGGCCGCCATTTCTCCTCACGTTTTCATTAAATCCCGAGGAACGGTCTCATGAAGGAACTCCTCCTATTATTTTTCAGACTGTGGTGACAGAAATATTACAAAGGGATGAAAAATAATGGAGCATAAGAAAACCACAGCGATCTCTTCAGCCGTCTGGTCGCCACTAATAAAGTCAGCTCAAATGAGGGATTTGAACTCTTATTTCAAAATGACATAAGCCTGTGATGGCGAACATTTGACACACGTGACAGAGGCGGCATGCAGTGCCCTCTCTGTGGGGATGGGCACCATTGCGACCTGGCCTTTGGGTTTCTGGTGTGTGCATGCACATCAGTCAGCTGGTCTTTGCACATGCCGGAGCCCTGGAAACCCGAAGACCAGCTGACCAGTGCGCATGCGTACACTGGCCACCCGGTCTTCGGGTTTCCCAGCACACACATGTATACCGGTCAGCTGGTCCTTGAGTATCCGGGGATCCGGTATGCATACACATGCGCATGCATTCCAGGTGTTTTAGCTAACTTTGTAGGTTATGTGTCTTTTGTCTCATGCTTGGTTGAGTTTCCAGATGCCATTTGGTGAGTTTCTGTTGCAGGCTAATCCTACCTTTGTTACGTAGAATAGACTGGCTCAGGCCTTTTAATGGCCCATTGACAAAGGTGAGGGCTATTAAGAATGACTCTGATTCCTCCTAAAAACTCTGTTTCTTATCCAGGGAAATATAATAGTCTGCCTTTTCAATGTTTCCTAGCATATTTCATTCTTCTAGGAGAAGAGTGGGTGCTAACTTCCTACAGAGCCATTCAGAACTGGGCCGCAGAAGTGGTGGCAAAGCCGGAAGGTTGGGGGACTCTGTTTTAGTCCAACCCCCTACTCAAAAAGAAGACCCTATACCATTTTAAACAAGTTGTTATCCAATTGTTCTTAAAGACTTCCAGTGTTGGACCACTCAAAAATGCTGGAGACTCACACTGGGTGATTTTCTCAGATTTGATCCTTATTAGTTATCCATTAATTAACTCTTCCATGGTTTAAATCCTGGGGAAGATACCCATATATTTGACATAGCATGGTTACTTCACTAACCCGGCATACACAATAAAAGTAAATAATATAGAAATACATAATATAGCCTGGTAACCAATAACATAACAAAACGAAGTGGGGACTCCCAGTCAACTACAGGTAGTCCTCAACTTATGACCACAATTGAGCCCCAAATTCATGTTGCCAAGTGAAACATTCGTTAAGGGAGTTTGTCCCACTTTTACAGCTTTTCTTGCCACTGTTGTTAAGTGAATCATTGCATTTGTTAAGTTGATAACCTGGTTGTTAAGTGAATCTGGATTTCCCCATTGACTTTGTGTGTCAGAAAGTCATAAAAGCTGATCACATGACCCCGGGACACTGCAACCGTCATAAATATGAGTCAGGTGCCAAACAATAGCAAGAGCAAGAGCATTTACACTTATATACTGCTTCACGATGTTTTACAGCAGCCTTTAAATCAGTGATGGCAAACCTTTTTGTAAAGGCATGCCAAAATTGCATGCACGCACCAGTGGCTGGTTCCCCGATGTTACCCACATGGATGCGCGCGATGTGTGGGCACATGCACGTGGTGTGCGCGCATGCATCGTACAACCCTGCAATGCTTCCGCAAACCTCCGCAATGCTCCAGCTGCTCGGCGGAGTGTCGCGCAGGCACCGTACACGCCATGCGTGTGGGAGGAAGTGCAAAAGGCTTAACTGATGTACGAAAAGGGAAGGACAACGCCAAGCACTCCAGTGTAGGAAACAGTTTATTATGCATAAGGACCGAACAAAGAGAAAACAGCTTGTCCGGACCCCGAATGGTTATCATAAACAGGGTTTTATACCCCACATTACGTATACAGTTGCTGATTGCTACATTTGACACATATGGCATGATAAGGAACTGAAAGCGCTTAGTACAAATCTTGATTACCGAAAAGAACAGAAAGGAAAAAGGGAGGAGGCCATATGCATCTGATGAATTATGCCAACTATAATGTTTTAAAGGAGGAAAGGAGAACAAGCTAGCAAACAGGATACATCCGTCTGGGTCAGCCTGCTTTGTTACAGATAAAAATAATCATTAGTCATGTCAGCAATTCTTACAAGAAAGGAAATAAAGCTTTGGACTTGATCAGACTTTTACAGGCCTGAAACCTGCAGCCTGGTTTTTAGGCCTGAACCAAAGTTTTAGCCTATCTCATAACAGGTAAGGAGCTTCGGCGGGCGGGTGGGCCCTCCACCCAGAACGGTATCCAGGTGCTCTGGGCAGGATCTAGTACGCCCGTACCGGGACTACTGCCTACAACCCCCAGCTGCGCGTACGCTATTACATGCACGTCTTTGCCCACATGCACAATGCAATGCACCCACCCACCTGCGCATGCATGCGTGACCCCCACTGATGCATGCGCTCTCCCTTCCCCACATGGGGCGGGGGAGTTTTCATCCTCCCCAGGCTCCCAGAGGCTGAATCCTGGGGAGGGTGAAAACGGCATCCCCCAGTCCCCCAAAGGTCCTCCAGAAGCTGGAAACAGATGAATTCCGAAGTCCAGTTGGCCCATTGGGCCTGTTTTTCACCTTCCCCAGGCGCCGGAGGCTATCCTGAAGCCTGGGGAGGGTGAAACAGCATCCTCCGGCCCTTTGGAAGGCCAAAGATCAGCTGGTGGGTGCATCCTTGTGCGCCGGAGGTGCTGGCTTGCTTGGCGGCAAATATGACTCCACCTGTCACCTGTGGCATGGGTGCCATGCGTTCCCCATCCTGGCTCTAAGTGGTTTACATAGTCAGCGTATTGCCCCCCAACAATTGGGGTCCTCATTTTACCGAGTTCGGAAGGATGAAAGGTTGAGTCAAACTTGAGATTCGAACTGCCAAATTGCAGGCAGACGGCAGTCAACAGAAAAAGGCTGCAGTATTGCATTCTAACCACTGCGTCACCACGGTTCTGAATTCTGCGTCTGAATTCTGATCATTTGAGCAAGGGGATGCTACAATGGTCGTAAGTATGAAAAACGATCACAAGTCATTTTTTTCAGTGCTGTTGTAACTTTGAAGAGTGACTAAACTGTTGTAAGTCTGTAATTTAACCACAGAGAAGTCCTAGGAGAATTGAATTGTTCACAACCTCCACACCTTGAAATCTTCCCTATGCATGGATGCATTAATGCACATGGTTTCCTATGGCAACTTGTACATGCCATCTAACACAAATGTTCCCAGTCCAGACAGCTTAACAGCCAACATTTGACAGAACAAGAAACTATGTGGTAGATGCTTCGTGGAAATTAATGTTTTCAGTAGCCCAGACAAATCTGTTCCTGCTTGTAAAACCACTTTAGAGAACGCTGCCAGGAGCAAAAGATGAAGCATAAATTATTTACAACAATACAATCAGCAGAGAGAGCCCTCATCTAGAGTATCACGCCAATTAAAAACTAATGGAAAGGTCAGGTTTCCAAACGGCGTGAGATATAGGTAAATTGGCTAATCGCGCCAATTAATTGATGGATCTATTTTGCCCCAATAAAAGCAACGAAAAGGAGATTGGGCAAAGACAAGGGCAAACGGGGAAGCAAAAAGAATATGGAAAGAAAAGGCATTGGGATTTCATTTGGAGCCAACAAATGGAATAGAATAGAACAGGATGAATGAATGAGCTAGACGGGACCTTGGAGGTCTTCTAGTCCAGCCCCCTGCTCAAGCAGGAGAACCTATACTACTTCAGATAAGTGGACTGTGTAATCCCTTCTTTGTGGCAGCCCCTCAAATACTGGAATGCTGCTCTCCTGCCACCCCTAATTTTTCTTTTCTTTAGATTAGCTAAACCGAAATCCTTCAGCCGTTCTTCACAGGTTTTAGTCTCCAGGTCTCTGGTTTTTGGAGCTTGGCTGTTTTCTTGCAAGCGTTTCATTACCCAACTATGTCACAGTTAACAGTGGTAGCAAGAAAACAACCAAGCTCCAAGGGCACCAAGGACCCCACAGACTCAACTTTCTTTTCTTTCTTTTCTTTCTTTTCTTTCTTTTCTTTCTTTTCCTTCTTTTCTTTCTTTTCTTTCTTTTCCTTCTCTTCTTTTCCTTCTTTTCTTTCTTTTCTTTCTTTTCTCTCTTTTCCTTCTCTTCTTTTCCTTCTTTTCTTTCTTTTCTTTCTTTTCCTTCTTTTCTTTCTTTTCTTTCTTTTCTTTCTTTTCTTTCTTTTCCTTCTTTTCTTTCTTTTCCTTTTCTTCTTTTCTTCTTTTCTTTCTTTTCTTTCTTTTCCTTCTCTTCTTTTCCTTCTTTTCTTTCTTTTCCTTCTCTTCTTTTCCTTTTCCTTCTTTTCTTTCTTTTCCTTCTTTTCTTTCTTTTCCTTCTTTTCTTTCTTTTCCTTTTCTTTCTTTTCTTTCTTTTCCTTCTTTTCTTTCTTTTCTTTCTTTTCTCTCTTTTCCTTCTTTTCCTTTTCCTTCTTTTCTTTCTTTTCCTTCTCTTCTTTTCCTTTTCCTTCTTTTCCTTCTTTTCTTTCTTTTCCTTCTTTTCTTTCTTTTCCTTCTTTTCTTTCTTTTCCTTCTTTTCTTTCTTTTCCTTCTTTTCCTTCTTTTCCTTCTTTTCTTTCTTTTCCTTCTTTTCCTTCTTTTCCTTCTTTTCCTTCTTTTCTTTCTTTTCCTTCTTTTCCTTTTCCTTCTTTTCCTTCTTTTCTTTCTTTTCTTTCTTTTCTTTCTTTTCCTTCTTTTCTTTCTTTTCCTTCTTTTCCTTTTCCTTCTTTTCTTTCTTTTCCTTCTTTTCTTTCTTTTCCTTCTTTTCCTTTTCCTTCTTTTCTTTCTTTTCCTTCTTTTCTTTCTTTTCCTTCTTTTCCTTTTCCTTCTTTTCTTTCTTTTCCTTCTTTTCTTTCTTTTCCTTCTTTTCCTTCTTTTCTTTCTTTTCCTTCTTTTCCTTCTTTTCCTTTTCCTTCTTTTCTTTCTTTTCCTTCTTTTCTTTCTTTTCCTTCTTTTCCTTTTCCTTCTTTTCTTTCTTTTCCTTCTTTTCTTTCTTTTCCTTCTTTTCCTTCTTTTCTTTCTTTTCTTTCTTTTCCTTCTTTTCTTTTCCTTCTTTTCCTTCTTTTCTTTCTTTTCTTTCTTTTCTTTCTTTTCTTTCTTTTCTTTCTTTTCCTTCTTTTCTTTCTTTTCCTTCTTTTCTTTCTTTTCCTTCTTTTCCTTTTCCTTCTTTTCTTTCTTTTCTTTCTTTTCTTTCTTTTCTTTCTTTTCTTTCTTTTCTTTCTTCTTTTCCTTTTCTTTTTTCTTTCTTTTCTTCTTTTCCTTCTTTTCCTTCTTTTCTTTCTTTTCTTTCTTTTCTTTCTTTTCCTTCTTTTCTTTCTTTTCCTTCTTTTCCTTCTTTTCCTTTTCCTTCTCTTCTTTCTTTTCCTTCTTTTCTTTCTTTTCCTTCTTTTCCTTTTCCTTCTTTTCTTTCTTTTCCTTCTTTTCCTTCTTTTCCTTCTTTTCTTTCTTTTCCTTCTTTTCCTTCTTTTCCTTCTTTTCCTTCTTTTCCTTCTTTTCTTTCTTTTCCTTTTCCTTCTTTTCTTTCTTTTCCTTCTTTTCCTTTTCCTTCTTTTCTTTCTTTTCTTTCTTTTCTTTCTTTTCCTTCTTTTCCTTTTCCTTCTTTTCCTTCTTTTCCTTTTCTTTCTTTTCTTTCTTTTCTTTCTTTTCCTTCTTTTCCTTTTCCTTCTTTTCCTTCTTTTCCTTCTTTTCTTTCTTTTCCTTTTCTTTCTTTTCTTTCTTTTCTTTCTTTTCTTTCTTTTCCTAACAAAAACTTTTTTTCTTACTTCCCACTTTGAAACCTTGGTGCGTCTTATACACCGGTGCATCTTATAGTCTGAAAAATACGGTAGTTTCGGTGATTACAAAACAGTGGCCCTTGGCAGCTAAGCAATGGAGGCAGAGTGATTCAACTCCTGGTTCCCATTCTTAAAAGACAGGCATTGCGTCTTCCATGTTCAGGCAGATGGAAGAGTAGATTTTCAGATGGATCTCAAAATCAGTTCCTCTGGAGGATCTTGACAGCCCTATTTTAACTCAGTTACAGCCCATAACTAGAGAATAAGTATGATTTGTGGTTTCTTTGATCAGCCAAGCAGCAGACTGAGTGCCTATACTGCTAATAGGTGTGAATTCTTAAGTATGCTCCGCTGTGGAGTTGTCAAACAAGAAGACAAATTGCTATAGCTCCGAGTACAAGAAACTCTCGTGCATTTGCGGTGGGTCTGCTTTCTTACTGAAAACTCAAAAGATGTTTTATTCCTATGTAGCTGTGGATAAAAATAGCTGGAATATATGATATATGTTATTAACACAATGCTGTTTAATATGCAGCAATTAATAAAGTCTTTTTATTGCGATTAGATGAGCAATGTGGAATAGTGGTTAAGGTGCTGGATTAATGTCAGAGTTTGCAGTAGAAATTACATCCAGAAAACACACACAGATAACTTATTCAGCAGGATTCAGTAACCTCTTTATATACATAATAACACACGAATAAATGTACAGTACCAACAGCAGATTCTTCCAAGGTGGTAGAAAGGAGAGATTGTAACAGTGGTGAAATTCAATTTTTTTTACTACCGGTTCTGTGGCGTGGCTTGGTGGGCATGGCAGTATATATATGTGTGTGTGTGTGTGTGTGTGTGTGTGTGTGTTGTATTTGTACTGATAAATAAATAAAGGGAGACTAGTATAGATCTATTTCGAGCTAATTAGCCCTCATCAGCTAGCCATAACCCTTACTGGGAATCGAACCCTGGCTGTATATATCTTAGGCAGGAGTTTTAGCCACTAAGCCACAGGCTCTCTTCCTTATCAGTTGAGCCAGGGCGTTTCTCTCTCTCGTTATGTATCTCATTTCTCTCTGTGTCTCCGTAGCTGAATGGTAAGGGATTTATCTACAGTGTGTATGTCTGTATATATTTCTGTATATATAAACCACTATTAATTGTCTAAAGCAGTGGTCCCCAAACTTTTTCAGTCCACCACCCCCTTGGTGCTACAAACTGATCCTCAGTGCCCCCCATCCAGCGGTGGAATTCAATTTTTTTTACTACCGGTTCTGTGGGTGTGGCTTGGTGGGCGTGGCTGGGAGGTCATGTGACTGGGTGGTTTGTAACAGGAAAATTCAAAGATATAACAATTAATTGCACATTTATTCAAAATCCAATTTAAAAACCTTTTTAGTTAATGTTAATTCCACAAAATTGTTGAACGTGATCCACTGATACCAGGTTTTCAAAGTCTGATAGTCATTTATCAAGAACCTTAGTAACTAGTAACTTAGTAAACTCAGTAAAATTTAATAACTGCTTCACTGTTCAGTAAATTCTTAATGGGATGGATGGGCTTGATGAAGTGATACCAGTTTCCCAATGTCTGGTTTTAAGTCACTTAGTAGAGCGCAATGTTTCCCAACCTTGGCAACTTGAAGATGTCTGGACTTCAACTCCCAGTATTCCCCAGCCAGGGAATATTGGCTGGGGAATTCTGGAAGTTGAAGTCCAGACATCTTCAAGTTGTCAAGGTTGAGAGACACTGCTCTAAAAGCATCAGAAATGTTTTCCTCTCCTCTCCTATTACAGTATCAGAGGAGACTTTTCGGTAGCATTAACTCCTGGCTCTAGTTTCCAGTAGTTTTGGGTGATGGTTTGTCTTAAAAGACATTTAAAAGGAGCAGTCCATTTCCTACCAGTTTGCCCCTGGAGTTCATGCAAAACTTGCTTCATTGTCACCCACGTCAAAATTACCTTTGGCCATTGCCCTGCTGTCCTCTTCCCACCCAAGGAACACCACCCACCACCCCTTTTTTTGTGTCGCTGGAGGATTTTAGTTGCCACACACACATATGGGGATCCTCGGTCCTAGGATCGCCCTTCGCGCGCCCGCATAAAAGAGGGCTCCCTGCCTGCGGAACGCAATTCGGCCATCCTTGGTGCACAGTGCGCGGATCGGAGGACCTAGTGCCAACTGACTGGCTACCCCGAGGAATGCCCAGTATGCAAGAGGCCAGAAGCAACCATTCAACGGGACGGGGAGGGGGGAGGATGGGAGTGGCCCATGTCTGCGTCGGGCTCAGGGAGAATGCACGTTCCGAGCCATGGCGCTCGGTCTGAAGAGTGGGGAGGAAAAAAGCCTGAGCGGCGTGTGTGTAGCTGCCACGTGGGAGCGGCTTGGTGTCTTCCGATTTAGTTGTTTCGACTCCCTCCCCTCCTCTGCTCGGTTGCATGCCCTCTGTATGTTCTCTCTCTCTCTCTCTCTCTCTCTCTCTCTCTCTTGCTGGGTGGTGGTTGAGGCCGCTGATAGTTAGGATCAATTCTGCTGCTGCTTACATTGCTGCAGCGGACAGCAGCAGCAGTGGTAGTATCGAATAGATCAACGAAGAAAGGACATTTATGGCAGGTTGGCCAGCTGAAGCTGTAGGCTCAGCACAGCTCCTTTTCTGCCGCCTGCTGCCCCCCTTGCCTCTTAGCGCCCCCCTAAGTCATCCCACCGCCCCTCAGAGGGAGGTACTGCCCACTTTGGGAATCACTGGTCTAAAGCCTTTGTGTGCTGTGCATTGCTCCTGGGTTTAGCTCATAATAACAGTCACATTGCCAAAGCTCTGACATAATATTAGGAAAATAATTCTCAAGCAGGAAAAGGAAGCCCTTCAGCAAAAGAGAAAAACATTTGAGAAACTGCAAGTGAGATGTCAACACGATACAATTATAATCTTCTAGGGGAGTCTTATTGCTTGTTTTAATGCCACTAGTGAATATTATCCCTGACATTATGATGATTACTATTTTCTTGCTGTTGTTTTCCAAAAACCGGTGTGGTAGTTTTACAAAAGGTTATTCTGAAAATATCTAAAAATAACATGACACGAAATCCATTTAATCTCTGCCAGGAAGCTGGATTAAATGGATGCCTTGGCTAGATCCACAGAGCTTTTCTGATCCTTTCATAAAAGAAAGAAATGTAGTTAAATAATCTTAGACTCCCTATTTCATATCCAAGATTGCAGTGGTATATTAGGAGCAAATATGGTTACTGTGGCATGGAGGCCTTCAGGAAATAAATAACCATTGGATTGAATCCAGTCATTTTGGCAGGGTTAAGGTCCAAAAATTTTGAAAATGAATCTAATGGAAAGTCAGATGAAAGGCTAATTACCTGAAAGCTCAAATGTAATAATCTTCCTCCTGCTAAGATGATATGCTGACAAAAAGAAAGCTATTTGATTAAAAGGAAAACTAGTTTACAGAAAGGCAATGGGATGCTTAACAGCTGAATGACTCACTTCCAGGGATCTGTTACCATTTTTTTTTAAAAAAAGAACCTGCATCGGTATTCATTTCACGATATCTGAACTTGCCATGGTAGTCAGAAGTAGTTCTTTGCAGGGGTGGGTTGCTGCCAGCATTACTGTGGGTTCAGGCACACAAAAATTATCTAGGCACGCATGCGCATTTGCAAATAAAAAGGTTTGCGCGTGTGCAAAACCTTAAAAAATGGGGAAAAAAAGAATTGCAGTGAAAATTGTTCCGCGCATACGCAGAACTGAGAAACAAGATGGTGCCGCCATAGCAGAACCAATTTTGGGGCGTGGTTAGGCCTGGGTCGCTACCAGTTCCATCAACCCAGGCTGCCAAGTTACTACCTATTCAGCTGAACTGGTCCGAACTTGTAGGAACCCTCCTCTGGGTCTTTGTTGTTTGATCTTTTTCAATGAAGCACCATGCACACACACCTCAAGAGAGAGGGGTGGAGGGAGGGAGAGAGAGGAGGGAGGGAGAGGGGAGGGAGAAAGACAGAGAGAGAGAGAGGGAGGGAGAGAGAGAGACAGAGAGAGAGAGACAGAGACAGAGAGAGAGACACAGAGAGACAGGGTCAGAGACAGAGATGGAGATAGAGATAGAGAGACAGAGACACAGAGAGAGAGACAGAGAGGGAGAGACTGAGATGGAGATAGAGAGACAGAGACAGAGAGAGAGAGACAGAGAGGGAGAGACAGAGATGGAGATAGAGAGGCAGAGACAGAGATGGAGATAGAGAGACAGAGACAGAGATGGAGATAGAGAGACAGAGACAGAGAGGGAGACACACACACACACACACACACACAGAGGGACAAAGAGAGAGAGAGACTGTGACAGTGACAGAGACAGCGAGAGGGAGGGAGGGAGAGAGACAGATAGACTGACAGAGAGAGAGGGGGGAGACAGAGAGAGAGGGGGGAAGACAGAGAGAGAGAGAGAGGGAGAAAGAGAGAGAGAGAGGAAGGGGGAGCGAGGGGGAGAGACAGAGACACACACAGAGAGACACAGAGAGAGAGAGAGAGGGAGGGAGGGAGGAGACAGAGAGAGAGGGAGGGAGGAGACAGAGAGAGAGACACACAGAGAGACACACACACACAGAGAGAGAGGGAGGGAGGAGACAGAGAGAGAGGGAGGGAGGAGACAGAGAGAGAGACACACAGAGAGAGAGAGAGACAGAGAGACAGAGAGACAGAGGGGGAGGGAGACGGAGAGAGAGAGAGGGAGGGAGGGAGAGAGAGGGGGTATTCTGCAAGGATAGGGAAGCTGTTTCCTTTGGAAGACAGATGACATATTAGAAATTGTGGGCACGTCATGCGTTGTGTCTGTTGATGGAAGCAATTCCATCCACAGTCCCATTGACCTTCAACAAGCCTACCAACCCCTCAGAATTCAGATCAACTGCATAGCCAACCAGCGATGGCACCAACTCTCAACCAATCCCAACCTGCACTTCACCTCCCCATGACCCTCTCCTGGCATGACCTCCTCATCAAAAGATCCATCACAAGACCCTCACCTGATGTGACCCACACCCGATCCATCAGAAGTCTCATCTCAAGAACCTCACTTGATGTGACCCTCACCTGACATGACCTCCCTAGCACAAGATCTACTGACCACCCAAAGCCCTTATAGCCGTGATGGCGAACCAATGGCGTGTGTGCCACAGGTGGCACGGAGAGCCCTCTCTGCAGGCACGCGAGCTGTCAGCCCAGCTCAGCTCCACCACGCATATGCGCGCGCCTCCTACTGGCTAGCTGGTTTTTGTGTCTCTGCTATGCATGTGCAGGGTACATACGGGAGACATGCATGCACACAGGGGGAGCATGCATGCATGCACGGGGTCACACATGCATGCGTGGGGACGCACATGGGGGTCACGTTTGCATGTGTGAGGATTGATGGATTCAGAGGCCAGACGTCGCAGGGTTCATCCCAAAAATGCCTCCGTTCCTTCGCAGGGTTTATTCTTTTTATCCAGGTTTTACAAGCAAAGCAAAGAGCATATAGCAGCAGCATTGTAATTGGCATATTCTCCTTGTCAATCTCTAAGAACATCCCACCCAGGGTAGAGTCTCACCTATCCAGATGGTTCCCGGTGCTGCCTGGTGAAGCTAATTAGGGGAGCTCATAGGCATCTGAGGTAACCAGCTACTGAGATCATGGCAGTTTGCTGCGCATGTCTTTACGTAACCTTTCCTCTATCCCTACAGAGGGTCATGCATTATGGGTGCAATAAGCCTGTGCGTTTTTGGCACTCGGTGCAGAAAAGGTTAGCCATCACTGGCATAGGAGATTGGACTAGAAGACCTCCAAGGTCCCTTCCAACTCTGCTGTTTTGTTATTGCTTATTTTTTCCCCTTTCCTTATCATTCAGCTTTCATAATATACTCTGTTTGTTACCGTATTTTTCAGAGTATAAGACACACCTTTTTCCCTCAAAAAAGAGGCTGAAAATCTGGGTGCATCTTATACAACGAATACAGCATTTTTGGCCTCCCAAAACTCCACCCCCTTCATCAAAATGGCCATGCATAGCTTTTAGAAGGCTATCATGAAAAAACAGGCCATTTTTGGGAGGTCTGCAGAGTGCAAAAACTTTTTTTAAAAAAATTGCCTCTTCAGAACCTTGGTACATTTTATACTCCGGTGCGTCTTATACTCCTAAAAATACGATAAGCTTTTTTGTTTCCTGTATATTTTGTCAACACAATAATTAAAAACCTCCTTCCAATCTCTCCTCAGCCTGTTTCTTGATCTTGACCTCAATACCTCCCCCCTGGTTAAAGCTTTGGAAAATTACTCAGAACAGAGATGATTTGATTCTTCTTAAAAGAATGTCATCTTTCTCCTTTGTCTTTCGGTGGGTTGTCTGTATGATTTTTATGTCACGTTTTCCATTTTTTATGGCTTTTCATAATGGCTTGCTTAATGTGTTGTGCCATTTTAATGGCTCGATTGTAACTTTCCGATGGTCCCCGAAGTGCAGTGCATAGAAACAAACACAAACAATCCACAACCACACACAACGGGTCTTTACGTGTAATGCTTGAGGGGATACCTTTGTCCGTGTGTGTGTGTGTTTTTTTTTTTTAGAATTCCATGTTTAGAAACTATCAGGATTCTATCAGAGGGGAGATAATTTACTTATTCAGATGGAAACTCACTTCGTAGATAATTAATTTCCATGAAGCTTTCAGGTGGGAAGATGTCAAAGCTAAGGAAAAAAGGAATAAAGAATCCCAAGAGTGCTTTTTTTCAAGAGGCCAACTGGACTTGTTAGTTTTTCTTTGAAGATGATTCACTTCTCATCCCAGAAGCTTTTTCAGCTCTGACTGGATGATGGGGAATGGAAGGATTGATACTCCTTGCAGACAGCTAGTCATTTGCATCCTTTTTAGAGAGTCGTTGAGGCCACTTGGGGGTTTATCTGTATCCTCAGAGTTGGTGCAAAGGGGTGTGCAGCCTTCTTGGGACTGTTGAAAGGACGGTGTTGTAGACTGTGTTGTTGTGTTCCAGGTGGCCTTAGGGACTCACTAAAAGGATGCAAATGACCAGCTGTCTGCAAGGAATATAAATCCTTCCCTTCCCCACCATCTAGTCAGAGCTGAAGAAGCTTCTGGGATGAGAAGCGAACCGTATTTAAAGAAGAAACAGATAAACCTCCAAGTGGCCTCAACGACCCTCTAAAAGGATGCAAATTACCAGCTGATTGCAAGGAGTATAAATCCTTCGCTTCCCAGTCATCTAGTCGGAGCTGAAGAAGCTTCTGGGATGAGAAGCGAAACCTCTTTTTAAAAATGTCTCTATAGACCAACAATGACTAACCGTTTCGGCACAGAGGGCTGAAAGCATGCATGTGCACACCGATAATTCAATGTGCACACAACTCCCACGTGTGCAGCCCTCCCCTGCGCATGCATGCATGACCCTGTGCGCATGCCCCACCCCCCTGTGCATTTGCCCCATCCCCCTGTACATGCTTGCGCATGCATGCATGAGCCCCCATGTGCGCACCTCCCCTGTGCATGTGCACCTGAGCTCTGCCTCTGCATGTGCGCGCATCTCTTGCATGCACCCCGCCCCCCCAACTCATGCATGGCAGAGACCTGAAAACCAGCTGGCCAGTGGGAGGCATGTGAACATGCACGATGGAGCTGAGCTGGGGTGGCGGCTCGCGTGCCCACCCAGAGAGCTCTCCGTGCCACCCGTGGCACATGTGCCATAGGTTTGCCATCAGGGCTATAGACACTTACGGAATAAAGAGATTAAAAAACAGAGAATAGAAAGTTAGGAGTTTTTCAATAGGCAGGAATGGAATCGGTCAACTTTGGCTGCAATGTTTCTTTGAAAATTGCAAGGCAGCGCTCTGGGTGAAAATGAAACCATCAGGATTCCAAATAGCATCCAAAATTAAATCAGAATCGGAGGCAAAGGATTCCTCAAAAGTTCCAATTTGTTAAGAGAGCCATGTTGGCACATCTGGGAAAACCCGAATCTGAAGACTTCCTGGTTTTCCCCACCCAATTGAAAGTTCAAGATCTTGTCCCTCACACCCACAAGTCCAACCCATGGTCCAATCTCCCAAACGCCATGCTGGCAGCTTCCACCCATCCAGTTCCAGTCAAGTATAGGGTTTCCTGCCTAGGCAGGGGGTTGGACTAGAAGACCTCCAAGGTCCTTTCCAACTCTACTATTGTATTGTATTGTATTGTGTATAAGTGCAGAGGTGCAAAGACAAAGGATGACCTTGGCTTTCTAGAAAGGAATTTTGTTTTGGCTACATAGTATCTAACTCCACACAATTCCCCCTTCCCATTTTCATGGCATAGTAGAATAATAGACAGTGTGGCAGGCCAAAGATCCGAAAGAAAAGATGGCTGCAGGCCTGACGCAAGCTTGATCTTGAGCGGAGAAGAACGAATGCTTCTCCTTAGAAGACCAGGAGGTACAGAGAGTGCCATGAGCACCACGGAGTCTACTATATCATGTTTGCCTCCAGACCAGTGAACTGGAGGAGAAGACTGCTTGCTTATCAGGGAACTTTGATCATTAATTTTGATCTAGAGACAGAGGAAGATGACCTCAGCATTTTTGCCCTGTTTCCTTTTCTTTGTGTTGAAATCAAAGTCGAGTCATTTTGCACAGCACTGCAAATTTTTTCCAGCCACGGAGATAGCCAGCTATCTTTTTTTTAAACCAAAACCCAAAGATTTATGCGTATAGTCCCCGTATGTATACAAATATTACATTTTGCAAACTCTTTAATATACATTTTGGGCATTAGAGGTCTGACATGTGACTGCAGTAGGCCCTACATTCCCATTGCTAAACAAGGCTGTTTTTAAGGGAGTCATGCTTGAAATGTATTAATTATGTTTGCTGTGGTTGTATAAGCAAATCACTGCCACTAAACGAACTGCATGGTTGTTAAGCGAATCTGGCTTCTGCCCAGTGGTGAAATCTAAAAAAATTTCCTACAGGTTCTCTGGGCGTGGCTTGGTGGAGGTCATGTGACTGGGTGGGGATGGCTATGTAGTCATGTGATTGAGGTGGTCAAAATGTAGAAACTCACTTTAACAATGTCCTGCTGGAGCAGGGGTTGGCCTAGATGACCTCTAGGTCCCTTCCAGCCCTGGATTGCTGTTCTCTTTCAAGGTATCCTCTGAAGCTGCATCTAGTGCCAGGTTTGTGATCCTTTCTCCCTCTACTTTCTTTCTTTTCTTTCTTTCTTTCTTTCTTTCTTTCTTTCTTTCTTTCTTTCTTTCTTTCTTTCTTTCTTTCTTTCTTTCACAGCACCCCACCCCCCATTTTTGGCCTAGCAGGCCTCGGGAAAGCCTCCTGGGAGCAAAAACAGATCCCAAATGCTAAAAAAAAAGTTTACAAAAACTTTTTTTACTTTGTTAAGCATTTTTTTTTAACTACCGTTTCGGGCCAACCAGCCTGAACCGGTAGGATTTCACCTCTGCTTCTGCTCATTGACTTTGCTTGTCAGAATCTGGCTGGGAAGGTTGCAAATAATGACCACTGGATAACCGCAATCTTTCTGACAATGAGAACAGTCAACCAATGGAACAGAAGTTGCCTTCAGAAGTTGTGGGAGCTTCATCACTGGAAGCTTTCAAGAAGAGATTGGACTGCCATTTGTCGGAAATGGCACAGGGTCTGCTTGGGCAGGGGGTTGGACTAGATGACCGACAAGATCCCTTCCGACTCTGTTAAACTCATGAGATTAGAAATATATACAATGTATTTTCTTCACAGGCTAGCATGTCTTCTACAGTTTCTTTAAAAACAATAGGTTCTGTTTCCCATACTAGGACGAATTTAGAGATTCTTCCTTGGATAAAACATTGAAGGGATTTTAAGATCATCCAAAAGAACATTGGCAAGGCAGTTGATATCCTCAGATGCATTTAATAATTAAATGTCATTTGTTCAGCTATTTATGTGGCATCTACCTGGTTTGCAATATCGGTAAATATTAAGGATAGAATTATTCGGATCCGTATTTCATCAGGCAATAGAAAATATGGGGCTAGAAGTCTTTATGTATTTTTAACTTGCAGAATGAGACTGTATGAATGAAAGATTTTAATATTGAAAAAATATTATGTAGTATGGCTATGGGGAAAAAAATCTAATGGCTGCGTAGGAAGAAAGATCCGTCTGGTTCAGTTCCAACCGGGGAGAAAGACACTGGAAACATGGAGGCTGATTGGAAAAATGGTTTATTGATGGACGTGACACATGGGTTTGAGGTCCCGGGCAGCTGACCACATGGAATGGAGAGTGAGAGGTATTTATACCCTCTCTTGGGGGCTTTGAACTTGAACTTCCTGTTCCTGTGCAAGAATATTTATCCTATTGGTTCTAGTCAGACTCCCATGTGGAGTCATATTTGTCTGAATCAAGTTTGGTTGAATCTTGAGCTGATGTAATGTCCCCAGGGGATTTCGCAATGTGGTGAACCCTGCTGCTGGATAATCCTATAATGTCCTGGAGGATCATATCTTCAACCCATCATCCTGGAGCTGAAGGCCTAATTGTCTTGTAGATAGGTTGGCCCAGTCCTGCTCAATGGGTACCAAACATCTGCTGGGGGCAGGGAGCAGTAGGGAGCTGCTCTTTGTCTTTAAAAGACCTAGAGTACTTCATCCAGTTTTGGTCACCAAACTATAAAAAAAAATGTTGAGACTCAAGAAAGAGTGCAGAGAACAGCAACCAGGATGAAGAACAGTTGCAGGAACTGGGCATGGCTAGTCTAGTGAAGAGAAGGACCAGGGGAGACATGATAGCAGTTCTTCCAATATTTATGGGGCTGCCACAGAGAGGAGGAGGTGGTCAAGCTATTTTCTAAAGCACCTGAAGGCCAGACAAGGAATAATGGATGGAAGCTAATCAACCTAGAAATAAGGAGACATTTTCTGACAGTGAGAACAATCAACCCATGGAACAGAAGTTGCCTTCGGAAGTTGTGGGAGCTTTATCCCCGGAGGCTTTCAAGAAGAGATTGGATTGCCATTTGTCAGAAATGGTATAGGGTCTCCTGCTTGAGCAGGAGGTTGGACTAGAAGACCTCCAAGGTCCCTTCCAACTCTGTTACTGTTAAAAATATGCTTCTCCTTTTCTCATCCAGGGAAATATAATATTCTGCCCTTTTTAAATATTTCCCAGAATATTTCATTCTTCTAGGAGATGGGTGGGTGCTAGGTTTTTACAGCTGGAAAAAAGGCTGCACAGGATTTGCTCTTTCCAGTCCAGTGTATGGCAATTTACTTGAAACACAACTTCACAAGCACTCTAGGGTTTGATTCCAGATAAAAGTCCCTGAGACTGAGTTGCAAACCCAGGCAAACTCTTCCATTTCTTCCTTCGCTCATTTGCTAGGAATAAATTTAAGCGCGGGGCCGAAAGGGAAAAGAAACTGATCCTTAAAAGCTAGGTATACAAAGGCGAAGGTGTCTTCAGTAGCTCCAGAGTTATATTGGGGGTAGGGAAACGGGACGGGATGGGGGGGGGAATTATACCAACATCAAGCCAAACTATCTTTCTGCTTACTGCTTCAATCCTCCGGACCTCTGACCTTCTCTCGGATATTTGGAAAGGTTTCTAAGCGGGTTAGAAACTGCAATTGCAAGATTAATGGAGCGACTCAAAAACCATTGGAAAAAAGCCACCGAGTGGCATCCGAAAAACAAAGACAATTAGCACTTGGAAGTTGCCGTTTGAGGAAAAAGTCTTGTTGGCAGAAATGTCCACCTGGGTTCAGTTCCAAGTGGGGAAAAAGACACTGGAAACATGGAGGCTGCTTGGAAAGATGGTTTAATGGTGGACAGAATCACATGGCTTGAAGTCCTGAACCTCAAGGGGTTGCCACAAAGAAGAGGGAGTCAAACTATTCTCCAAGGCACCTGAGGGTAGAACAAGAAGCAATGGGTGGAAACTAATCAAGGAGAGAAGCAACTTAGAACTGAGGAGAAACTTCCTGACAGTTAGAACAATTAATCAGTGGAACAGAAGTTGCCTCCAGAAGTTGTGAATGCCCCAACACTGGAAGTCTTTAAGAAGACGTTGGATAGCCACTTGTCTGAAACGGTGTAGGGTTTCCTGCCTAGGCAGGGGGTTGGACTAGAAGACCTCCAAGGTCCCTTCCAACTCTGCTAGTGTATTTTATTGAACAGAAAAGTTGAACACATGCTTCCAGATGTTGGGAGAAGAAGAAAGGAGAGAAAAGGACTTGCTGAGAGTTCCTGGGGTTTTTATATTCTCTGTTTTGGCCCCACCTCTCTTGTTTCCTGTTCCTGTGTAAGAAATGCATTCTGATTGGTTGTCAGACTCCCAGGGTGTGTGTGTGTGTGTGTGTGTGTGTGTGTGTGTGTGTGTGTGTGTTAGCTAACTTTGTAGGTTGTGTGTCTTTTGAGTCCCAAGCTTGGTTGAGCATTGCTTCCTTCCCAGGTGCCCCGTCGTGAGGTGAATAAAAGGCTAATACTATCATGCCTTAATCCCATCACCCTGGAGTGGAAGGGGGGAAGATTTTTGTTATGTAGAATAGACTGGCTGAGGCCTTTCAATGGCCCATTGACAAAGGTGTGTGTGTGGGGGGGTATTAAGAGTGAGTCTGTTTCCTGCCTAAAAAAAATGTTTCTCCATTTCTTATCCAGGCAAATATACTATTCAATATTTCCCGGGATATTTCATTTTCCTAGGAGAGGGGTGGGTGCTAACTTCCTACAGTCTTTGGCCCGACAAACGAACTACGTACCCGAGGGGATCTGGATTATTCCCACACCTTCTGCTCTCTCACCTTTCAAATGGGGCTCAGTTTTCTAAAAGTGCAACTCTCCCCCTATGAGTTCCATTTCTGCCTGTTTTAGATCTATGCACAGAGAATGTCATTCAATACACGGAAACTGCACTGGCTACCATACTTATTTATTAGATTTATAGACCGCCCCTCTCCCCGAAGGGACTCCGGGCGGTGTACAGACAACAAGATAAAAACAGTATATAAAATTAAATAATCTTAAATACCCCTAAAATCAAATTAAATATTAGGCTGTACAGTAGAATAAACATTAAAAACAACCTAAAAAACCTTAAGTTTCTTGCGGAAGGAGCGGAGATCGGTGGTTATTCTAATGTCGGGGGGGAGGTCATTCCAGAGGTTCGGGCCCATCACAGAGAAGGCCCTACTCCTGGGCGTCGCCCACTGGCACTGCCTAGTGGACGGCACCCAGAGGAGTCCCTCTCTGTGAGAGCGAATCGGTCGCAGGGATGTATGGGGCAGGATGCGATCCCGCAAATACCTAGGTCCTGTGCCATGGAGCGCTTTAAAGATGATAGTCAACACCTTGAAACGCACCCGAAAAGCCACAGGTAGCCAGTGCAGCCCGCGCAGGAGAGATGTTACATGAGAGTACCTAGTACCTCCCATGATTGCCCGCACGGCCGCATTCTGGACCAACTGCAGCCTTCAGGTGCATCTCAAGGGAAGCCCCATGTAGAGAGCCAATCCTTACACTTGAAATGGCACCAGCCCATGTTTTAAACTTTCTGAAAAGGTCTTGGACTTTTCGAGAAAAGGTCAGCCCTTCCAAGAGAGCCCAGGCAGGAAGCTAAGTCTGTGAGTAGTAATGCCACCTTTGTTGTAATGTTTGCAGTTCACAGGATCTTACAACTTTGAAAGCACTGAAAGGGCAGACAGTTTGGTCTAGTGGCTAAGGCTAGAAAGCAGGAGACCATGTTCCTTAGCCATGGAAGCCATGGAGCGACTTTGGGCCAATGACCAGGAGTTCTAGTTCTGTTTCAGGCATGAAAGTCAGGTGGGAGACTTTGTCCAATCACCAGGAAGTTGTGAGTTCTAGTCCCTCCTTAGATATGCAACCTGGCTGCGTGACTTGGGCCAATCACCAGGAGAGAGTGAGTTCTAGTCCCTCCTTAGATATGCAGCCTGGCTGCATGACTTTGGGACAATCACCAGGAGACAGTGAGTTCTAGTCCTGCCTCAGGCATGAAAACTGGCTGGGTGACTTTGGGCCAATCACCAGGAGACAGTGAGTTCCAGTCCTGCCTTAGGCATGAAAACTGGCTGGGTGACTTTGGGCCAATCACCAGGAGATGGGGAGTTCTAGTCCTGCCTTAGGCATGAAAATTAATTGGGAGACTTTGAGCCAATCACCAGGAGATGGGGAGTTCCAGTCCTGCCTTAGGCATGAAAACTGGCTGGGTGACTTTGGGCCAATCACCAGGAGAGAGTGAATTCTAGTCCCTCCTTAGATATGCAGCCTGGCTGCGTGACTTTGGGACAATCACCAGGAGACACTGAGTTCTAGTCCTGCCTCAGGCATGAAAACTGGCTGCGTGACTTTGGACCAAACACCAGGAGACTGTGAGTCCTAGTCCTGTCTTAGGCACAAAAGCCAGGAGGGTGACTTCGGGGCAGTCTTTGTCTCTCAGTCCAACCCACCTTGCAGAACGTTTTTTGTGAGGAAAACAGGAGGAGCAAGGTGTATTGCTATGAGTTATTTATAAAAATAATAAGCAAGCAAATAAATAAATAATTTCTGCCCTCCCTTGCCTTTACTTGCCAGACAGCTAGGGAGGGTCCTTCCTGAGATGCTTTCTCTACCCCATGAAGTAAAGATATTTCAGTGGACTGAGATTTCTTTTATCTGACCACTGCTCTGGCTGTGACTCTTCCTTTGGTCTCCCAATATTGTTCTCACAGACCATTATACTAGAGGTGTACATCTGCAGAAAAAAAAAATCAGTTTGCTGTCTTCCATGAACATCTGATCTTGGAAAACTTGCTCCATCTGTGGAAGCTTTCTAACACAAAACTTTACTTTTGCTAGATTATTAAAACCTACGCGACCTCCAAATCCTCTGGATTTGTTCTGCTCATTGGGTTTTTGCAGGAAAAGTACAGTGTCAGCACCGTTTAAAGGACATGGTTTTTAGGCTGTACCGTTGGCGCTTCCTTCAGTGACCATAAAGAGGCAGAAGAATAAGAAGCAAAAAGACTTATTTATATTGGCATTTGCTAAGGCCAAATGCCAATAAATCTGATGAGAATCTGGTCAGGCTGTTCACTATGAAGATTTGACTTGATGTTTTGGCAGTTCGGCCTTCTTCCTGGAGCTTCTGGAGAAACAGATGAATTTTAGGAAAGGAGGGGTATGGTTGACAAAACATTTCTTCTTTTATCGCTGTCTCTGAAGAACTGCTTTGAAGAACAGAATAGCAGAGTTGGAAAGGGACCTTGGAGGTCTTCTAGTCGAACCCACTGCTCAAGCAGGAGACCATATATCAGTGGTGGGATTCAAAAACTTTTACTACCAGTTCTGTGGGCGTGGCTTGGTGGCCTTGGCTTGGTGGGCACGGCAGGGGAAGGATACTGCAAAATCTCCATTCCCTCCCCACTCCGGGGGGAGGTTACTGCAAAATGCCCATTTCCTCCCAATCAGCTGGGACTTGGGAGGCAGAGAATAGACTAGGGGTGGGGCCAGTCAGAGGTGGTATTTACCGGGTCTCTGAACTACTCAAAATTTCTGCTACCGGTTCTCCAGAAATAGCCTGAAACCTGCTGAATGTCACCTCTGCCATATACCTATGATGGCGAACCTATGGCATGCGTGCTCAAAGTGGCACATGGAGCCATGTCGCCTGGCATGTGCGGCGTCACCCGTTCCTCTTCTGGATTTCTGACGCACATGCATGCATGATGACCAGCTGGGCTTTGTTCATGTGGCAGTGTTGGTAACTGGAAGAGCTGGTCTTCCATTTTCCTGCGTCAGCATGCGCGCCTGCAAGCTGATGATCATGCATGCGTGTGTGCCAGAAACCTGAAATACTAGCTGGCTGGTGCATATGCGTATACTGGAAACCAGAAATTTATTTTTGAGCATGTGCATGCACCCTGGGAAGCTCCTCTTGGGTTGTGTGTGCTCCCTTTTCGACATGCCATCACTGCCATAGACCATTTCAGACAAGTGGCTGCCCACTCTTTTCTTAAAAGCCTCCAGCGATGGTGCACTCATGATTACTGAAGGTTAGCCATTCAACTGGCTAATTGTTCTCATTGTTTGGAAGTTTCTCCTCAATCCCGGGTTGCTTCTCTCCTTAATTAACTTCCATCCATTGTTTCTTATCTTGCCTTCAGGTGCTTTGGAAAATTGTTTCACCCCCTATTTTTATGCAACAGCCCTTCAAATATTGAAACATCACGGATTCATCCCCCAACAGCCTGCGCCTATCTTTAACAATGAAGGGACAGAGGGCAGAAATCACCCTGCTGCCAAGAAGGCTCCACACCCATTTGCACTATTCAAATGACCTTGAGGAACCAGAGAAACCTCCAAGTGGCCTCAACGACTCTCTACAAGAATGCAAATGACCAGCTTTGCATGCAAGGAAGATAAATCCTCCTATTCCCCACGATCCAGTCAGAGCTGAAGAAGTTGCTTGGATGAGAAGCGAAATGTCTTCAAAGAAAAACCAAAGAAAGTTCAGTTGCCTCCTGAAAAAGCACCTTTGGGACTCTTGAAATACTGCTATCATGCTGCTCCTAGTCTTTTTCACTAGACTAGACATACCCCATTTCTGCAGCCTTTCTTCATATGTTTTAGCCTCCAGTCCTCTAATCATTCTTGTTGCTCTTCTCTGCACTCAACATTTTTTTATGATATAGTGACCAATACTGGATGCCGTATTGCAAGAGTAAACCCTTCCCAAGGGTTTATAAAGCAGTACTAGTACTTTATGTGATCTTGATTCTTCCTCCAGATTTTTTCCCCTGCCTCTGGTCATGGTTTTGAACTACCTTATTCAGAATTCCAAAAATCTGCCTTCTGTTGGGCAGATACATGCAATCATATTGATTTTCCAACGTTTCAAGAATTTTGCTTGTTGTCAATTCTGCCTAGGGTAAAGTAATAAGAGTCATCCTCTTTTAGCTGAATTTCTTCCTTGTGACTCCATAGACCTGTGATGGCGAACCTGTGGCACGTGTGTCCAAAGTGGCACACGGAACCATGTCGCCTGGCAAGCACAGGGTCACCCGTTCCTCTTCTGGTTTTCTGGCGCGCATGTGTGCACGATGATCAGCTGGCCTTCGTGCGGCTGTGCCAGAAACTAGAAGAGCTGATCTTCTGTTTTCCTGCATGAGCATGTGCGATTGTCATGCATGTATGCATGCCAGAAACCTGGAAGACTAGCTGACTGGCGCAGATGTGCACACCGGCAATCAGAAGCTAATTTTCGGGCGTGCGCATATGCCCTGGGCTGCTCCTCTTCCGAGTTGCATGTCCTTTTCGGCACTCAGTGCCCAAAAAGTTCGCCATCACTGCCATAGACAACTCCATGCAGCTTTCTTAGCAGTAACACAAATGTAAGTTCTGTTTTGTGAGACGTTGTGAGAAAGCTGACAAAGCAATGGAAGAGAAACCAAACCTATAGAATGAAGAGGTAGCAGGTGAGTCAGCTGTCTCCGTATCTCATAAGGTGCCTAGAAACCTGGGAAGAAACATTTCAAGCTATTCAAGGAGATTCCCTTTTAATTAACTCGCTTCAAATAAGGACGAGAAATTCCTGTCACAGTTTTCAAGATTCTATATTTATCCCAGGCCAGCATTAAAAATCTTTTGACTAAAACCTGCATGTTTTCTTGCGTCCTTGATTTTGTTCAAATGTGTGGTTGTTGACATAGAATAGAACAGAACAGAACAGGACGGGATGGGGTGGGTGGGAATAGAATTGGAATTGCAATATAGAATTGAATTGAATCGAATAGAATGGGATGGGATGGGATGGGGATGAGGATGGAGATGATGGGGATAGGAATAGGAATAGAATTGGAATATAAAATTCAATCGATAGAATGGGACGGGATGGGGGTGGGAATAGAATTGGAATATAGAATAGAATGGAATGGAATGGAACGTAATGGGATGGGACAGGATGGGGATGGGAATAGAATTGGAATTGGAATATTGAATTGAATTGAATCAAATGGGATGGGGATGGAGATGGGAATAGGAATAGAATTGGAATATAAAATTCAATCGAATAGAATAGAATGGGATGGAGAAGGGGATGGAGAAGGGGATGGGGATAGGAATGGGAATAGAATTGGAATTGGAATATAGAATAGAATGGAATGGAATGGAACGGAACGGAACGTAATGGGACGGGACGGGATGGGGATGGGAATAGAATTAGAATATAGAATTGAATTGAATTGAATAGAATGGGATGGGGATGGGGATAGAATTGGAATTGGAATATAGAATAGAATAGAATAGGACAAGAGAGGAGAGGAGAGGAGGAAGGGACCTTGGAGGTCTTCTAGTCCAACCCCCTGCTTAAGCAGGAAACCCTACACGACATCAGACAAATGGCTATCCAACATCTTCTTAAGGACTTCCAGTGTTGGGGCATTCACAACTTCTGGAGGCAACTTCTGTTCCACTGATTAATTGTTCTAACTGTTCTAACTAATTCCAGGCTCAATTACGGTCATAATGTGAGGACCTCTTCTATAGAATAAAACACGTAGACAAAGTGTAGGTTGGATATCTGGATAATGAATTCATCCTATTTTCAAATTTTCAGATCTGCTTCCTCCCTCAGCGTGGACCAGCCTTTTTTTTTTTGAATTTCCCTCATTTACTTTGACGTTCGTTTTGGCTCTACCTCTTTGTCCTCGACTTGAACAAAACACGAAGTATGCACAACTGCACGTAGATAACGTAGCCAGAACTTAAGCTACTCTTTTTTTTTATTCTTTTCCTGCTTAGGTACAGTCCCTTGCTAACATTTGGATTGCAAGTTCCTTTTTGGCACAGCGAGAGTCTAGCTCGTTAATCATTAAATTGTTTAGGAAGCCAGGAAGATCGATGGCGTTGTCAACATTTTATTACAGTGTACCTGTAAATTAGGAAAACAAAAACAAAGTCTCCATATATTGTGATGGGCTAGGCTTTCATGGTTGTTGAGGGCTGATGTACTATTTAAGAGACCAGCTCTCACCAAGCTGCACCAATCAGAGGGTAGCTCGACTGAAGATCAATCAGCAGTCAGGACATCTGGTTATGAAGACAAGAACCTAGCCAGGCCCTGCATAGACTACCTTGCCTCTGAAGATACCTGCCAGTCACTGACAAAACTTCATTCATTCAGTCATTCATTCAGTGAGAGAACATAGAATATGTTCTGACATAAATGCACGAAGCAGATTCCTGGCCTCGATAAAACCCCTTTTATTAAACGGATGTGAATTCCTCTCATTCCCATTCAGCAAAGGTCTGGCAAACAGTCTTCCAAAGGTGAAGTTATGACCACAGACTTTATCTCAGGGGTTGCCACAAAGAAGAGAGAGTCAAACTATTCTCCAAGGCACCTGAGGGTAGAACAAGAAGCAATGGGTGGAAACTAATCAAGGAGAGAAGCAACTTAGAACTGGGGAGAAATTTCCTGACAGTGAGAACAATGTCACAAAACATCCAGGAACCCAACAGCAAGCTCAGAGGACAAATCTCTGCCTAAATATCTGTTTTGCACAGATAATATCTCCCTTTTATTGGTCTAATTTCTGTGTAAAAGCGATGGGAATCTGGAATTGCAATGGAAAGGTAAGTTCACGCAATTGAGAACGGGCTCGTGGGTGAATAATGGCAAGCAGGAAGACACCTCAATTGTAGTAATTACAGGACACCTTAAGTAATCCAAAGAATTTAAGATCACACAGATAAATGAAGTCTACAGAATTAGGTAAGATCCAGTGAGGCCTTCAGTCCAATCTAATTTCTTCAAACTAGTGTGAGGTATAGTAAGAAGACTGTCAAGGTGAGGGTGAATCACTTGATAGATTATCTCATAAATGGCAATTCAACCCAGATAGGGAGTCATCTGGGAAAATGCAGCTCAAAGAAACTCCACCTTAATTAACTCAGTATAAAGGAGGCTAGGAAATGCTACCACAGCTTGCAAGGTTTTGTATTTACTCCAGAGTAGCAATAAAGATACGTCACTGAAATCCATTTCATTCTGGCTTCCTTATTTGGCCAGCCATATGGGATTTGGCAGTTTAGGACCGAAACATTGAAAATATATACTTCTTTGGAAAAGCACCAAGAAAGAGAAATGGGAAAACATGGGATGAAGAACAGAGTTAAGAACAGAGCTAACAGACTCTCTAGGAGAATTCAGTAGTTCTGCACAGCAATTTCATTAAAACATGGCATTTCGAAATGAGGACAAGTTAACTGGCTCCGAAAAGTTATTTCCATCCATTTTCTCATTCTAAAAAGTTGATTAGTTTTACAAGTCCTGCTCACAGTCTTCTAGAATAACAGAGTTGGCAGGGACCTTGGAGGTCTTCTAGTCTAATCTCCTGCTGAGGAAGGAGACCCTACACCACTCCAGACAAATGGTTATCCAACATCTTGCTAAAAACTTCCAATGTTGGAGCATTCACAACTTCTGGAGGCAAGTCGTTCCACTGGTCAATTGTTCTCACTGTCAGGAAATTTCTCCTTAGTTCTAGGTTGCTTCTCTCCTTGATTAGTTTCCATCCATTGCTTCTTGTCCTATCCTCAGGTGGTGTTATGGCCCACCAGTGGCCAGTGGTGCTGGCAGCAGATTCGGACAGTGAGGAGGTTGGAGAAGAACATGGGCCAGTCCTAGAGTCTGGGGAAGACTCTGATGAGGTGCTCTGTGTTGGAGGCGAGAGGGGGTCAGGGCCATATGCCAGTTATCAGCTGCCTTCACAGTCAGACATCAGTGAGGCCGAGGAACAGCTGGAGCCTGTTCCCAGTGTGCGCATGCACAGAGTTGCCAGATGAAGGGAACAGCTAAGGAAAAGGGGTCGACTTGGGAGTGAAGCCACAGGTGGATGATGAATGGCCCCTCCCAGAGAAACAAAAGAGAAGCGAAAGGGGAGTGGAGTTTGCAGGAGAACATTAGTTTGCTTAATTGCTTTGTGACTCTCAGAGGCTCCTTGCTAAGTTTTGCAGATATCAGCCTGGCAGCTCTCCAAGCCAGAGAAGGTCTGTGACTGTAAATCCTCCCTTGAAAGACTTCGCTGGATGTGAATGATCAGAACTCACAGTCAATTAATAAAAAGTCAGGATAAGGAGTCTGCTTCGTGGTTTGTGGAAGCCTCAGTCAGACCAGATGGTTTGGAAAATAGGTTGACTGCTTCTTCTTTGTGGCAACCCCTTTCACACCCTAGTCCCCTTCTGCCTTGACTACTGCAATTTGCTCCACATGGGGCTGCCAATGAGAAGGATTCCGAAGTTCCAGTTGTTTCAAAAAGTTGTACTCCATGCTGTCTTGTGCTAGTCGAAATTTTCATGTGGCACCTCTCTTTCAGGATTTGTATTGGTTGCCAAATTCCTTCTGGGGCCCATTCAATGTGCTAGTTGTCACCTTTAAAGCCTTACATGGCTTGAGGCTAGGTTACTTGAAGGTCCATCTTTTCCCAGTCATATATTCCTGAATCAGAGTTGGAGGCAAAATATCTAATGGGTCCCCTTTCTGAAGGAGATCCATCAAGTGGGACCAAGAAAAAGAGCCTTCTCCAAGGTGCTTCCTTTCCTGTGGAATATCATCCCTTCAGAGACAAGATTGGCCTGCACGTAATTGTCAAGTGTCCAGTTGGTGAATCCAGAAAAAGAAACCCCTGGGACATTATTTTATCAAGGGTATAAACTTTACTGAATAAACCACATTGGCACCACAGAAGCAAAACCAACTCTGGGTTTCTCACGCGAAAACAAGCATACCCTTTTCTTTATGGGCCACCCACAGTCCGTAATGTCCACCAATCATTCTGTTCGTTTTGTTTTGGGAAACGGGCAGCCACGCTGGGACATCTGCTCGGTGTGTCCTTGAGAGGGGGAGCCATGTCTCATGGGAATCAACAATGCTTGGATACCATTCCCCCCCCTTGCATTCCTACCCCCCCTTCCTTTGTCAAGTTGTGAGAGAAGGGGAACATAGATGAAAATTCAAGTCAGTCTTGACACTAAATAATCTTTTAGAAAGCCCTCAAGACCTGAACCCCCAGACCAGGGGTGAAATGCAAAAAAATTCCCTAGCAGTTCTGAGGGCATGGCTTGGTAGTATTGTGACCAGGTGGCTTCACAACTGGTTTACATACAATGTAAAAACAGCTGGACTTCACACAAAATGTCCCCTGCAACAAGCAGGAAGCTCACAGAGTCACAGAGAGCTCAAAAACCAACTAACACACTTTACACAAAAATAACACAAAAGCTGCACAACTGACTCACACACAATCAAAGCAGCTGGACTTCACACAAAATGGCCCTGGCAACAAGCAGGAACCTCACAGACAATCAAGCACAGCTGACGGTTGTACAGCTGATTGGTAGTAAAAAAATGCTTAGAAAAATTTTCTTTTTAAAAAGTTGCGGTGATTGCCCTGCACAGCTGATTGTGGCACAGCTGACCGTCAGAACTTTTAAAAAGTTTTTCAATCATTTTTTAAACTACTGGTTCCGGCAAACTGGCCCAAACCAGTAGCATTTCCCCCCTGCCCCAGATTGATTCAGAGCCCATTAAGTAGTTTGTTTGATGGTTAGCAGGGAATTGGGGTGTATTGGATTTTGCATTTTGGGTTTTATTTCTGTAAGTTGCCTGGAGTCACAGCGAGCGAGTTGGGGAGCCATATACACTTTTCTAAAAAAAAACAACAACAATTGTTTAGGAGGCCACGGTGGCTCATGTGATTAGGACGTTGAATCAAAAGACCATTGGGAGAGCCACAGCTCAGCAGTTCGAAACCTGAGAGTGAGCCGTGTGACCGAATAAACACAATTTATCCCATGCATTTGCAATCCCAAAGGTGCTTTTTTCAGGATGCAACTGGACTTTCTTTGGTTTTTCTTTGAAGACGTTTTGCTTCTCATCCCAGAAGCTTCTTCAGCTCTGACTGGATGGTGGGGAATGGAAGGATTTATATTCCTTGCAGACAACTGGTCATTTGCATCCTTTTACAGGGTTGTTGAGGCCACTTGGAGGTCTACCTGTGTCCTCAGGTCATGGGCTGTGTCAGGTTTTTCCTTGAAGACATTTCACTTCTCTTCCAAGAAGCTTCTTCAGCTCTGACATTTTGCTTCTCATCCAAGAAGCTTCTTCGGCTCTGACTGGATGGTGGGGAAGGGAAGGATTTATACTCCTTGCAGACAGTTGGTCATTTGCATCCTTTTAGAGAATCGTTGAGGCCACTTGGAAGTTTATCTGTGTTGTCAGGGTCACCTGAGTTGTGCAAATGGATGTGGAGCCTCCTTGGGACTATTGAAAGGCCTGTTGAAAAGCCTGAGAATCTCCATAGACAAGCTGTTGCAAGTAGATAAATAGGTACTACTTCGGTGGGAAAATAACAGGGACACCAAAGGAGGCTTTTCAGGGATCCCCTGGACCACGGTGAAGTCACCAGCTAACCATTTCAAACCGGAAGTGCATTGGCAGTTTCTTCCAACCTGAATGTATTCATAACAAATAAAATAAAATAAATATTTTGGGGATATGATTATCCTAACTTAGGGGATATCGAGCCAGGCTTCTTTTGCTGGCAAGAAACTGATCTGTGGATGCTAGTGATTTTTTTTTTTAATCACTTAGAGATGCTTCCTGCCCATAGATCATTATGGAGCATCTACGTGGGAGTCAGCTTGCACGAAATAAAAATTCCCTGGCTGGATTTCGTTCTCATCCTCCTGATGAGACAAAAAAGAGTTTGTGTTTTCTGGCCCACTCTTTTCTTAGTTTGGAATTTATTTTCCTTTTTCCTTGAAGCTCAGGAAAATGGGTTGATGGTACGTATGATGCTATATATGTGGGACATATGGGTTGTTTTGTTTTGGTAATTGCCTAAAATAGACAAAAGGGATACTGTGGCTCAGTGGCTAAGACACTGAGCTTGTCGATCAGAAAGGTCGGCAGTTCGAGGGTTCGAATCCCTAGAACCGTGTAACGGAGTGAGCTCCCGTTACCTATTCTACTTGTCCCAGCTTCTGCCAACCTAGCAGTTCGAAAGCATGTACAAAATGCAAGTAGAAAAATAGGGACCACTTTTGCTGGGAAGGTAGCAGCATTCTGTGCGCCTTCGGCATTTAGTCATGCCGCCACATGACCACAGAGACGTCTTCGGACAGCGCTGGCTCTTTGGCCTTGAAACGGAGATGAGCACCATCCCTAGAGTCAGGAATGACTAGCACATATGTGCGAGGGGATCCTTTATTGTTACTTAAAATAGACATGTTAGACTGTTCAAAGTGACTCTGTACCAGCGTATTAGGATAACTTGTATATAAAAAAAAGTTTTGAAACAATCTGTTTTACAGTAGGAATAATTCCATTTGCTTAACGTGTTTTCTTAACATAAATACATTATCCTGGTCTATTGAACAATAACAATCAAAACATACCTTTTATCTTTTATCTGAGACTCAATAAAGCAAACAATAATTGGATGGCTTCTACGAGGAATTTTCACAACTGAAATCTCTTTATTTCCCTAAGAGCAACTAAGAGAAGGTTATTTGTATGTGAAGGAGAGGGAGGAGCGAGAACAAGAGAGAGAAAATAGTACAGTAAATGGTTGGAAGAAAATATACTGTCAATTAGATGAAATCATGAAATTAAAGGTGTTGGGTCCTTTTTTTGGGGATATGACAGGTGACAATCTGCTACACTAATAATCTACCTGGATGCCGGGCTCCAAAAAACCAGGAATGACAGATTTATTTTTTTGTTCCTCATCTATAGACAGAGGTCTTGCCAAACTAGAGCAGACCATAAGACTAGTAGATAGAGTAGATGTATTCATGAACTGGAATAGGGCTTAGTAACAAGGTCAGCCAATGGCAGCTGAAACAGCATGGAGCCTGGGCGTGGCTTAGTTCTGTACTACAGCTCTGAGTCTGTGCTAAAGCTAAAACTAGTCTGCTGCTGGAACGGAGACTAAAAACTATTCTCTCCTCTGACTGTGTTTGCTTGTACTCTCTACCACGTTGGAAGAACCATTTTTGGTATTGTGTATATGTCTCGTGTGTTATATTATATATAAAGAGAAGTTGATGAATCCTGCTGAATCAGTTACCTGTGCATACTTTTGGGATTTGATTGCTGCAAAAAACTCTGACAAAGGCATATATTCTGGGAACTCTTAAGGGAGGAACTGTCTTCATCTACTTTCTCTCACACAACCTATCTAGACTTTGCTGTCCCTTGTGCCTTTGGAATGTATTCTCTACTTCCTGGGGATCCAGACAATATTATCTTATATTGGATGTTTGTAGGCAAAGGAGCTATTAAAAATGCAATGCTATATATGCCCTGGAACAGAAGAGCACAAAACCCAGCCTTGCTCCTTGAAGTTCTCACCATTCATGGAAATATATAGCAATATTCTCTATCCTCTAATAATACTTTCCATCATCTCCAAGGGAGTACTGAGTTCATAACTTTTGAACGTAGTAAACAGAATAACAGAGTTGGAAGAAGCCTTGGAGGTCTTCTATTATTATTATTTATTATTATATTATTATTATTATTATTATTATTATTATTATTATTATTATTATTATTATTATTATTATATTATTATTATTATTATTATTATTATTATTATTATTATTATTATTATTATTATTATTATTATTATTATTATTATTATTATTATTTCAATTTATAGGCCGCTCCCTCTCCACAAAGGGACTCAGGGCGGCGTACAATTCAATATACAACAAATGACGAGGAGGAGGTATATACAAAAACAATTTACAGTACATAAATAATCATAAATTAAAACAGCACAGTAAGAATAAAACAATTAAAATACCCCAAAAGTCAAACTTAATTTTAAATTTAAAATTGTCCAGGGGGATTAGAAAATGTAGTTATAATTCAAACCAGGCCGGCTAGTTGGAACAGGTGGGTCTTGAGTTTCGTGCGGAAGGAGCGGAGATCGGTAGTTGTCCTAATGTTGGGGGGGAGGTCATTCCAGAGGGCTGGGCCCATCACAGAGAAGGCCCTACCCCTCTAGTCCAACTTTCTGCTCAAGCAGGAAACCTATACCATTTCAGACTAATGGCTGTCCAATCTCTTCTTTAAAATTCCCAGTGTTGGAGCATTCACAACTTCTGGGGGCAAGTCATTCCACTGATTAAATATTGCAACCGTGAGGAAATATCTCCCTAGTTCTAGGTTGGTTCTCTCCTTGATTAGTTTCCCTCTATTGCTTCTTGTCCTGTCCTCAGGTGGTTTGGAAAATAGGCTAATTCTTCTCTTATCTGGGACAACCCCTAAAATATTAGAAGACTGCTATCTTCTCCCCTAATCCTATACATTAGACTAGTCAGGGGTGGGCTGCTGGAGGTTTGCAGAGAACATCTAGCTAAGATTCTGTACAGTTTGGAGAACCCCATATCCCACTCCTGGCTGGCCCCACCCACCCCGCCCCTCCCAAACATCCCCATACACCCCTTTTTGGATATTGGTAAGTGCAGGGCATGCACAGAGGCTCTGGGAGGGCGAAAAACAGGTCTACTGGAAGTTTGGGAAGGCTGAAAATGGGTCCATTTCTGACTTCCAGAGGGACATTTTCACCCTTTCGGAGGCTCAAGGAAAGCCTTTGGAGCCCGGGGAGGGCAAAAACAACCCCCCATTGGAGCAGGAGGCTGCACTAGGCCACGCCCACTATGGCCAAGCCCACCCAGCATCCAGCCAGAGAACCCCTTGCTAAAATTTTCAAAGCCCACCCCTGCTAGTCATACCCAGTTCCTGCAACCATTTTTTCCCCTATGTTTTATCCTCCAGTCCCCTAATCATCTTTGTTGCTCTTCTGGACCATGTTTGTAGCCTGAGCCTGGCATAAGAATGCCTACCCCTTTTGGAGAGTTCTTGCTGTTTGAGAAAAGAGGTGAACTCATGCAGAGGCTCGGCTTCAAAAATTTCAGCAATGGGTTCTCTGCCCGGTTGTTCGGTGGGCGTGTCCATGGTGGGTGTGCACCACAGTGGGGGCGTTTTTGCCTTTCCCAAGCTCTGGAGACTTTCCTCGAGCCTCTGTGAGGGAAAAAAACCTGCTTCCCTCATGCTCCGGAAGCGCCAAAGAGTTTAAAGACAGGTAAGGCGTGCGGGCAGGCGAGTGGTCCTTCCGGAGCACCGTACCGGAACGATATCCGATGCTCGGGGCAGGCTCTGGTACGCCCATACCGGGGCTCACCGCCAGCAACCCACCACTGCCTAGCAGGCAAGCACTTAAATATGTGCCAACAGGGGTTGCAGCTGCTGAAAAAGCCAAGACTCTTCTGGGTTGCATTAACAGAGAGATAGAATCGAGATCACATGAAGTGTTAGTCTCGCTTTATAAGGCCTTGGTAAGGCCACACTTGGAATACGGCATCCAGTTTTGGTCGCCATGATACAAACAAGATGTGGCGACTCTAGGAAAGAGTGCAGAGAGGAGCAACGAAGAGGATAAGGAGCCTGGAGGATAAACCGTACAATGAAAAATTGAGGAAATAGGAGATGTCTAGTCCAGTGAGGGCAAACATTTTAATTTAATTTAATTTAATTTAATTTTTTAATTTAATTTAATTTTATTAAATTTATAGACTGCCCCCTCTCCCCAAAGGGACTCGGGGCGGTGTACAGACCACAGTAAAAACAATATACAAAAATTAAATATTTTTAGAAACCCATAAAAACAGATTAAATAATAGGCTGTACAGTATAGTTAAAAATTAAAACAACCTAAAAACCTACCCCTAAAAATTTAGAAAAACAGGCTAGAGAGACACAAAACTACAGTTAGGCCAGGCCAGCTAAGTTGAACAGGTGGGTCTTGAGTTTCTTACGGAAGGAGCGGAGATCAGTAGTTGTTCTAATATCGGGGGGGAGGTCATTCCAGAGGGTTTTCAGCACCAAGGGCCCATACTGGAATGCGTGTGCATGCACGCATGCCAGAGCACCAGAAAACCAAAGACCAGCTGGATGGCGCATGCATGCCTGTGTTTTGGCCATTTTTGGCCATTTTTCAGGCCATTTCCTGGGCTGTTTTCAGGCAGTTTTTCAGGCCATTTTCAGGCCAAAAATGACTTGAAAATGGCATGAAAAACAGCCTGTTTTGGCCTGGAAAGACCATCTGGAAACCAGAAGAGCAGCTGGTGATGGCACGCATGCCCAGAGAGAGGGCTGTGCATGCCACCTCTGGCACGCGTGCCTTAGGTTTGCCATCACGGGTCTAGTCTAACAAAGAGAAGGACACTAGGGGCAACATGATAGCAGTTTTACAGTACTTGAGGAGCTGCTACAGAGGGGACAGGCTTGCTCTCTTCTCCAAAGCACCAGGGGATGGGACAAAAAGCAATGGAGGGAAACGTATGAAGGAGAGAACCAACCTAGAATCAAAGAGAGATTTCACGACAGAGAGAACAATTAACCAGTGGAAGAGCTTGTCTCCAGAAGCTGTGGGTCCTCCATCACTGGAGATTTCCAAGAAGAGATTGGGCAACCATTTGTCTGGAATGGTGTAGCGCAGTGTTGGCGAATCTTTTCAGCACTAAGTGCCGATACGGGAGTGGGCATGCGTGGGCATGCCAGGACCCAGAAGAGCAGCAGCCTAATTCGCATGCACGCACCAGGAAGATGATCTTCCAGTTTCCGGCTGCACATGCACACCAGCCAGCTGGTCTTCACGCATGTACGTATGTGTGCCAGAAATTGAAATACCAATTGGCCGGTGCGCATCAGAGGTGGGTTCCTGCCACTTCTAACCTCTTCTATAGAAGAGCTTCCACAAATCTACCGTGCTGTTTAGAACCGGTTCCAGCTCCCTCCCCCTGCCCATCCGCACATCATCAAGATGAAGAGCGAGAGGAGGAATTCTGGGAGTTGAAGTCCACAAGTCTTAAAACTGTCAAGTTTGAACACCCCTGGGGTTTTTTTTCCCTAAAGGGTTAGGGGTGCAACGGTCTTGTAACTTGACAGCTTTAAGACTTGCACACTTCAATGCCAGATTTCCTGAGCCAACATGACTGGAGGAGGAATTCTGGGAGTTGAAGTCCACAAGTCTTAAATCAGTCAAGTTTGAACACCCCTGGGTTTTTTTTTAAAGGGTTAGGGGTGCGAGGGTCTTGTAACTTGGCAGCTTTAAGACTTGTGTGCTTCAAATGCCAGAGTTCCTGAGCCAATACTTTGGTTGCTAAGCAAGAAAGTTGTTAAGTGAGTTTCACCACATTTTATAAGTTGGCCACGCCCACCCAGTCGCATGACTGCTAAGCCACTCCCACCCAGTCACATGGCCAGCAAGCCATTCCCACCCAGTCACATGACTGGCAAGCCACTCCCACAAAGCAGGCCACACCTACAGAAGAGGTTATAAAATTTTTGAAACCCACCACTGGTGCGCATGTACGTGCCAGAAACTGGAAGATCATCTTCCCAGGTTGCACATGTGCACTGGGTGGCTGCTCTTCTAGTTTCCACAACTCCCATGCATGTGAAGACCAGCTGGCAGGCGCACATGAGCCCGGAAGAGCAACAGGTGATGGCTCGTGTGTCCTGAGAGATGGCTCTGCGTGCAACTTCCGGCCCGCGTGCCATAGGTTCGCCATCACGGGTGTAGCATCTCCTGCACAAGCAGGGGGTTGGAGTAGAAGACCTCGAGGTGCCCTTCCAACTCTACTATTCGGTGTTCTATGTGCCTAAAATATGCTTGCATTATTAAAACATTCTTTAGGTCCCTCAGCAGAGCATTTGCAAGCCTTTCTGAAAGCCCACCAGAGATGCGTCCATCTTGTATCTCACACATAGGTAGCATGTTCAAAAGATCAGGTCAAGCGACCAAGACAATGCAGGAGCCTCATTGCCGTTGGTCAACCATTTGAAGGCTGGGTTCCCCAAAGGTCTTATGGAAATCATGCCTCTTCTCTGGTGCATTTATAAGACTTTCCTTAAATGATGGGAGGTAATTCAATCACTGAGAGAGAATTGGCCAGAAACCTCTTAGGTTTCACCTGGAAATTAAACCATGACGATCCTGCTGATTAGAATTCAGTTTGAAAGCTGTCTCCTGCCTTACAGACGTGATGGACTAAACCCCCATATAATCTTAAGAGAGTCGGAAAGGACCTCGGAGGTCTTCTAGTCCAACCCACCTACCTAGGCAGCAAACCCTATATCATTTCAGACAAATGGCTATCCAACATCTTCTTAAAGACTTCCAGTGTTGGGGCAGTCACAACTTCTGGAGGTAAGTTCCACTGATGAATTGTTCTAATTGTCAGGAAATGTCTTCTTAATTCTAAGTTGCTTCTCTCCTTGATTAGTTTCCACCTGTTGCTTCTTGTCCTGCCTTCAGGTGCCATGGAGAATAGTTTGACTCCCTCTTCTTTGTGGCAACCCCTGAGATATTGTAACACTGCTATCATGTCTCCCCTGGTCCTTCTTTCCATTAAACTAGACATATCCAGTTACTGCAACCGTTCTTCATATGTTTTACTCTCCAGTCCCCTAATCATCTTTGTTGCTCTTCTCTGCACTCTTTCTAGACTCTCCACATCTTTTTTACATCATGGCACCCAGAACTGAATGCAGTATTCCAAAGTGTGCTCTTACTAAGGGTTTATAAAATGGCACTGACACTTTCACCTGATTAGTAGCCATTAGTAACAATTCACGTTGTTGATCTTCAGCCTGACTTTCCAAATAGTTGTTGTGGCCTGCAACAAAGCTGGCAGCAACTTGGACAGTGAGGAGGTTGGTGAGGAACATGGGCCAGTCCTGGAGTCTGGGGGAGGCTCTGATGAAGGCTGTGTGTTGGAGGCAGAGATGCGGCCAGAGCCCTCTGACAGTTATCAGCTGCCTTCAGAGTCAGACATCAGTGAGGCAGACAAACAGCTGGAGCCTGTTCCCAGTATCCGCATGCGCAGAGTTGCCAGATGAAAGGAACAGCTAAAGAACAGGGGTCGACTTGGGAGTAAGGCCACAGGTGGACAGTGAATGGCCCCTCCCAGAGGGAATAAAGAGGAGCAAAAGGGGAGTGGAGTTTGCGGGAGACAATTAGTTCACTTAATTGGTTCGTGACTCTCCGGTACTCCTTGCCAAGTTTTGCAGATGTCAGCCTGGCAGCTCTCCAAGCCAGATAAGGTCTGTGACTGAAAATCCTCCCTGGAAAGACTTTGCTGGAGCAAAATTCACAGTAAATTAATAAAAGGGTTTTTTGCCTGGACCAGGAGTTTGATTCATGCTCTTGGGAAGCCTCGGTCAGAACAGAAATTCTAAACCCACAGAATTCTGCCTTCAAGAAGTATTGTGGTCAAATACATCGGACGATTAGCAATTTCAGGGATCCTAGATAAGTCTTATTTTGAGCCGAGTTCTGGTCCTCGTACAGCTGCTCAGTCATTTTTAATCTCTTCCAATATATCAGGTAGAACAAAATTCCTCCTCCTCATTTGGCAAAAGACTCAAATCTGCTGATCTTAATATTTTCTCCGCATTCGATTCTGAGTCATCCTTTATATTCCCAAGCAGGAGAGCAGACTATTTATACTGTGGACTAGTAATTAGAAACATCATTTGGGCTGCACCTAAAGAAGGAAAATCTGTAGCATTGCAGCAGGTAATTTTATGAGGACTGCTGGAAGAAAATGATGGATGGCTCTGACAGGAAATGCAAGTATTAATTAGCAAATTAATTAAGTCCCTCCTCGAAACTCTGAAGAGAAAAGCTCCAAACTAACATCTTTCCCAATTCTCAAAGCCGCTCGATTCTTTCCAATGAATAAAAACAAATATTTTCTTTCAGGAGATCAATTTTATTAGACTTTGGCTTGGCAAAGATTTTATTTTCTCTAATGAAACGGAAAGAAGGCCGCCAAGTCAATTGTGAATTGGGTTTGGACTACAGCAAGTCCTCAACTTAGAACCGTCATTGAGCTTAGAATTAAGGCCAGTTGTTAAGCAGGGCCCAATGGGACCGGGCCTGATTTTACCACCATTTTTGTGGTGGTTGTTAAGTGAATCGCTTGGTCACTAAGTGAATCTGTTGACTGCAATGGGCTTTTTTTGTTGGAAATTGGAAGTAAATTCTGGTTTGGGGCAAAATTTTTTTTGCAATTGTTAGAACTTTGGATCAGTGTATAAGAAGCCTTGTGGAGTGCCATTGTGAGTGACTGGTCATAAATTGAGGACTATCTATTTGTATGACCCAGTTCTTGTCCAAATCCTTCAAAAAAATCACAGGGGGCATTATGGGATTTCCTTTAATTCCTGTATTACTGTTTATTGAACCACGGTGGCGCGGTGGTTAGAGTGCAGTACTGCACTGCGACTTCTGCTGACTGCCGGCTGCTTGCAATTTGGCAGTTCGAATCCCACCACGCTCAAGGTTGACTCAGCCTTCCATCGTTACGAGGTGGGTAAAATGAGATTGGTCTTACTAAAGCTTTATAGAGTGGTATTAGTACCACCTTCGATCTTGATTGTATCCTTCTCTTAATCCAGTTTAGGATTGCATTGGCAGTTTTTGGCTGCCGCCGCACACTGCTGACTCATATTTAACTGGTTGTCCACTAAGACTCCAAGATCCCTCTCACAGTCACTGCTACTAAGCCTGGTTTTCACCCAATCTATATGTGTACTTTTGGTTTTTCTAAATGTTAGACTTTACTTTTCTCTACGTTGAATTTCATTTTGTTAGACAAATTTCATTTTGTTAAACAAACAGTCTCTGCAGCCATTGTGGGGTAGATGTCTACAAAAGCCATATATTTTGTCTGTGTGCATATTTACATACATGCGCCATAGAACAAGTTATAATACATTTTGGGAACTGTATCTTGTAATGCAGAGAAATCTGAGTCATAATCCTGACAAATGAAGTTCCAGTGAGCGTAATTCAAATTATGCCATATATTTTGCATTTGCTTGATGCGGGACAGATTAGTGCAAATTGAATTTCATGCTCAGGGCAATGCATTCCTTATTTATAGGAATTGTAAACACCATTAAGATGATATGTATGTAAAAGTTATTGACACTTTAAGTATACGGAAACTGCAGTAATGTTCTATTATTTAAGAAGTGTAACTAGTCACTGGAAGGAAACTTTGGGAACATGTTATAGTAAATGTGATGTGTGATTTGGGAAGAAGATAAGTAGAGTATTCTCCATGGTCAACATCTGTTGTATTAAAAATAAAACTGCGGGTGTGAAATATTTAACTTTTGTGCTGTTTTTTTTTTAAGCGTGCCAAAGCACGAACAATCTCCAAGATGTTTATTTAGTGAAAACTTTAATTGAAACTCTGGTTTTCAAATGAATACACTTGTGGTCTTACTTCAACAATATCAGGCACTAAGAATCAGGACCATATGTTAAGTTCCATTTAAGTGGATTTATTGCTCATACCTATGCACAAACTAACAATCAAGTAGTGGTAGTAGTAGCCACTGACCATCTCCTTTTCCTCCTCCTCCTCCTCCCCCTCTCCTTCCTGCTGTCAGGGTTCCAAGGAACACCCCCAATGAAAGAAGACTCCGAGACTCAAAGTTACTCAAAATTCCATTTTATTAGAGATGTCATATTGGCACATCTGGGAAAATCCAAATCTGAAAGTTTCCAGGTTTTCCCCACCTAAACCAAAGTTCAAGTCCCTGCTCAGCACCCACCTGTCCATCACATGATGCAATCAGGCACCATCCCAACTGGAGATGCCTCCCAGTCACACCCTTCCAGGTGCAGGGCAAGATGTCCTTTACTCTCTGAGAAAGGAATGTATCTCCCATACTCCATGTAATCCCCCCTCCCATTTTCCCACAGCACTAAATGTGGCAGGCCGGAAGGCCCAATGCAAAAGATGGCTTCCAAGCCTGACACCTACCTACCTACCTACCTACCTACCTACCTACCTACCTACCTACCTACCTACCTACCTACCTACCTACCAACCTTCCTTCCTTCCTTCCTTCCTTCCTTCCTTCCTTCCTTCCTTCCTTCCTCCCTTCCCTTCCCTTCCCTTCCCTCACAACTGATCTGCACGATTGTTGGAACCATTCCCCCCCCCCTTTTAAAGCATTTTTTTACTACCGGTTCCAGCGAATAGGTAGTAAAAATGCTTTAAAAAGTGAAAAAAAGATTACATGACAATCAGCTGTGCCACTGGAATAGGAAAGAATAGAATGGAGTAGAATACAATCAAATAGAATAGAAATAGAATAGAAATAGAATAAAATAGAAAAGAAATCGAATAGAAATGAATAGAAATTGAAATAAATAGAAATCAAATAGAAATAGAATGGAAATGAATAGAAATTGAATAGAAACAGAATCGAATAGAATTAGAATAGAAATTGAATAGAAATAGAATCAAATAGAATAGAAATAAAAATGAATAGAAATAGAATAGAAATGAATAGAAAGAGAACAGAATAGAAATTGAGTAGAACAGAAATAGAATAGAATAGAAATGAATAAAAATAAAATAGAATAGAAATGAATAGAATAGAAATGAATAGAATAGAAATAGAATAGAATTAGAAACAGAATAGAATTAGAATAGAAATAGAATAGAATAGAAATAGAATCAAATAGAATAGAAATAGTATAGAAATGAATAGAAATAGAATAGAAATGAATAGAATTAGAAATATAATAGAATTAGAATAGAAATAGAATAGAATAGATAGAAATAGAAATAGAATAACAGATTAGCTTCCATCCATTGTTTCTAGTCTTGCCTTTCAGGTTTTGGAGAATAAGTTGACCTCCTCTTCTTTGAAAGATGATCTGATCGATGCTCAGGGTCTTTTCTTCTTCATAGAGAATCGAGAAACGTGCTTTAAAATGTAGCTGAAGGTCCCTGGGCCTCATTTTCAAAGAAACATCCTTTAGGTTGCCTTAGAAACTTATCTCTGCCCTTCCCCCTCCTCCTTTACCTTAACCCACAAAACGTCCCAATAAATCTCTCTCATTTATTGATAAATGGCCACTGTTTGGGAGTGTCATTGACAGAAGAAAAAGTTCCGCTCTTGAAAAATTGCTTCGCAAACCTGGTTGCCTCTCCATGCCGCCTCCCTTATTTCCTCCTTTTTCTCTCTGGCCTGTAAAGTGTCACCTTGTGTAACGTGAACTGGATATCCAGCTTCCCAATTGTGAGGGTTTTTGTGTTGTTGGTTGTTGTCGTTGTTTTTTGCACAAGGCTTAAATTGGCTCCGAGTGCTTGTGTTATTTATATCGGCACCTGGTATTACAATGGAGAACAGAAGGTGGCTGCCACAGCGCCTGCTTTTCATCCTAATTGATACCGTTTGCAACAAGACCGCTAAACTCTTTGGTGGAAGGTTATAAGGACAAGAGTTGCCTGGATCTGTCTTCTATGGTCTCGGTCAGTCATGTATGTGAAGAGCATCCAAAAAAAAAATTACTAAAGGAAGAAACAGTACAGGTAGCCCTTGATTTACAAACGTTTATTCAGTGACTGTTCAAAGCAGGGCTGAAATTCAGGAGGTTCTGACAAGTTCTGGAGAACTGGTAGCAGAAGTTTTCAGTAGTTCAGAGAACCGGCGAATACCACCTCTGGCAAGCCCCAGAGTGAGGAGGGAATGGAGATTTTGCAGTATCCTTCCCCTGGAGTGGGGTGGGAATGGAGATTTTGCAGTATCCTTCCCCTGGAGTGTGGAGGGAATGAAGATTTTGCAGTATCCTTCCCCTGGAGTGTGGAGGGAATGGGGATTTTGCAGTATCCTTCCCCTGGAGTGAGGAGGGAATGGAGATTTTGCAGTATCCTTCCCCTGGAGTGTGGAGGGAATGGAGATTTTGCAGTATCCTTCCCCTGGAGTGTGGAGGGAATGGAGATTTTGCAGTATCCTTCCCCTGGAGTGTGGAGGGAATGGAGATTTTGCAGTATCCTTCCCCTGGAGTGAGGAGGGAATGGAGATTTTACAGTATCCCTCCCCTGGAGTGAGGAGGGAATGGAGATTTTGCAGTATCCTTCCCCTGGAGTGTGGAGGGAATGGAGATTTTGCAGTATCCTTTCCCTGGAGTGGGGTGGGAATGGAGATTTTACAGTATCCCTCCCCTGGAGTGAGGAGGGAATGGAGATTTTACAGTATCCTTCCCCTGGAGTGGAGAAGGAATGGAGATTTTGCAGTATCCTTTCCATGGCGTGAGGAGGGAATGGAGATTTTGCAGTATCCTTCCCCTGGAGTGTGGAGGAAATGGAGATTTTGCAGTATCCTTCCCCTGGAGTGAGGAGGGAATGGAGATTTTACAGTATCCTTCCCTGGAGTGGAGAAGGAATGGAGATTTTGCAGTATCCTTTCCATGGCGTGAGGAGGGAATGGAGATTTTACAGTATCCTTCCCCTGGAGTGAGGAGGGAATTGAGATTTTACAGTATCCTCCCCCTGGAGTGAGGAGGGAATGGAGATTTTACAGTATCCTTCCCCTGGACTGTGGAGGGAATGGAGATTTTGCAGTATCCTTCCCCTGGAGTGAGGAGGGAATGGAGATTTTACAGTATCCCTCCCCTGGAATGGGGTGGGAATGGAGATTTTACAGTATCCCTCCCCTGGAGTGAGGAGGGAATGGAGATTTTGCAGTATCCTTCCCCTGGAGTGTGGAGGGAATGGAGATTTTGCAGTATCCTTCCCCTGGAGTGGGGAGGGAATGGGGATTTTGCAGTATCCTTCCCATGGAGTGAGAAGGAATGGAGATTTTGCAGTATCCTTCCCCTGGAGTGGGGAAGGAATGGAGATTTTGCAGTATCCTTTCCATGGCGTGAGGAGGGAATGGAGATTTTACAGTATCCTTCCCCTGGAGTGGGGAGGGAATGGAGATTTTACAGTATCCTTCCCTGGAGTGGAGAAGGAATGGAGATTTTGCAGTATCCTTTCCATGGCGTGAGGAGGGAATGGAGATTTTACAGTATCCTTCCCCTGGAGTGGGGAGGGAATTGAGATTTTATAGTATCCTCCCCCTGGAGTGAGGAGGGAATGGAGATTTTACAGTATCCTTCCCCTGGACTGTGGAGGGAATGGAGATTTTGCAGTATCCTTCCCCTGGAGTGAGGAGGGAATGGAGATTTTACAGTATCCTTCCCCTTCCATGCCCACCAAACCATACCCACAGAACCAGTAGTAAAAAAATAATGAATTTCACCACTGGTTCAAAGCTACAATAGCGCTGAAAATGTAGAATAACAACAGTTGGAAGGGGCCTTGGAGGTCTTCTAGTCCAACCCCCTGCTCAGACAGGAAATCCTAAACCACGATGGTGAACCTTTTTTGGCTCGCGTGCCATAAGCAGGGGGAGCTCAGTGGGGTCGTGAGTAGGTGTGCCGCACCCATAACGCAATGTGTGACACCCCCCCCCCCGTGTGCATGCACACATGACAGGCACTCCCCCCATTTTTGCATGCTTTTTTCACACTCCCCAGGCTCCAGAGGCTTTATAAGAGCTTGGGGAGGACGAAAACAGCCTCCCCTGCCCCCCCGGAGGCTCTCCAGATCTTCAGGAGCTTCCCTGCAGCATCCGGAAGGCAAAAAGCGACCCTATGAGGAAACCGGAAGTCACTTCTGGGTTGCTTCTAGGGCCATTTTTAGCCCTCTGGAGCATTCAGGAGCCCTCAGGAGTCTTCCCTGAAGGCTCCGGAGGACTAAAAACAGCCCTACGAGCAACCAGCCCTATGAGCAAACTGGAAGTCCGTTCCCGAACTTCCGGTTTGCCCTACAGGGCCAATTTTTTGCGCTCCGGAGGATTCAGGCAAGCTCCTGAAGCCTCCTTAGGGCCTCCAGGGGGCCCGGGGGAGGCTGGTTTCACCCTCCCCAGGCTTCTATAAAGCCTCTGGAGCCTGGGGAGGGAGGAAAATGGCTTTAAAAAAAAGGCTGAACTCAGCTGGCCAGCTTGCGTATGCGCGCTGGCCAGCTGACAGGGCAACACGCATGTCATAGGTTCGCCATCCCGGCCGTACTCCACTTCAGACAAATGGTCGCCCAATCTCTTCTTAAAAACCTCCAGTGTTGGGTCATTCACAACTTCAGGAGGCAAGTCGTTCCACTGATTAATTGTTCTAACTATCAGGAAAATTCTCCCTAATTCTAGGTTGTTTCTCTCCTTGATTAATTTCCACCCATTGCTTCTTGTCTTATTCTCAGGTGCTTTGGAGAATAGTTTGACCCCCCTCTTCTTTGTGGCAGCCCCACAAATATTGGAACAATGCTATCATGCTATCCCTGGTCCTTCTTTTCATTAAACTAGACATATCCAATTCCAGCAGCCTTTCTTTATATTGCTTTATCCCCCAGTCTCCTAATCATCTTCAGACAGGGGAGAGCTATCTAGGATATCATCTCAGTCTTGGGAGAGATAAAGAATAGCTAACCTCCCCTTAACTCCACTTCCTATTCTATACAATACAATACAATACAATAGTAGAGTTGGAAGGAACCTTGGAGGTCTTCTAGTCCAACCCCCTGCCTAGGCAGGAAACCCTATACCGTTTCAGACAAATGGCTATCCAACATCTTCTTAAAGACTTCCAGTGTTGGGGCATTCACAACTTCTGGAGGCAACTTCTGTTCCACTGATTCATTGTTCTAACTGTCAGGAAGTTTTTCCTCAGTTCTAAGTTGCTTCTCTCCTTGATTAGTTTCCACCCATTGCTTCTTGTTCTGTCCTCAGGTGCCTTGGAGAATAGCTTGACTCCCTCTTCTTTGTGGCAACCCCTGAGATATTGGAACACTGCTATCATGTCTCCCTTAGTCCTTCTTTCTCTTAAGCTAAACATACCCAGTTCCTGCAACCGTTCTTCATATGTTTTAGTCTCCAGTCCCCTAATCCTCTTTCTTGCTCTTCTTTGCACTCTTTCTAGAGTCTGATTAATATTCCCATGATACATCATTACAGAAGAATTAACCCAACTCTCCCCCTCCCCCAATAGATAAAAGACTCAAACCCATCGGTTACACCCAATGTTAAAGTGGATGGGACAAGGGAGATGAGCTCATCATGGCACTTGAAACCAAGCTCTGCTTGTTCTTCCTATGAGTCACCATATCAGCAGGTCCTCCAGACAGTAGAGTTGGGCGTGCAACTTTGCAAAGCTCATTCTGAGAAAACCCAACAGTTTGCAGACCCATTCTTACGATCTTACATTTCTTGGTGTCCCACCCAACCCTAAAATTAGCTGCATCAGAAGCTATCGTCCTAATTTATTTATTTGTTTGTCGAACATGTACAAGATAACCAGTATAGGTATGAACATAAACATGAGCAAAGGAAGTACCTACAGATGAAAGGGAACAGTAGGGCAGGGATGGAAGGCACGCTGGTGCGCTTATGCACGCCCCCTTTACGGACCCCTTAGGAATGGGGTGAGGTCCACGGTAGACAGTTTGAGGTTGAAGCTGTAGGGGTTTGAGGCTGTAATAATGGAGTTGGGTAGAGCATTCCAGGCATTGACCGCTCTGTTGCTGACGCTGTATTTTCTGCAACTGGGTTTGTATCGGTTGTTTGCCCGTGTATTATTGCGGTTGAAGCTGAAGAACCCGTTGGCAGGCAAGAAGTTGTAGCAGACAATTTTGTGTACTGTGCTTAGAATCTTGTATCTCTGATACAAGATCACGTGAAGTGTTAATACTACTTTATAATGCCTTGGTAAGGCCACACTTGGAATACTGCATTCAGTTCTGGTCGCCACGATGTAAAAAAGATGTGGAGACTCTAGAAAGAGTGCAGAGAAGAGCAACAAAGATGATTAGGGGACTGGAGACTAAAACATATGAAGAACGGTTGCAGGAACTGGGTATGTTTAGCTTAAGAGAAAGAAGGACTAGGGGAGACATGATAGCAGTGTTCCAATATCTCAGGGGTTGCCACAAAGAAGAGGGAGTCAAACTATTCTCCAAGGCACCTGAGGGTAGAACAAGAAGCAATGGGTGGAAACTAATCAAGGAGAGAAGCAACCTAGAACTGAGGAGAAATTTCCTGACAGTTAGAACAATTAATCAGTGGAACAGCTTGCCTCCAGAAGTTGTGAATGCCCCAACACTGGAAGTCTTTAAGAAGATGTTGGATAGCCATCTGTCTGAAACGGTATAGGGTTTCCTGCCTAGGCAGAGGGTTGGACTAGAAGGCCTCTAAGGTCCCTTCCAACTCTACTATAGTATTGTATTGTATTGATGGCACAAGGAAGCCAAGAGAGAAAGTTCAGAGAAAATAGTCTTCCAATGCACATATCTAGGATTAGTGGAGACCTCTTCTGACCCTCTTTCCTAAGTTTTCACAGACTCAGGATTAACCTCCCTAGCCTCAAAAAAACAACAATGCTTTAGAATTATATGTAGCTTATTCTTCTAGGGAGAAGCACCAAGCAGAATTCTTCTTGACGGTCATTCTGATTTTTAAAATAAATAAGAGGTAGCTAAGGAATAGAATAGAATAACAGAGTTGGAAGGGACCTTGTAGGTCATCCAGTCCAACCCTCTGCTCAAGCAGGAGACCCTACACCATTTTTGACAGTCCAGTCTCTTTTTGAAAGCTTCCAGGGATGAAGCCCCCACAACTTCTGAAGGCAACTTCTGTGCCAAGGGTTGATTGTTCCCACTGTCAGAAACTTTCTCCCTATTTTCAGGTTGAATCTCTCCTTGATCCGTTTCCATCCATTATTCCTTGTCTGGCCTTCAGGTGCTTTAGCAAACAGCTTGACTCCCTCCTCTCTGTGGCAGCCCCTCAAATATTGGAAGACTGCTCTCATGTCTCCCCTGGTCCTTCTCTTTTCACTAAACTAGCCATGCCCAGTTCCTGCTACCGTTCATTGTATGTTTTAGCCTCCAGTCCCCTAATCCTCTTTTTTGCTCTTCTCTGCACTCTTTCTTGAGTCTCCACATCTTTTTTATAGTGTGGTGACCAAAACTGGATGCAGTACTCTGGGTGTGGCCTTACTAAGACTTTATAGAGTGGTATTAGTACCTTCCTTGATCTTGATTGTATCCCTCTGTTAATGCAAATTAGGATTGTGTTGGCTTTCTTGGCTGTTTTCTTGGAAAATAGCTTGACCCCTTCCTCTCTGTGGGAGCCCCTCAAATACTGGACCACTGCTATCATGTCTCCCCTGGTCCTTCTCTTCACTAGACTAGACATATCGAATTCCAGCAACCATTCTTTACGTGTTTTAGCCTCCAGTCCCCAAACCAACTTTGTTGCTCTTCTCTGCACCCTTTCGAGAGTCTTTTTTTGTAGTGTGGGGACATGACTTTTCCTTAAACCTGTAAAAATGCAGCAATTTTGCAAATCATAAATCGGCATTCTTCCTGAGAAAACAACCTTGCACATCCAACGAACTAAAAGCTAGAAAGTGAAGAACACAGCAGTGAACTGAATCAGCTCAAACGCGATCAGAGTTTGTGGGTTTCCCACAGGGACCAAGACGGCGAATACAAGGAAGCAGCGAGAATGGTCTCTTACTTACTTGATCTAACTTGATCTAGCCCAGTGCTTCTCAATTATTTTCTGTCATGCCCACCCCCAGGAAGAAGAAAACATTTCGCACGCCCCCCCCGCGACTGTAAATAGTATCATTTGTCTATAAAATTGTTATAAGTACACCTCTGCATAACACTGTATCCTTATTAACGTATAAGAGAATAAAAAAAGAAAGAAATGTGGATCAATTTACCACAAAGAATAGCTTTATTAACTGTAGCAGAAGAGAGAGAGAGAGAGAGAGAGAGAGAGAGAGAGAGAGAGAGAGAGAGAGAGAGATTATATCTCTCTGAATAAATATTCAGAAGAATCTATCCACTATAGATGATTGCTCTTTGCAGAATTACTATAGCTTTGTGTCCAAGCGTAGTTAGTTTAGCACTGTTTTGATAAGGCCTAAAAAGTGGAACTTGAATACGCTTAGGATTGTAGATATAAAACAAAGGGAAAAGAATGAACTTTCAGTTTTGTTCAAATAGTTACATATGCTCTGATAGAAAGACATTACCACTTTCAAGGACAAAGTTCTCTGGCTTCCAAACTCCAAAACTCGGCTGCTGAGTCTTCCAGCAGCGGTGGCTCTAGGAGGGTGCTTTATGGTTGTGGGCTGGCTGCTGGAAGACTCTCTGTCTGGAAGACTCTATATCCAAAAGACTCTCTGTCCAGCAGCCAGCCCACAACCATAGAACGCACTCCTAGAGCAGCCACTGCTGGAAGACTCGGCAGCCGAGTTTTGAAGTTTGGAAGGCGGAGAAGAAGTTATGCTCGTGAGCGTGGTCACCTCATGGCAGCTTCGCTCCTGACAGTCAAACGAGGTCGAACGAGCCCCCCTTTACAGATCCTCGCGCCCCCCCTGGGGGGCGCGCCCCACTATTTGAGAAGCACTGATCTAGCCTAACATAAATTGTCTGCACTTACGTTCTTAGGGGATCCACAAAAGACAGATTCTAATTGAAGTCTGGAAGAATTAGAACGAGAAGGTAGGCAAAGGGATGTAAGCAAATCCAGGGGTGAAATGCTACCTGTTCGGGCCGGTTCACCTGAGCAGGTAGTAAAAAATGCTACCGTTGGCCTGAACTGGTAGTAAAAAACTGTTTAACAAAGTAAAAAAAAAAAGTTCCGACGATCAGCTATTCTGCGCAATGGTGGGAACTTTTTAAAAACTTTCTTTTAGCATTTGGGTTCCGTTTTTATTCCCAGGAGGCTTCCCTCAGGCCTGCTAGGCCAAAAACTGGGGGGTGGGGGTGCTGTTAAGAAAGAAAGAAAGAAAGAAAGAAAGAAAGAAAGAAAGAAAGAAAGAAAGAAAGAAAGAAGAAAGAAAGAAAGAAAGAAAGAAAGAAAGAAAGAAAGAAAGAAGGAAGAGAGAGGGAGGGAAAAAGGAGAGGGAGGAAGGACCACAAACCTGGCACTAGATGCAGCTTCAGAGGAAAGCTTGAAAGAGCACAGCAATCCAGGGGAAGCGACCTGGAGGTCATCTAGTCCAACCCCCTGCTCCAGCAGGATATTGTTAAAGTGAGTTTCTGTATTTTGACACCCCAGTCACATGACTACATAGCCACGCCCACCCAGTCACATGACCACCACCACCAAGCCACTCCCACAGAACCGGTAGGAAAACTTTTTAGATTTCACCACTGAGCAAATCCATCATTTCTCAAATTAGTCACTTTATTGCAAGGAAGTGAAGCAAACTTTTAGTGTTATTGGTTCTCTAAGACATTATTTTTCTAGAAAACTTTTTCAGAGCCTGCATATTCCAGGAGTTGGTGAAGTCCAGGCTGCTGGCCTTTAGAGGCCGAGACAAATTTCCCATCAATCCTCAAACGCAGTTCCCTAATCCAGAAAATGCCTCCCACCTAAGATATAGAAATGGGCAGAATGCCTAGAACACAGACAGGTTCTTAAGATCTTGGCTAGAACCTGATGCAATGCACTAATGTGTAGCTCTTAATGCAATTGCACTTAAAGACTCTCATTTCAATAGTCAAGATTAAACACATGAAATATAAGACTCTATTCAGTTCTTGGCACATTTGCTTCTTGGGAAGATAAGAAAAATCTGGGATAGAAAACTTGACCACCAGATGGCTTTGTGACTGACCAACTGCACTCAAGGCATGGTTTTCCCAGTTGCAATCCATGGCTGTGAAAGTTGGACCATAAGGAAGGCTGAGCGCCAAAGAATGGAGGCCTTGGAGCTACGGTGCTGGAGAATACTCCTGTGAGTCCCTTGGACTGCAAGGCGATCCAACCGGTCAGTCCTAGAGGAGATCAAACTTGACTGCTCTTTAGAAAGCCAGATCCTGAAGAGGAAACTCAAATATTTTGGCCACCTAATGAGAAGGAAGAAGGACTCACTGGAGAAGAGCCTCATGGTGGGAAAGATTGAGGGCAAAAGAAGAAGGGGACGACAAGAGGATAAGGTGGCTTGATGGAATCACCAAAGCAGTAGGCATGAGCTTAAATGGACTCCTGAGGATGGTAGAGAATAGGAAGGCCTGGAGGAACATTATCCATGGAGTCGCAATGGGTCGGACACGACTTTGCAACGAACAACAATAACAACAACTTCTTTCTCACTAACAGAGAGGAAATGATAGAAGGTGTTGAAGCCATAGGAACCCTGGGGGCAAGTGACCATGCAATATTGGAATTCAACATTATCCAAAAACAAGTAGTAGAACAAAGTCAAACTGGAATTTTGGACTTTAAGAAAGCTAATTTCAATAAACTTAGAAAGAGCTTGGGAAAAATTCCATGGATGAGAATCCTCAAGGGGAAAACAACTCAAGAAGCTTGGGAAATTTTGAAAAATGAGATTAAAAAAGCCCAGTCTAGCACAATACCAATGAAAAGAAAAATAACAGCTCCCAAAAGAAACCAGTATGGCTGCATAAAGAACTATCTGACAAACTGAAAGACAAAAAAGGTAAGTATAAAAAGTGGAAGGAGGGGGACATAACTAAGGCAGAATATCAGCAAATAGCCCGAGCCTGTAAAGATGAAGTGAGGAAAGCTAAGGCTCACAATGAAGAAAGGCTTGCCACAAAAGTAAAAATTAACAAAAAAAGCTTCTTCCAACATATTAAAAACAAGAAAAAAGTTAAGGAAACAATTGGTCCATTGCTAGGAGAAAGTGGCAAGAAGGTGACAAGCAACAGGGAGAAAGCAGAACTATTTAACTCATGTTTTGCATCTGTCTTTACACAAAGGGATAAAACAGTTCAACCTATCAAAAGCAGCACCACAAAAATCAGATTAGGAACACAAATTGAAATAGGGAAGAAAATGGTAAGTGAGCACCTGTCTACCCTAGACGAGTTCAAATCACCAGGACCGGATGGATTACACCCCAGGGTTCTGAAGGAACTAGCAGATGAGATCTCAGAACCACTGAACTATATCTTTCAGAGATCCTGGAGCACCCAGGAACTACCAGAGGACTGGAAAAGAGCTGATGTGGTTCCCATCTTCAAAAAAAGGGAAAAATTAGATCCAGGAAACTACAGACCTATCAGCCTGACCTCAATACCAGGAAAGATTCTGGAAAAAATAATCAAGCAATGAATTTGCGAACACCTAGAAGCAAACAAAGTAATAGCCAAAAGCCAACATGGATTTGTCAAAAACAGATCATGCCAGACTAATCTTACTGCATTCTTTGACAAAGTGACAAAATTAGTGGACCAGAGGAATGCCGTTGACATAGTTTACTTGGACTTCAGTAAGGCATTTGATAAGGTAGACCATAACCTACTACTAGATAAGTAGAAGAATGTGGGTTAGACAGCATCACCACCAGATGGATTCATTTATTTATTTTATTTATTTATTATTCGTATTTATAGACCGCCCCCTCTCCCGAAAGGGACTCGTAACTGGCTGACCAACCTCACTCAACGTGTAGTCCTCAATGGAACTGCATCTACATGGAGGGAAGTATGGAGTGGAGTACCCCAAGGCTCTGTTTTAGGCCCAGTACTCTTCAACATCTTCATCAATGATTTGGATGAGGGAATAAATGGGGAACTCATCAAATTTGCAGATCACACCAAGCTGGCAGGAATAGCCAACACCCCAGAAGATAGGCTTAAGATACAGAAGGATTTTGACAAACTTGAACACTGGGCACTATCTAATAAAATGAAATTCAATGGTGAAAAGAGTAAGGTTCTACATTTAGGCAACAAAAACGGAATGCACAGGTACAGTATAGGTGGTACCGTGCTCAATAGTAGTAACTGTGAAAGGGATCTTGGAGTCCTAGTGAGCAACCATTTAAATATGAGCCAGCAGTGTGCAGCAACTGCCAAAAAAGCCAACACAGTCCTAGGCTGCATCAATAGAGGGATACAATCAAGATCACGTGAAGTGTTAATACCACTTTATAATGCCTTGGTAAGGACACACTTGGAATAATGCATTCAGTTCTGGTCGCCACGATGTAAAAAAGATGTGGAGACTCTAGAAAGAGTGCAGAGAAGAGCAACAAAGATGATTAGGGGACTGGAGACTAAAACATATGAAGAACGGTTGTAGGAACTAGGTATGTTTAGCTTAAGAGAAAGAAGGACTAGGGGAGACATGATAGCAGTGTTCCAGTATCTCAGGGGTTGCCACAAAGAAGAGGGAGTCAAACTATTCTCCAAGGCACCTGAGGGTAGAACAAGAAGCAATGGGTGGAAACTAATCAAGGAGAGAAGCAACTTAGAACTGAGGAGAAATTTCCTGACAGTTAGAACAATTAATCAGTGGAACAACTTGCCTCCAGAAGTTGTGAATGCCCCAACACTGGAAGTCTTTAAGAAGATGTTGGATAGCCATTTGTCTGAAACGGTATAGGGTTTCCTGCCTAGGCAGGGGGTTGGACTAGAAGACCTCCAAGGTCCCTTCCAACTCTTCTATTGTATTGTATTGTATTGTATTGTATTGCATTGCATTGCATTGCATTGCATTGCATTGTATTGTATTGTAACTGCCCTCAATGTGTAGCCCTCAATGGAACTACAGCTACATGGAGGAAGTATGCAGTGGGTACCCAAGTATCTACCTTAGACCTAGTGCTCTTTAATATCTTCATCGATGATTTAGGGAAGGTAATAGAAGAGGAGCTCATCAAATTTGCATATTACACTAAGCTGGCAGGAATACCCCAGAAAATAGGCTCTAGAAGGATCCTCATAGACTTAGACCCTAATGAAATTTAATGGTGAGAAAAATAAGGTTTTACACAGTGGTGAAACTCAATTTTTTTTTACTAATGGTTCTGTGGGTGTGGCTTGGTGAGCGTAGCAGGGGAAGGATACTGCAAAATCCCCATTCTCTCCCCACTCCTGGGAGAATGATATTGCAAAATCCCCATCCCCACTCCACTCTGGAGCCAGGCAGAGGGTATTTGCCAGTTCTCCAAACTACTCAAAATTTTTGCCGCCGGTTCTCCAGAACCTGTCAGAACCTGCTGCATTTCACCCCTGGCTTTAGGCAAGAAAAACCAAATGCCGGTTGCAGAAGTTGGAAAAGGATGTAGCTTTCTCCATGTCTTAAAAGAACACACACATTCTGGAACCCAGGTATAGAATAAGTGGTACCTGGCTCAACAGAAATAACTATGTGGGGGATTTAGGCGTCCTAGTGGCCACTTCTTAAATATCCCCACCCCCCATGCCTTCCTGTCTTTTTGGTTTTTAGTCTTTTATTTAATCTTGCTTATTTTTAACTGTCTAAAAACCTTTTTATCATGTTGTAAGATGCCTAGCGTGTCAGTGAGATGGATGGCATATAAACCAAGTCAAGTCAAGTTTAGCAGAGAAGCAGAGAAGAGCAACCAAGATGATGAGGGGACTGGAGGCTAAAACATATGAAGAACGGTTGCAGGAACTGGGAATGTCTAGTTTAATGAAAAGAAGGACTAGGGGAGACATGAGAGCAGTGTTTCAATATCTCAGGGGCTGCCACAAAGAAGAGGGAGTCAAGCTATTCTCTTGAGGGTAGAACAAGAAGCAATGGGTGGAAACTAATTAAGGAGAGAAGCAATCTAGAACAAAGGAATTTCCTCACAGTGAGAACAATCAATAAAGTGGAACAACTTGCCTCCAGAAGTTGCGAATGCTCCAACACTGGAAGTTTTTAATAAGATATTGGATAACCGTTTGTCTGAAGTACTGTAGAGTTTCCTACCTAAGCAGGGGGTTGGACTAGAAGACCTCCAAGGCAGGGGTGGGTTCCGGATTCTTCTACTGCCAGTTCGCTCAGGGATGCGTTTCAGGCATGTGCCGCTTGATGCAGGCATGCACAGTAGGTAAAAAATGAGATGGCGCTGTCTACACCGCCGCCCATAGAACAGGTTTGGGGGCATGGCCGGCCAAGTTACTACCTACTCAGCCAAACTAGTCCAAACTGGTAGGAACCTACATCTGCTCCAAGATCCCTTCCAACTCTGTTATTCTATTCTATTGTATAAGTCAAGTCAAGTCAAATCAATATGTATCTTTACAGTCCCCCCCCCCCAAATTATCAAATCATTTGGAGGGGGGTTCCAATGCTCTTGTGAAGTTTGCAAAAGATGACCTAATTAATTTACGAGCCTCGAGACAAAGTTCAAAAGAAGTCCAGTCATTTATTAGGAGCAACATTTTGGCCTGTTCTTCTACAGAGCCGAAACTGATTTCCGGTTAATGGTCTCTGCACTTTACCCCTGTGTCTCCCCTCCCCTCAGTCTGTGTCATAAATCATATTCTCCAACGAGGTGCTGCAGCAAGCTGTGAACTTTGCACCTCACACGCCTGCGGTAGAAATTTTGAGATCCGACTCTGGTTGAAGGTATGCATGGAATTCTCCCTCCCTTTTCCATGCCAACCTGATAATAGTCATGGAAACTCTTTACAAGTTGACAGCTCTACTAAACCAAGACCAAATAGAGTCAGGCAACGTAAAATTGGGTGAATGGTGAGTAACCCACCCTTAATTTTAATGAACTGGGTTCACCCCATCAAGCCACCATACGATTCGTTTGCCTGGATATCGCCCATTCTTTGAATACAACACCGGCGTTTTCTCAGTCCCGATTCAGGGTTTCAGAGGCTACACTGATTCATCTTTTCTGTCCTTATCTCTCCCCCCCCCAACCCCCAACGGCCTGGTTTGACTTTTCCCTTGCTGTGTTTGTGGTGGCGGTATCACAAAGGGTGCCGTATGATGCCAAGGCACTTTATTGAAGAGAAAACAAAGCCGGCAACTGGCAACGAAGCAGCGAGAACTGGGAGAAGATTATTATCTTCCAAGGTGAAGCCCTCTGTCATTTTTTCACAGCTGCGGTTGCGAGCTCGGGCGTTGAGTCAGTGGGAGTCACCACGGAGCTCGTCCCTTTTATTCAGCAGATAAAACCCCAATAATTAAACTGCCAGCCTGAGCCATCAAGTGTTCTTGAGGGGGCAATGCAGCGGGAGGAAAAGTCACTAGAAGTCTAGAGGCAGGGTGACTCTTTACCAAATTGAGCCTATAATTTCTTTTCTTTGAATCACTGTGTTGTTTCCATAAAAAAAAGTCCCTTAGCAAACATTTTAAATGTATGTATGTATGTATATATGTATGTATGTATGTATGTATGTATGTATGTATGTATGTATGTATGTATGTATGTGTGTGTGTTACAACTCCTGGTATGCCCAAATATGGGAGGAAGCTCACTACTCCCTCTTTCTGTCCTTCGGCTCATCACAGAAGACCATGCAGGCAGAAAACCATATTTTTATTTTTAATGTTGCCTTTTTATATTTGTGTTGTATTTGTACTGATAAATAAATAAAGGGAGACTAGTATAGATCCATTTCAAGCTATTTAGCTCTCATCAGCTAGCCATACCCTTACTGGTTCGATTCCCAGTAAGGGTATGGCTAGCTGATGAGAGCTAAAGAGCTTGAAATGGATCTATACTAGTCTCCCTTTATTTATTTATCAGTACAAATATAACATATATATATATATATATATATATATATATATATATATATATATATATATATATAATATATATATATATATATATATATATATATATATATATATATATATATATACCGTACATATATATATATAAATATCAAGAGAAATATGCCGTTTGCAGGAGTTGGAAAAGGATGTAGTTTTCTCCGTGTTTTAAAATAACTAACACATTTTCTGGAACAACTCCATCTTTTGTTCTTGGGGGGGTTCTGAAAAACAAAAATTGCCGGGAGGATTCTGTTTTTATCCTCTTCCTTTCTCCCTCTCTTCCATAAAATGAACTTTGAAAAATGAACTGGGCTGAGGATTCCCCACCCCCCAGGTTTTTCAAGGTAAAGTTATCCGTCGGTGCACCTCCCTGGAATAAAGAGCGAAACACACAATATTTTGCCACCATCCTCTTGTAATAGAACAGGGGTAGGCAACCCGTGGCTCTGGAGCTGCATGTGGTTCTTTCATTCCTCTGCTGTGGCTCCCTGTCGCCAGTTGGCACCACAATTTTGAGAAGAACATCTGGTTTTGGGGGGGGGAGGGAATTTATGGTGCATCAGGTGGAGACTCTATGGCAAGGGACAGGTTTTCCATTCAGTTCCACAATGGATAGGTAGAGAGAAAAGGACACCCTGCTAGGAGGGGACTCTATGGTGGGGGAACTGGACTTCTGGTTGGCAGAGGAAAAAGGATGCCGTGCTAGGAGGAGACTCTATGGTGGGGGGAACTAGACTTCTGGTCGACTCCAGAATTGAACAGGGGACTTCCGGTTAGGACTTTTGCGGCTCTTTGACTGTTTAATCTTGCCGACCCCTGTAATAGAATAACAGAGTTGGAAGGGACCTTGGAGATCTTCTAGTCTAACTCCCTACTCAAGCAGGAGACCTTATATCATTTCAGAGAGATGGTTGTCCAATCTCTTCTTAAAAACCTCCAGTCTGCTAAGCTTGCAAGATTTGTTTCTCTTGCCATGTACATGCATACATCCCAACTAGACTGTGTTGTTTCTCCATCTCCATCATTTAATATATGTGGGTACATGAATATTTATTTATTGATTATTTATTTATTAATCTTGTCATGTTTATGTTTATATTAGATGGGGAGACCCTTTGAGAACTATATGCAATGTAGTTTCATTTTAAGGTATGCCAATTAGTGTATATTCAAAGTGACAATAAAGTATTCATTCTTGTTCCTGTTCCTACTCTACTCCACTCCACTCCAGTCCACTCCACTCCACTGTATTCTACTCTACTCCATATTTTATTATTCTATTCTATTCTATTCTATTCTATTCTATTCTATTCTATTCTATTCTATTCTATTCTATACTCTACTCTATATTTTATTATTCTATTCTATTCTATTCTATTCTATTCTATTCTATTCTATTCTACTCTACTCTACTCTACTCTACTCTATATTCTATTCTATTCTATTCTATTCTATTCTACTCTACTCTACCCTACCCTACCCTACCCTACCCTAATCTACTATCTACTATCTTCCATCTTTTATTATTCTATTCTCTTCTATCCCACTCCACCCCACTCCACTCCACTCTATTCTAGCAGGAAATTTCTCCTTAGTTCTAGGTTGGTTGGTTCCCTCCTTGCTTAATTTCCATCCATTGCTTCTTGTCCTGCCTTCAGATGGACAACTTGTAGAATCAGTTGAGCCCTCTTGTTTGTGGTAGCCCCTTAGCTATGATAACTTCTTCTTCTTCTTTTTTAAATAGTATTTTCAGATTCTTTGTAAAAAGCCAAGTATTCCTGTGATAGGGACAAATATTCCTAACATTTTCATAGTGCCAAAAGAGGCTGCAATACTCTGGCTTCTTTCCTTAAGCAAGGAGTACATTTACGCCAGAGAGAACACTCCAAAGAGATACTTCCTAATTAATTTATCTTCTTTCAAGCTACAGTAAAAGCTACTTTACCATTAATACAATTACGTTACTTATCTGAATGACCCAGAAAACCTAAAATTACTGTCTGGATCTCGAAAATAAGGAGATATAGATTAAGGGGTGGGTGGGGGAGAAATCCCCTGGAAGAGCAAAAAGAGAAATATTCACTGCGGTCGTATAAACATTAATTTATGATTAAATCCCATTAAACTCCATGAATCTTTCTTCTCGGGAGAAAAGTATAGGACTGCATTGCATTTCCCCCCACATTGCATAATTTGGATAGTGTAAGAATTTGTTGGATGATTCATTTATTTGAGAACTTCTCCAGCCCACCATTTTTTGGTGGTGGGGTGTCTCTTAGAGGCTTCCAAAAATGAACTGAAGATAATGAGATTTAAGCCAAATCCATGCCTGTATTTCATGTATTAAAATGGAGAGGAATTGCCTTTTTGCCCCAAAGGGCAATGGACAATTTTAAAATATGTCTGAAATGATCACAGGAACAGGATCACGAGGAGGTGTTTTGTTTTGTTTTTAAATAAGAACAAGGGAATGAATGGGATGAAAATTTCTGAAATCTACTAAAAGTATTAAAAGCATAGCAGCAGCAGGCCACAAGCTAAATGACATTTGTGATAATTTAAATACATATCACATGGGAATTTAATGCAGGTGGTGGACCCTTCCCTTCCCCCTTCCCTTCCCTTCCCTTTCCTTTCTTTCACTCTTCCCTTCCCTCCCCCTTCCCCTTCCCTCCCCCTCCCCCTTCCTATTACCTTCCCTTTTCTTCCCTTCTCACTCCCCTCCCCCCTTCCCTTCCCTTTTCCTTCCTTTCCCTTCCTTTCCCTCACTCTTCCCTTCCCTCATCCTCACCCTTCCTACCTTCTCTTTTCTTCCCTTCTCCCTCCTCTTCTCCCTCCCCTCCTTCCCTCCCCTCTTCCCTTTTCTTTCCTTTACTTCACTCTTTCCTTCCTTTCCCTCACCCTTCCCCTTCCTTTCCCCCTCCCTTCCCCTTTGTTCCCAACTCTAGGGGGCAGTGCTCATCTCCGTTTCAAAGCCGAAGAGCCAGCGCTGTCCAAAGACGTCTCCATGGTCATGTGGCCGGTAGGACTAAACGCCGAAGGTGCACGGAACACTGTTACCTCCCCACTAAAGGTAACCAATTGCATTGTATACATGACAGATAATGATAATAAAGGCGATACTATACTCATAGTAATTGGTACTCATCGTATCTAGGTAAAGGTAAAGGTTCCCCTCGCAGATATCTGCTAGTCATTCCCGACTCTAGGGGGCAGTGCTCTGTTTCAAAGCCGAAAAGTGAGCGCTGTCTGAAGATGTCTGTCTCCGTGGTCATGTGGCCAGCATGACTAAACGCTGAAGGTGCACGGAACGTTGTTACCTTCCCACCAAAGGTAGTTCCTATTTTTCAACTTGCATTTTTATGTGCTTTCAAACTGCTAGGTTGGCAGAAGCTGGGACAAGTAATGGGAGCTCACTCCGTTACACAGCACTAGGGATTCAAACCGCTGAACTGCCAACTTTTGTGACTGACAAGCTCAGCGTCTTAGCCACTGAGCCACTGCGTCCCACCTAAAAGAGATAGGACATACATTATATTCCAAATGCAAACAGAACATTTTGGAGGACAAATCTAATTTCATAATCAATGCTTATTTATACATTTTGGAGGGGAAGGTTTAAGGGATAAACTGTGATGCTACATATGTATTTTGAAGAGATTTAATTCGCCATCTTTCTCTTTCAAAAACTCCAAAATGTAAATCTTGGTCTCCCCATGCTTTGGAGTGTGGCCCCCTGTGTGTTATACAAAGCCTTCAAATCAACACATTTGCACCCTGGACTAGCCATGTAGGTTTCCTGCAAATTCTACACCATCAATATATTTTTGCAGCTTGGCGCTGTTACACATCCTTTTGTTTAATTCATAAATGTTTAAAAGGAGCAAAAATATCCGATTCAGTTCACATAAGTTCCAATTAAATAAGATCAAAGAGAGCAAAATTAATTTCCCTTCCAATCCCTACTAATCTCAGCCTCAATCATCTTCATTTTTTAGTTTTCTTTTTAAAAAAATTTTTCAAACTAGCACACTTACTATAAATGGTTGGGTTGGTTGGCCATATTAGAATTGTTCCAGGCTTGATTTTTAAGGAATTTTATGGTACAGGCAAAAAACAGGAAGGCAGGATGAATTAAAGATCTGAATATACCCTAAACCCACACTTAGGGAAAGGAAAGGTTCCCCTCGCACGTATGTGCTAGTCGTTCCTGACTCTAGGGGGCAGTGCTCATCTCCGTTTCAAAGGCGAAGAGCCAGCGCTGTCCGAAGACGTCTCTGTGGTCATGTGGCCGGCACGACTAAACGCCAAAGGCGGATGGGACACTGTTCCCTTCCCACCAAAGATGGTCCCTATTTTTCTACTTGCATTTTTTACATGCTTTCGAACAGCTAGGTTGGCAGAAGCTGGGACAGGTAACCGGAACTCACTCCGTTATGTAGCGCTAGGGATTTGAACTGCCAACCTTCTGATCGACAAGCTCAGCATCTTAGCCACTGAGCCACTGCATGCCCCACACACTTAAGTGTGATAAATCCATACTGAATTTGGTAACTAAAGAATGCAAAGTGTAATATATTCCATTTCAGCACATAACCCCAAAGTGCTTTTACATAGAGGACTTCCTTTGTTTTTCCTTGAAGACCTTTTGCTTCTCATCCAAGAAGCTTCTTCAGTTCTGACTTCACTTCCATCAGAACTGAAGAAGCTTCTTGGATGAGAAGCAAAAGGTCTTCAAGGAAAAACAAAGTCCAGTTGCCTTTTGAAATAGTACCTTTGGGACAACCATGACCTGGATGACAGAGAATCTCAGTAGAATTGAGACTAAGAATTCCAGATTGCATTTCTCCTTGATTAGTTTTCATCCGTAGTTACCTGTTTTGCCTTCTGATGCTTTGGAAAATAAGTTGACCTCCTCTTCCTTGTTGCAGCCCCTCAAATGCTGGAATTGCCTCCAGAAGTTGTGAATGCTCCAACACTGGAAGTTTTTAAAGATGAGATTGGATAACCATTTGTTTGAAGTGGTGTCGGGTTTCCTGCCTGAGCAGGGGGTTGGACTAGAAGACCTCTAAGGTCCCTTCCAACTCTGATTATATTATATTAATTGTATTGTATTGCATTGCATTGCATTGTTCTGTTATGTTACATTATATTGTATTCTATTATACTATATTGTTATACCATACCATACCATATCATATCATATATCATATCATATTAACAAAACTCAAATGGACATAATAAATCACTGGGTCTTTTTTCTGTTATCAGTTTTCTATGTTTCTAAATTATCCATTTGGCTCCAATTGGCAATTGGGCCGAAGAAGAAATTAAAATGTTTGTGTGTGGTTGGGGTGGGAGGAGGACAACCTAGAAGAAAGGAGAAAAAATAAACACAGAAGGATTTAAAAAAAAATTAAGTGCAAATTCTGGCTTTGCCAACAATGAACATCACGTTCAACCCCCCCCCACCCCCTTCAAGGAGAAATCAAGAGCTTTCTGGCTGTGTTTGCCTGTTTATTAGTAATCAGGATGTATTTATAGCACAGTGTGGATTTGAAAAGATTTGTTAAAGCTCTACAATCCATTCCTTTAGAACATAAATACTTGTTTGCAGGAACAAAGTAGAAATCCTACAGAATTCAAAGATATCCTGATTAAAGCTCAAATCAAGATAGAGTTTTTGTTAGCTTTTGGTCACCCCACTATAAAAAAGGTGTTTGAGACTCTGGAAAGAGAGCAGAGAAGAGCAACAAAAATGATTAGGGGACTGGAGGCTAAAACATGTGAAGAACGGTTACAGAAATTGGATATGTCTTGTCTAATAAAGGGTGGCTTAGTGGTGGCTAATTCTTGCCTATTAGACATGATGGTTAGGATTTATGAAACATGTACAGTGGTTCATCAGTACCCATCAGTAGTGAGTACTCAAGGACCAGGGGAGACATGATAGCAATGTTCCAATATTTGAGGGGCTGCCACAGAGAGGAGGGAGTCAAGCTGTTTTCCAAAGCACCTGAAGGCCAGACAAGGAATGATGGATGGAAACTGAAACAAGGAGAGATTCAACCTGGAAATAAGGAGAAGTTTTCTGACAGTGAGAGCAATCAACCCATGGAACAGCTTTGCTTTCAAAAGTTGTGGGAGCTTCCTCACTGGAAGCTTTCAAGAAGAGGTTGGACTGCCATTTGTCAGGAATGGTGTAAGGTTTCCTGGGTGGGGCGTTGGACTAGATGACCTACAAGGTCCCTTCCAACTCTATTAATCTGTACCAGTATCATTAATTGGTTCTGGAAGGTACGATGGGACATGGTGGCTCAGTGGCTAAGACGCAGAGCTTGTCGTTCAGAAGGTTGGCAGTTGGAGGTTCAAATCCCTAGCGTCGCATAACAGAAGGAGCTCCCGTTACTTGTCCCAGCTTCTGCCAACCTAGCAGTTTGAAAGCATGTAAAAATGCAATAGGGACCAGCTTTGGTGGGAAGGCAACAGCGTTCTGTGCACCTTCGACATTTAGTCATGCAAACCACATGACCACGGAGATGTCTTCGGACATCGCTGGTTCTTTGGCTTTGAAACGGAGATGAGCACCGGCCCCTAGAGTCAGGAATGACTAGCACATATCTGTGAGGGGAAGCTTTACCTTTACCTAGGCACGATGAATACCAATTACTATGAGTATAGCATAGACCTTATTGTCATTGTACATCATGTATACAATGAAATTGGTTACCAAACTGAGTACCAATCAAATTTTCCTCATAAGGTATATTGTAGTGAATCACAAGGGACCTGAGACTGACAAGTTCTAGCTTGGATGTTGAGTACCAAGCAAACAATGAGTACCAGGACAAAATTTTCATGTCAAAATGTGTTTAGTATCAAACTTGGTGAGTTTCAAAGCACTTGAGTACCAAGGTACCCACTGTAATTCAAAATATCCAGACAGCACCAGATTGCCTGTTCTTCAAATCTAATTATTCGTATTAATAATAATAATAATAATAAATTTAGATTTATTAGCCGCTCCCTTTCCGGGCAGGACTCGGGGCGGCGTACACTAAGACATATATCAACATACATCTATACACAAACATACATGCATGGAGGAGGTAATAGATTAAAACATTAAGACAAATTAAAACCATTAACATGCCCCATCTAATAAAAACCCAATATACAATAAAAATTTAAAATTTAAAAAAGACAGTCAGGAGGAATATGAAAAGATTACGATTGAGCCAGGCCAGATAATTGAAAGAGGTGGGTCTTCAACTGTACACGGAAGGAGCGGAGATCGGAAATAATCCTGATGTCACGGGGGAGGTCATTCCACAGGGCTGGGCCCATCACAGAGAAGGCTCTGCTCCTGGGTGTCGCCCCCCGACACTGTTTGGCGGACGGCACCCGGAGAAGTCCCTCTCTGTGTGAGCGAATTGGTCGTAGGGATGTGTGGGGCAGGATGCGATCCTGCATGTAACTAGGTCCTATGCCATGAAGCGCTTTAAAGATCATAATCAAAACCTTGAAACGCACTCGGTAGACCACAGGAAGCCAGTGCAGCTCGCGCAGGAGAGGTGTTACAGGGGAGTATCTAGACCTCCCCATAATCACCCGCGCGGCCGCGTTCTGGACCAACTGTAGTCTCCGAGTGCATCTCAAGGGAAGCCCCATGTAGAGAGCATTGCAGTAGTCCAGGCGAGACGTCACTAGCGCATGGGTGACTGTGCGTAGGGCATCCCGGTCCAATAAGGGGCGCAATTGGCGCATCAGGCGGACCTGATGGAACGCCCCCCTAGCCACGGCTGTTACATGGTCATCCATGGACAGCCGGGCATCGAGGAGGACGCCCAAATTGCGCACCTGTTCCATGGGGGCTAGTTGCACGCCCCCAATGGCCAGAGATGGAAACACCTGGTTGAACCGGGGGGCCGGAAGCCACAGCCACTCCGTCTTGGAAGGGTTGAGTTTTAGTCGGTTGCCATCCATCCAGACCCGTACGGCCTCCAAACACCGGGACATCATTTCGACGGCCTCATTGGGGTGGTTCGGGGTGGAAATGTATAGCTGAGTATCATCAGCATACAGATGATATCCCACCCCAAAGCCACGGATGATCTCGCCCAGCGGTTTCATGTATGTGTTGAACAGGAGAGGCGAGAGCACCGATCCCTGTGGCACTCCACATGTGAGTGACCTCCGGGTCGAACTCTGCTCCCCTGCCAACACACGTTGCGTCCGGTCAGAGAGGTAGGAGCCAAACCACCGTAAAACGGTGCCCCTGACTCCCAGCCCCTCTAGCCGGTGCAACAGGATACCATGGTCGATGGTATCGAACGCCGCCGAGAGATCTAATAGGACCAGGATAGAGGAGCAACCCCTATCTCTGGCCCTCCAGAGATCATCAACCAATGCGACCAAGGCCGTCTCCGTGCTGTGCCCGGGTCGGAAGCCGGACTGGCGCGGGTCTAGATAATCATTTTCCTCCAGGTGACGTGGGAACTGCTGTACCACCACATTCTCTACAACCTTCGCTAAAAAAGGAAGGTTGGAGACAGGACGATAATTGGCTAGGTCCGTTGGGTCCAGGGAAGGCTTCTTGAGCAGGGGCCTCACCACCGCCTCTTTCAAGGCGGCCGGTAGAGATCCCTCACCCAACGAGGCGTTCACTAGGCCCAGGAGCCAGTCGCGCGTAACCTCCCAGGATGCCAGTACAAGCCAGGAGGGACACGGGTCCAATAAACATGTGGTGGGTCGCAGACGTCCACGTAACCTGTCCAAATCCTCGATGGCAACCGAGTCAAACTCCTCCCAAAGCGGTCCCTCAAGACTCGCCACGGGCGTCTCTACTGGACTACTGAAAGGGGCCCATCCCATCCGGATTTGAGCGACTTTGTCCTGTAGATATTTCCCAAACTCCTCTGCTCTGCCCTGTAAAGGGGCTTCCCGCGGTCTCTCAAACAAGAGGGAGCGAGTCACCCGAAACAGGGCGGCAGGGCGGTTATCTGCGGACGCAATAAGAGCGGCACAATATTGACGTTTGGCCGCTCTTAGTGCCACAAGGTACGTCCTCAAATAGGCTCGTGCCTGTGCTCGGTCAAATTCGGAACGGGAGGATCTCCAACGACTCTCTAGGCGTCTCTTGTGGCGTTTCATCACCCTTAGCTCCTCAGTAAACCAAGGGGCCAGGGTGGTTCGTCGCCGCAGGAGAGGCCGCAAAGGCGCCACCCGGTCTAGGGCCCCGGTAGTCGCACTGTTCCATGCGTCTACCAGGTCCTCTACTCGAGGGCGGGTCAGATCCACAGGAGGTGGCCCAAGCTCCGTCTGGAACCTATCTGGTTCCATCAGGCGCTTGGGGCGGAACCATCTAATGCCTTCCGGTTCCGCCTCCTCGCGGTGGGGGGTAGCACCAGGGAAGTCAAGCCGGAGAAGTGAGTGATCCGACCATGACAGGGGAATAATAGCTAGATCCCCTATTCCCAGATCACTCGTCCATTGGCCAGAGACAAAGACAAGGTCCAGCGTGTGGCCTCCCTCGTGAGTAGGGCCCTGAATTAACTGGGTCAGGTCCATGGCTGTCATGGAAGCCATGAACTCCCGAACCCCCTCAGACGCTTCTCCCATCGACGGCAGATTAAAATCCCCCATCACTAACAGTTTGGGGGTCTCAACCGCCACCGATGAGATCAGCTCGAGGAGTTCAGGCAGGGCCGCTGACGTATAGCGAGGAGCCAGGTATACTATCAGCAGGCCCAACTGCCTCCCTGGGCCCCATCTCACGACAAGGGACTCACACCCGGATGTCTGTGGCACAGTGAACTCTCTCGGCTCTAAGTCTTCCCGGATAATCACTGCTACCCCACCGCCCCTTCCCTGGGCCCGAGGCTGGTGAAATGCTCGATAACCTGGCGGGCACATTTCCACGAGGGGTAAACCACCCTCGTGGCCCAACCAGGTCTCGGTTATTCCTGCGAGGTCCGGCGCCCCCTCCAAAATTAGATCGTGGATGAGGGGGGCCTTATTGACAACGGACCTCGCGTTGCATAACATCAGTCTCAGGCCTTGGGTCTGTAGAACCTGACCACCTAGTCTGCAGGGGTTGGTACGAACGACCGGGAATGACCAAAAATCCCGGTCTCCCAACCGACTACGCGCTCTTGATCTGTCCTCGCACCTGCCCCTCCCCACGACCGTTGGTATCAAGGAGCCCTGCACAGGAATGCTATCTTCCCTCTCCTCCCCCACTCCGCTCCCTCCCCCCTCGACCACACCTAGGTGCCTGGCTCTCCCATCCCTCCTGACTTCCCCCCCACCCCTGGAACCCCTTACAACTTTTAAAAAACAATTAATTAAAAAACCCCTCAATGTGCGCTTCCTCCACCTCTCTGGGTTAATGAACCCGTCCTCGAGGTGGGCCCTTGAGAGGGCAGGAGGCCATAGCTGCGAGAGGGGGGACTCCCGCATCAAAATAAGGTCAGACCTCGTATACATAATAAATGGTGAATAATAGATACATAAATACATCGGGCTAAAGATGGTTACTGGGTGCTAAAGGTGTTAAATAAATCTACCCGTTAAAAATCATAACAGAACGGCAACCAAGATTACAAGATGAAAGAGATGAGAGAGATGGGTAGAGAAATAGGTAGAAGTGGTTAAAAAATAAGTAGGGCCTATAATCTACAGTTCTTAATAGTAGGGGGTTAGGCAGATCTTAAAAACCGTAAGAGAGTGAGCAGATAGTCCATAGCAGGCGGGGGGGGGGGCTCAGCAGCTCCCCATAGTCCTTTCATGCCCCAGATGGTAAGGGGTTAAGTCGTCCTCAAAGTTTGTACAGAGACAAGCTGATCATCCATACTGGGAGGGAGGTGGTGTCGGCGGCTCCCCGTGAGCCTTTCAAGCCCCAGCGTCGCCTAAGCGCCATTTCAGGCGGCCTCTATTATTCAATCCACATTTCAGGCGGCCTCTGTTATTCAATCCACATTTCAGGCGGCTACAGTTATTCAATCCACACCTTCTGCCGGCCTCCGGCGCCTTCCAGCAACTCAGGCGACTCAGATGTTACAATGTTTCCATGTTTCAGTGTTACAAGGTCTCACGCCCAGCTCAGACCTCCCAAGACCTCCATTGGGCTTCTGGTAGGCTCGGGGATCTATGATGAGAAGAATCACGTTTCAAAATCCTGCTAATCCAAAGGGCTCATGAGGTAATCTTGAAACATTATTTCAGATTTCTTCCTCATGTAAGGGTAAATGGATTGCTTAGCTTTTGGAGCAGAAATAGGATAAAAATACAATGACCAAAATAATAAAGAGTTTAAAAACCTACCAAACCCTACACCAAAAGAAGGCAGTAGCTTACTGGCAAACAAAGTGAAGATAATAATGAAAAGGAGGAAGAAAGGTTGCTAAGCCATGGATTATATGTGAACTATTATTCTGGAAAGGAAATGTGTCAGGGAATTGCGCAGCCAGTGTCCAAATGGAGTCAGAGACACTGACACGAACTTGTAATCTTAAATAAATAAATATATTTTACAACTATATACATAGTAAACTATAATCAGGCAAACAGGAGCATCATGAGGTAATGTCATGAGGTAATCATGAGGTAATGAGGTAAATTAAGATAGCTGGAACATCATGAGGTAAATTCTAACAGGGCACACACAGAACACACAGAGGAAAAAGGTGGGAAATGAGAAAACTCCCCCTTTGCACTCACCACAACCAATCACAGCTTAGGTTGCCTCATGTAGTGGCCAGCTCTCTTCAAACAATTAGCTATAACTGTGGGTTCTTACTCATTGTACAACCTTTCACTGCTCCAGCTAGTAAACCCACCACCAAAAGAAGCCAGTAGTTTATTGCCAAACAAAGTGAAGTTAATAATGAAAAGGGGAAGAAAGGTTGCTAAGCCATGGATTGTATGTGAAGTTTTATTTTGGAAAGGAAATGTGCTATGTATTTATCAAACTTATATGGCTTCCTATTTTGTATACAATAATCCTAGGGAGCTCACACCAAAACCAGCAAAACAATTATTTCACCCATCTTCAAAGCACCACACTGTAGATAGAAGGAGCACACAGAAGCCCTTCAAATTAATATTTTCCTATGAGTGCACTTCCGCTGAGATTCTCGAGGATAAAGGGAATGAAGATGCAATAAAAAACAATGGATGATCCCATTTTGGGGAAAGATAAAATCCAAAATGCCTCATTCTTTATACAAAATACCTCAAAGTACAAAACGGAAATGAAGAAAAGTACAGCCAGCAGCACTGGCGAATGTTTTAAGATTCTGCGCTAGCGGTAAAAATTCAATGGAAGTCTAATTAGGTGGTTTTTATGCAGTTTTTGGAAGAATAACAAAATAACAGGGTTGGAAGGGACCTTGGAGGTGTTCTAGTCCAACCCCTGCTCAAGCAGGAGACCCTCTACCCGTGATGGCGAACCTATGGCACATGTGCCAGAGATGGCGCACAGCACCCTCTCTGATGGCACATGAGCCACCGCCCCAGTTCAGCTGTGCCATGCATGTGCGCGCGCTTCCCCCCAGCCAGCTAATCTTCAGGTCTCTGCCGGGGTGCATGCGGGAGGGGTATGTGCATGGACCCTGTGTGCATACGTGTAAGAGGGGCATGTGGGGGGTCGCACACATATGTGGGTGCAGGGCATGGGGGGATGCATGCATAGGGGGTGGGGGCATGCATGGGGGCGCACATTCATTGCATTTTGGGGGTTCAGCCACGCACACGCGTATTCACATTCATGCGCGCTTTTGGCACTTGGTCCAGAAAAGGTTAGCCGTCACAGCCCTATATCATTTCAGAAAAATGGTTCTCCAGTCTCTTTTTAAAAACCTCCAGTATTGGAGCTCCCACAACTTCTAAGGGCGAGTCATTCTACGGATTAATTGTCCTAACCATCAGGAAATTTCTTCTTAGTTCTAGGTTGATTCTCTCCTTGAGTAGTTTCCATTCATTGAAGTGCACCCTCATTGAATAATACCACAGATAAGAACACTGTCTCCTATAGAACGTCCTACCGTTAAAGACCTACGTGGCATTTTGTCCAAATATATAAAAAGCAGTGTTGTCACTGGAAAGCAAAATGGCAAAACTGTGGCTCACTTATTTTGGCCATGTCATATGGGGGAAGCTCACTGGAGAAAGCAATTATGTTTGGAAGAGTTAGCGGCAAAAGGGAACCAGGCCACCAAAGAATATGGAGGCTGGACACCATGAAAGCTGACACCAGCCACATCATAGAACAACTCAAAGAAGCAGTGCAAGATCGGAAGACATGGAAGAGATCTGGCCCACAACATTGCTAGGAGTCAAAGACAACTGAATGGAAAACTCCATCCATGAGCCACAGTGACGCAATGGTTAGAGTGCGGTACTGTAGGCTACTTCTGCTGCCTGATGGCTGCCTGCAATTTGGCAGTTCAAATCTCACCAGGCTCAAGGTTGACTCAGCCTTCCACCCTTCTGAGGTGGGTAAAATGAAGACCCAAATTGTTGGGGGGAATAGGCTGACAATATGTTTAGAGAGGGCTGTAAAGCACTGTAAAGCGGTATATGATTCTAAGTGCTACTGCTATCATCAGCTTTCTGACAACAAGAAAAGGGTTTTCAGCAGTAGTGAAATTCATTTTTTTTTTACTACTGGTTCTGTGAGTGTGGCTTGGTGGGAGTGGTATGGCTTGATGGGCGTGGCTTGGTGGGCATGGCAGGGGAAGGATACTGCAAAATCTCCATTCCCGCCAGCCAGAGGAGGCATGTGCCGCTTCTCTGAACTACTCAAAATTTCCGCTACCGGTTCTCCGAACTATTCAGAATATCCGTTACTGGTTCTTCCGAACCAGCTGCCAAAAAAGCCAACACAGTTCTAGGCTGCATCAACAGAGGGATAGAATCAAGATCACGTGAAGGGTTAATACCACTTTATAATGCCTTGGTAAGGCCACACTTGGAATACTGCATTCAGTTCTGGTCGCCACGATGTAAAAAAGATGTGGAGACTCTAGAAAGAGTGCAGAGAAGAGCAACAAAGATGATTAGGGGACTGGAGACTAAAACATATGAAGAACGGTTGCAGGAACTAGGTATGTCTAGCTTAAGAGAAAGAAGGACTAAGGGAGACATGATAGCAGTGTTCCAATATCTCAGGGGTTGCCACAAAGAAGAGGGAGTCAAGCTATTCTCCAAGGCACCTGAGGACAGAACAAGAAGCAATGGGTGGAAACTAATCAAGGAGAGAAGCAACTTAGAACTGAGGAGAAACTTCCTGACAGTTAGAACAATTAATCAGTGGAACAGCTTGCCTCCAGAAGTTGTGAATGCCCCAACACTGGAAGTCTTTAAGAAGATGTTGGATAGACATTTGTCTGAAGTGGTGTAGGGTTTCCTGCGTAGGCAGGGGGTTGGACTAGAAGACCTCCAAGGTCCCTTCCAACTCTACTATTGTATTGTATTGTATTGTATTGTATTGAACCTGTCAGAACCTACCGGATTTCCTCCCTGGTTGTCAGATTGTTGACATTTTCCTTACCGCTTCATCAATTTCTGAACGAAACAAACAAATGAGAAATTTGTCCAGGTTTCTTTATTGTTTTTTTAAAAATGTCCTTCTGTGTGCTTACAGATTTTTTTTTTTTTACGGTATCTGCGTTTTAAGAAAAGAGAAAGGTCTCGTAAAGCTAGAAAGGGTAATTTGCTTCACGAGAACTTCAAGGTAAGGAGCCCCTCAAACTGAAGCAATACCTTACGTCTAATTGATGGAGCAAAAGTAGCAAGGTCATTTTGACCTAATCAGCTATACTAGCTTCTGGGCCTGCTTAGAAATCTGTAATTAAATAAAAGATGGCACATTTTGTTTGTTTGTTTTCCATTAGGCAGGGAACATATTGCCCCTCCTGATTTGAACTATGTTTAGATTCTTTTAATGAAGAATTAATTAAATGAATTAATTCTAATTAATTAATGAGAAGCTTGCATGCAGCACAGCAAAGCAACGACACAGAAGTATTATTAGAAATACAGTTGAGCTCTACAAAACCCTCATGGGCTTTCTTATAAAAACAGAAATGATGAATTTCCCCAAAAATTCCCACTGTTTGTGCGTGTGGAAAAAATGGCCCATTTACCCAGAAAAGGAGACAAAGATAAACTAATGGGAAAATTAATGTTTAATGACTGTTCATGTCTCCTATTATAACCATTTTAAGAGAGTGTCTATAATATGGGCTTAAAATTTTCTAAAGGGCCCACTATGTTTTGACCCAGGCTTTCTTAGAAAGTAAGAAGCAAAATCTTGGTCCCGACAAAACCTCTTTTATTTACACAACTGTGAATTCCTTTCATTCACAGTCATCAAGGCTTTAGCAAACAGTCTTTCCGAGGAATGTTTATCCACACGCACCTTATCTCGTTTAGAGCGCTGCCAGATAACTAATTTCCAAACACAGGGCAAAGCAAAACTTGGCACAGAGTCTCTTATAACCACTGTAGGAAGTTAGCACCTACCCCTCTCCTAGAAAAATGAAATATCCTGGGAAATATTGAAAAGGCAGAATACTATACTTCCCTGGATAAAAAAATGGAGAAACATGCTTTTAGGTAGGAAATAGACTCACTCTTAATAGTCCCCACCTTTGTCAATAGGCCATTAAAATGCCTGATACAGTCTATTCTACATAACAAAGACCTCCCCCTTCAGCTCCAGGGTGATGGGATTAAGGCATGATAGTATTAGCCCTTTACCCATCTCACCACAGGGCACCTGGGAAGAAGCAATGCTCAACCAAACGTGGACTCAAATTACAGCCTAGAGAGTTGCCCCTCCATGGCCCCATGGGAGTCTGACAACCAATCAGAATACAAGATCAATATCAAGGGTCAGAGAGGGAATAAAACCAGGGACTTTCAGCATCTCGCTCTCTTTTTCGTCTTCACCCAACATCTGGAAGCACGTGATCCCCCTTTCCAATATTTCAGGGTCTGCAAAAAAGATGAGGTAAACGAGGGGTGAAATCCAGCAGGTTCTGGAGAACTGGTAGTGGAAATTTTGAGTAGCTTGGAAAACCAGCAAATGCTGGCCCCAGAGCGGGGTGGGAATGGAGATTTTGCAGTATCCTTCCCCTGCCATGCCCACCAAGCCACGCCCACAGAACCAGTACTAAAAATGTTTGAAGTTCACCACGGAGGTAAACCTATTCACCAAAGGACCTGAAGGCAGGACAAGAAACAATGGATGGAAAGGCGAGAATCGTCCTAGAAATTAAAAGACATTTCCTAACAGTGAGTACAATTAACCAGTGGAAGGGTTGGCCTTTGGAAGTTGTGGGTGCCTCATCGCTGGAGGATTTTAAGAAGAGACGGAACAACCACTTGTCTGGAACGGTTTAGGGTTTACTGCTCATGTAAGAGGTTGGACTAGAAGACCTCCAAGGTCCCTTCCAACTTTGTTATTCCGTTATCCCCCGAATTCTATTTATTCCGCTCTATTCAGATTCTTGATTCATTCATAACTTTTGTTCTCCGGTCTGAACTGCCTCAAGAAGCTGCCACTCAACTGTTCTGCTGGCAACCGTTCAGCTTGTTGTCAGTGACCAAGTCCTTCATGAATTTTGTATGCGCGCCCTACATTTTTTTCCTCCCTAAAGTATCTCACGTCCTTCTTGAAGGACATGGGATTGTAGGAAGGTAAAACCCAGCCCTCTCCCAGAAAAATGAAATATCCTAGGAAATATTGAAAAGGCAGGATATTTCCCTGGATGTGAAAAGGAAGAAACATGTTTTAAAGAGAGAATAGCTCCCTGCAACTTCCTGGCCTCATTCCCCTTTGTCAATGGGCCATTAAGATGCCCAAGCCAGTCCCTTTATATAATAAAGAGTTCTCCCCTTCAGCTCCAGGGGGATGGGATTAAGGCATAATTAGCCTTCACCCATTCACCACATGGCATCTGTGAACTCAACCAAGCCTGGATTCAAAGCACAGCCTAGACAGTTGCCCTTGTGGCCCCCATGGGAGCCTGACAACCAATCAGAATACATTTCTTGCACAGGAACAGGAAACAGAGAGGTGGGGCTGAACAGGTTATAAAAAGCCCAGCAAGCCCCTTCCTCAGCCCCTTCTCTTCTTCTCCACCCAACATTGAAGCATGTAATCACCTTTTCTGTTCAAGACTCAAGCCATGTGGTCCTGTCCAGCATTAAACCATCTTTCCAAGCAGCCTCCATGTCTCCAGTGTCTTTTTTCCCCACTTGGAGCCAAACCGAGAAGGACATTTCTTCCAACAGTTCTTTTCATCTAAGTCATGGGTGTGCAAACTTGGGAACTTTAAGACAGCTGGGGAATTCTGGGAGTTGAAGTCCACAAGTCTTAAAGTTCCCAAGTTTGGACACCTCTGATCTAAGTCTTCCAACCTATCTAGATTAGACTTCACACTGCCATGAAAATATTAGCCAATTTTCTCCTCCTTTGGAAAAAAAAAAGAGGAAGACATTGCAAGCTGCTGACCCATTCAAATTGAATAAAAGTTACTTCCCCCCCCCCACCCAAGACTAATTTTATAAGCATGGAGGGAACTAACCAAATGAGCTGTCAATCAATTGTGCTCCAAAGGTTGCTGGCGTCCCCATGTCTTCCAGAGAGAAACAAGAAATCCCAGTGATTTAATATACCGGGCATTAAGATAGAAAGTTGGCTTGGTCTCATGGGGAATTCATTTTCTGAGTTACCTTGGTTTTTGTATTTGTTTTCCACATGCCATGACTGTGGCTACGTAGAGGAGATAAATTCCCAGTGATAGCTGGCGGAGTAAGGGCAGATTCAGACAATCAAAGACTTTGGTAGCATCTCGTAATTAAGTAATGGGTTTTGTAGAGACATAATGGAATTGGAAAAAGGAAAATCTTTTAAGGAAGATTCAAAGCCATCGGCATCTGTAATAGTAAAACTCCTACACTCCCCCCCCACCACCACACACTTCCTTCTGAGATTCACAAGTCAGTGCCGGAAAAATCCAACACTAAATTGTGTTTGTATGCAATGTTTGTACTCCACCTAGTGCCTCTGAGCTGCAACTGTATCTGATATTAGCCTAAAAATAATACCATTTTTAAAAAGAAAAAAAATGTCCCCTTCCACCTCTTCCTCTTCTCTTCCTCCTCCTCCTCTTCTCTTCTTCTTCATCTTCCTCTTCCTCCTCCTCTCCTCCTCCTCCTCCTCCTCCTCCTCAATACAATACAATATACAATAGTAGAGTTGGAAGGGACCTTGGAGGTCTTCTAGTCCAACCCCCTGCTCAAACAGGAAACCCTTACACCACTTCAGACAAATGGCTATCCAACATCTTCTTAAAGACTTCCAGTGTTGGAGCATTCACAACTTCTGGAGGCAACTTCTGTTCCACTGATTAATTGTTCCAACTGTCAGGAAATTTCTCCTCAGTTCTAAGTTGCTTCTTTCCTTGATTAGTTTCCACCCATTGCTTCTTGTTCTACCGTCAGGTGCCTTGGAAAATAGTTTGACTCCCTCCTCCTCCTCCTCCTCCTTCTCCTTCTTCTAACTAAAGAAAGTTTTTGAAACGTCTTCAAGGAAAAAGAAAGAGAGTCCAGTTGCCTCTTGAAAAAGCACCTTTGGGACATCACCAGGCCGCCAAAAATCTAAACAACACCAACAACAATTGATTTAGTAAAGTTTGTAACTCCGGAAAACATGCTATACAATATCAAAAGTAAGTAAACAGATACGATTAGAGAAGATATTCTTGTTTTGGTAACTTCATTATTCTAAGCCTACAGCAGCTGAGATAAAAGGCACAGTTGGTTTCTTTACAGATATTTTTTTAGATTAACAAGCAAGATTGGAAAAAAGTATCTTACAATAATATAATACAATAGTAGAGTTGGAAGGGACCTTGGAGGTCTTCCAGTCCAACCCCCTGCCTAGGCAGGAAACCCTATACTGTTTCAGACAAATAGCTATCCAACATCTTCTTAAAGACTTCCAGTGTTGGGGCATTCACAACTTCTGGAGGCAAGCTGTTCCACTGATTAATTGTTCTCACTGTCAGGAAATTATTATTATTTGGAAATTATTATCATCCTTATTTGATCGCTGGAGAGCAGAAATGCCCAGGTAATAGTTGATAATTGGTATACCTTCCCAGCTGATCTCACAGTACAAAGAAGGAGTCAACTAATTGTCCAAATCACCCGAAATCAGGACGAGAAGCAATGGATTGAAACTAAAGAAGGAAAGATTCAACCTAAAAATAAGGAGAGAGAAATTAATTTAATCCGTGGAACTACTTGCCTCCAGGAGCTGTGGCTGCTCCAACACTGGAGGTTTTTAAGAAGAGATTGGACAACCATTTGTCTGAAATGGTATAGCAGGGGGTTGGACTAGAAGACCTCCAAGGTCCCTTCCAACTTTGTTATTCTCTATGTTTCCAGTATAATTCTGTCAGTTGAAAATCCTTGCATGTTAAATAAACTATGACCCTAAACTCATTAAATACTCATTTCTGTCTTCCTTCTAGTCTAGGTCTCCATGGATGGGTGGGGACAAACATATTGTCTATGGATTGTAGGAATTAAGAGATCCCGCTGAGAGATCTATTATGGGGAGAACATTTATAATGGGTTGGAAATGATAACTGAGCAACAAATTGAGTTTAAAACAGAAACATGCCTGTTTCTGCTAAACCCTGGAAAAATGTGAACATCCCATTGGATGAAGATATAATTAGGAAAAGTTGGGATTGTGCTGAAATGGATAGATTAACCTTAAAAATTAAAGATAAAGAAGACTCGAAATATTATCGGACATGGAATAAATTTTATGAATGGACAAAGGCAAGAGGTAGGAACGAGAGGGAATATAAGTTTATAAATGTCAATAATGGTTAGTATGGGGGAAAAAAAGATACAGTAAGGGAAAAATTGTAAATAGGCTAGGTAAGTAGAAACTTAGTTAAAGATCTTTTTCTTTCGTCCTTTTGGTCATACTGCCCTGTTTCCCTGAAAATAAGCCCTCCCCAGATAATAAGCCCAATCAGGCTTTTGAGGGCATGCGCTCAAATAAGCCCTCCCCCAAAAATAAGCCCTCCCTGAAAATATTGCAACACAGCAGCAGCCATGAGGTGACCACACTGGCTTCCTCCTGCACCTCAAAAATAATAAGACCTCCTCGAAAATAAGGCCAAGTACTTATTTCGGGGGTCAAAATAAAATAAGACCCTGCCTTATTTTCTGGGAAATACGGTACTATAATTACTGTTATTGTTACTGTTATATTATTGTTATAGTTACTAGTTTGTGTGTGCCTTATTTTCTGGGAAATACGCTACTATAATTACTGTTATTGTTACTGTTATATTATTGTTATAGTTACTAGTTTGTGTGCGCCTTATTTTCTGGGAAATACGGTACTATAATTACTGTTATTGTTACTGCTATATTATTGTTATAGTTACTAGTTTGTGTGTGCCTTATTTTCTGGGAAATACGGTACTATGATTACTGTTATTGTTACTGTTATATTATTGTTATAGTTACTAGTTTGTGTGCGCCTTATTTTCTGGGAAATACGCTACTATAATTACTGTTATTGTTACTGTTATATTATTGTTATAGTTACTAGTTTGTGTGCGCCATATTTTCTGGGAAATACGCTACTATAATTAATGTTATTGTTACTGTTATATTATTGTTATAGTTACTAGTTTGTGTGCGCCTTATTTTCTGGGAAATACGCTACTATAATTACTGTTATTGTTACTGTTATATTATTGTTATAGTTACTAGTTTGTGTGCGCCTTATTTTCTGGGAAATACGCTACTATAATTGCTGTTATTGTTACTGTTATATTATTGTTATAGTTACTAGTTTGTGTACGCCTTATTTTCTGGGAAATACACTACTATAATTGCTGTTATTGTTACTGTTATATTATTGTTATAGTTACTAGTTCGTGTGCGCCTTCTTTTCTGGGAAATACGGTACTATAATTGCTGTTATTGTTACGGTTATATTATTGTTATATTTACTAGTTTGTGTGCGCCTTATTTTCTGGGAAATACGGTACTATACTTGCTGTTATTGTTACGGTTATATTATTGTTATAGTTACTAGTTTGTGTTTGCCTTATTTTCTGGGAAATACGGAACTATAATTACTGTTTTTGTTACGGTTATATTATTGTTATAGTTACTAGTTTGTGTGCGCCTTATTTTCTGGGAAATACAGTACTATAATTACTGTTATTGTTACTGTTATATTATTGTTATAGTTACTAGTTTGTTTGCGCCTTATTTTCTGGGAAATACGGTACTATAATTACTGTCATTGTTACTGTTATATTATTGTTATAATTACTAGTTTGTGTGTTAACATTTAGTATTTTCTTTGGCTTTGCTTTATTTGTAATTGTTATCCTGACATGTCACTGTCTTTTCAATGAAGAAAAAAGAGAGAGATCCTGCTGATATCGAGGCAGCTTAATAGAAGGTTGGAGTCATTCTTCTCAACTATGAGATCACTGTTATAACAGCTGAGGAACTTCTAGCTATTTCTGTGTGGAGTTGGAAGCAGCAAACTGGTGCCATGCAGCCCTCTACCGTTCCTAAGAAAATCCCCAAAGAGAAAGTTGACTTCCAGGTAAACCCCCGCGCCGATGCCGTTCGCTCTAAGCTGATCTATACGTTTTACCTGATCGATCACTTTGAGGGGCTGAGCCACGCGGTGCCACGGTATAACATACAAGATTTTTTGGACGCCAAGAAGCGAAAGAAAATGATGCTCATGGATCACCACCAACTGGTTCGCTTCCACGTCGTGCCCACTCGGAATATCATGGTGACTCAAGAGAATCGCTGGCGCAACCGTATCGAAGTGCGTTGCAGCCGTTGGCCCCCGTGTAAGATGTGGGTGTCTTCAGTCCTCAACAGCCCAGTGTTCAAGGGCTTTATCATCTTTCTTATCTTCGTGAACATGGTAGTCCTCATGGTCGCGACGGAGATAATGGGGAAGAGGGGAATCACCTACGTGAAAATTGCCAGGGCTCTGGAGGTGATCCTTTGGGTCATTTTAGATATCTTTCTGATGGAGATTGGGTTGCATTGGTTTGTCAGCTTTCAGAGATACTGGAAAAATCCCTGGAATATCTTTGATTTCATAGTGACCATGATCTCCCTTATACCAGAAATAATATACCCATTTGATAAGAACCGCAGTATCACAACTCTCCAACTTCTGCAGTTATGCCGTGTACTGCGTTGCCTAAAACTCTTTCCTAGAGTCCGGCAAGTCCGTGTTCTCATCATGGCTATCGCCAAAGCCCTCAAAGCAATGGCCTTCATTTTGGTTCTCCTTGTCTTCCTCTTCTACGTCTTTTCTGTGTCGGGCATCTTCTTTTTTGAGAGTTACACCAATTCAGACAGGAAGGATCTGACTTACAACATGTATTTCATGGACATGCCCAACGCTCTAGTAACCATCTTCATTCTCTTCACCATGGACCACTGGTACGCTCTGTTACAAGATTTGTGGAAAGTCCCAGAGATAAACAAGGCGATCAGTGGTATATTCATCTGCCTGTGGCTTTTGATCGGGGCATTTATTTTTAGGAATCTCTTTGTTGCCATTATGGTCACCAATTTCCAGAACATCCGAAGTGACCTAAGTGAAGAGGTGAGACAGATCGAGACTCAGACGCAAGCTGACAAATTCAAAATGGAGATCATGGAGAAGAGATTCAGCCAGATTCGAACAGCTATGGACAGAGACATTACATTCAGAGAAAGGTTCTTCATGGATCCCGCATTAACTCAAAATGCAGACCATCTGGATTTCACGCACGATGAAATGTCTTCTGGAAATTTGGACTGGGAGACTTACATCCACAAGAACCTGCCAGGACTATATGCTGCCGACGAGGATGAACAGGTGCTTTGGCCACGTGACTCCCTCTTCTGCTACTTTGAGTTGTTGGAGAAGTTGCAGCACAATTTAGAGGAACGCAAGCAACTTCAGCAATACATGGTGTTGGCTCTTTCCAACCTTGAGGACAAGTAGCACAAACCACGCAAGCTTTGGGAGAGAAACAGGACAGATAAAAAGCCAAAACAAATGAAAGTATCAGCCTCTCCCCTTCCCTCCTCCATCCAAAGGTCTCTAGATAAGACACAAGAATACTATTAAAACATATTTTATATCATCATTTTGTTGTTGTTGTTGTTGTGAGTTGCAAAGTCATGCCCGACCCATCGTGACCCCATGGACAATGTTCCTCCAGGCCTTCCTGTCCTCTACCATCCTCTGGAGTCCATTCAAGCTCACACCGATTGCTTCAGTGACTCCATCCAGCCACCTCATTCTCTGTCGTCCCCTTCTTCTTTTGCCCTCAAATTGTTCCCAGCATGAGGCTCTTCTCCAGTGGGTCCTTCCTTCTCATTAGGTGGCCAAAGTATTTGGAGTCTCCTCTTCAGGATCTGGCCTTCTAAAGAGCAGTCCGGGTTGATTTTCTCTAGGACTGACCGGTTGGATCGCCTTGCAGTCCAAGGGACTCGCAGGAGTCTCCTCCAGCACCAGAGTTCAAAGGCCTCTATTCTTTGGCGCTCAGCCTTCCTTATGGTCCAACTTTCACAGCCATCCATTGCAACTGGGAAAACCATCGCCTTGACTATAGACACTTTTGATGGCAAAACTGTGATCTAAACATCACTCTCCAGATGATGTGGCAGATATAACTGATATGACAATTTAAAACACCCATCTTTGTTTTGGGATACAAGCTTTGCTGATATTAAAGAGCACCAAGACACATACATATTTCAATGTTCACATTTTTATGTTCTAGGACAGTGATGGTAAACCTATGGCAGGCGTGCCACAGGTGGCACGCGGAGCCATTTGTCAGAGCACGCGAGGCGCGCGAGGCGCGTGCTGGCCAGCTGAGTTCACCATTTTTAAAAGCCACTTTTCACCCTCCCCAGGCTCCAGAGGCTTTATAGGAGCTTGGGGAGGGCGAAAAGAGCCGAAGGCTCCGGACGGTCCCTGAAGCCTTCAGAGCGCTCAAAACGACCCTCCGAGCAAACCGGAAGTTACTTCGGATGGCCTCCGGGAGGACGGGGGAGGCTCTTTTTGCCCTTCCCAGGCTCCTATAAAGCCTCTGGAGTTTGGGGAGGGCATGTAAAAAAGCATGTAAAAATGGGGGGAGCGCCTTTTGTGCACGCATGCACCTTGGGGGGTCGCACATTGCATTATGGGTGCGGCATGCCTGCACACGACCCCCCCTGCGCTCCCCCCCACTTGTGGCACGCGAGCCAAAAAAGGTTCGCCATCGCTGTTCTAGGAAATAGATTTTTTTCCTCTCATTTCATTCCGATGGAGAGCCAGCTGCAATATGGAAAGAATTGAGACAATTCTCTATGGGTTTAATAAATACATGGGTCTAATAAAGTGTCTTTCAAAGTTGGTAGCTTTTGGATATGTGTACTTCAACTCCCATAATTCCTAAGCCAGCCTGTGTGTCCCCAACCCATCCAGACACATGTGCTACCCCTGTGTACCATTTCTGACTTGCATACCACATTCCTGTGTGTGTTGTGGGCTCTCAGCAGACAGCAGAGCTGGCAGCAGATTCGGACAGTGAGGAGGTTGGGGAGGAACATGGGCCAGTCCTGGAGTCTGGGGAAGGCTCTGATGAAGGCTCTGTGTCGGAGGCAGAGACGGGGCCAGGGCCATCTGATAGTTATCAACTGCCTTCAGAGTCAGACATCAGTGAGGCAGACAAAGAGCCGAAGCCTGTTCCCAGTGTGCCCATGCACAGAGTTGTCAGACGAAGGAAACAGCCAAAAAACAGGGTCGACTTGGGAGTAAGGCCACGGGTGGACAATGAATGGCACCTCCCAGACAAAATAAAAGAGGAATGGAGTTTGTAGGAGACAATTACTCTGCTTAATTGGTTTGTGACTCTCCAAGCCTCCTTGCCAGGTTTTGCAGATATCAGCCGGTCAGCTCTCCAAGCCAGAGAAGGTTGTGACTGCTTCATGCTCTTGGGAAGCCTCGGTCAGAACAGTGTGCTCTTCCCAGCTCACGTGGCAAGTCTTCCACAGCCATGCTCAGTCTTCCTGACCTGTGCTGCACTGTGCTCTCTGTCCTGCTTGGTACCTCTTGCACACTCCCACACATTCTCACTCAACCCATGCACTGTTCCTGACCCACATGCTTTCATGCACCCATGTATTCCTACAAGAGATCCCACGTGGACCAGGAAGAGTGTGTAAGGGAGCAAATGAATGTGCAAGTGGTGCCACATGAGTTGGGGACCGTGTACCTTGGTGTACAAGAGGTGCTTGGTGAGTGGGAGTTGTTGCACAGGTTGTGGCATGAGTTGAGAACAGTCAGCAGGGTTGAATGGTTGTGTGAACCAGAGGTGGTATTCAGCAGGTTCTGATCAGTTCTGGAGAGCCGGTAGCGGAAATTTTGAGTAGAACCAGTAAATACCACCTCTGATTGGCCCCACCCCCTCCCTCTGCCTCCTGAGGAGGATGCCATGCCCACTAAGCCACGCCCACCAAGCCATGCCCACCAAGCCATGCCCACCAAGCCATGCCCATAGAACCAGTAGTAAACATTTTTGAATCTCACCACTGGTGTGAACTGTAACATGACAGTGTGTAAGAGATGTGAGGAGGGTTGGAGAGGGGTTGTGGGCATGTGTGCATATTGTGTACATCAGATAATATTATACAGTACAATACAATACCAGAGTTGGAAGGGCCCTTGGAGGTCTTCTAGTCCAACCCCCTGCCTAGGCAGGAAACCCGTTTCAGACAAATGGCTATCCAACATCTTCTTAAAGACTTCCAGTGTTGGGGCATTCACAATTTCTGGAGGCAACTTCTGTTCCATTGGTTAATTGTTCTCACTGTCAGGAAATTTCTCCTCAGTTCTAAGTTGCTTCTCTCCTTGATTAGTTTCCACCCATTGCTTCTTGTTCTACCCTCAGGTGCCTTGGAGAATAGTTTGACTCCCTCTTCTTTGTGGCAGCCCCTGAGATATTGGAACACTGCTATCATGTCTCCCCTAGTCCTTCTTTCTATTAAACTAGACATATTCCCACATACCCACAATGCTTCTCCAACCAGATCCATATCCTTTCTCATGTTCTGTTCTGCATTCCTGCATTCCTTGTCAGATAGATTCCCATAGCAGGAATCTTCTCCCCAGATTAATACCTCCCCTTTCATCTTATGGTCCAGAAAGGCAAGGAAAGTGTTAAGCTACAAAAACAAGTCTGAAACAAATTGAACGTAATGACTTCTATGAGTCTTTCACTACTCGGTTAAACATATTGTCATAATGCAGAGATGATGCCTATAAGGAAGAACAGTAGTACCTGCTGGTGGTAATTTTGAAGCTAATTCTAAGCAAACTGGACCAACAGACCAATTGAAGCTGTGTTTCTCGACCTCAGAAACTTTAAGATGCATGGACATCCACTGCCTCCTGGTATTCCCCTGCCAGCATTCTGGAGTTGAAGTCCACACGTCTTAAAGAAGTTGACCCAAAGGTGCTTTTTTCAGGAGGCAACTGGACTTTCTTGTTTTTTTTTTCTTTTGAAGACGTTTCGCTTCTCATCCAAGAAGCTTCTTCAGCTCTGACTGGATGGTGGGGAATGGAAGGATTTATACTCCTTGCAGACAGCTGGTCATTTGTGTCAGAGTTTGTTGCAGAAAAATCAAATCCAGAAAGGACACACAGACAACTCATTCAGCAGGATTCATTTAACTTCTTTACATACATTAGAATAGATGAATAAATGTACAATACCAACAGGCAGTTCTTCCAAGTAAACACAAGGCAGGAGAGCTACAGGCAAACACAAGCAGTTAGTTTCATTTTGGCAGACAAGCCCAGACAGACTGCTAAGTTTACTTCTCAGAGCAACAGACTGCTAAAGTTTCTGTTTCGATTCTTTCCACAGATCTGTTTAAGCTCCCATTGGCTGATTTAGTTCCTATGCCTATTCATTGGCTGACTTTGTTCCCATGTCTCTCCCAGTCATGAATATTTTAACAATTTGCATAAATCCTTCCATTCCCCATCATCCAGTCAGAGCTGAAGAAGCTTCTTGGATAAGAAGCGAAACATCTTCAAAAGAAGAAAAAAAAAAACAAGGAAGTCCAGTTGCCTCCTGAAAAAAAGTACCTCTAGGACAACCCTGACCTGGAATGATGGAGAATCTTTATAGACTTAAAGGAATTGAATTCTGGGAGTTGAAGGCCACACATCTTAAAGTTGCTGAAGTTGAGATAACTAAACTAAACAACTAAACATGACTATCTCCTACATTCATTAAAAAGAATCCTGCACTTTACAAATTTTACACTGGCGTTCTTTGTTTAATTGGCTCCTTTGTTCAAATGAGAGCAGATTGAACGGCATAGAGAAGGCATGAAGGGTTTATTACCCAACTTCTCCAACTAGCCTTTCCATAATTGCCTTGGTAATATTAACACCCTCATTTTCTCACACTTTGATTTAAAATTGCATGCTATGTGCCATTAGCAGTTTCCTTAAGGGCTGCCCTTCGAAAAGGAGGGGCTTGTTAGGAAAACTATCCCTGTTGCCTTGGTTACAAATTGCATAGATTTTTAATCACATGTAAACCCTGGATTTAAAAATAGCGTTGAAGTGAGAAAATGTACTAAGGCAAGAGAAAAGTGTTTATGGACTGTCACGATATTGATAGTATTCTCTTGGTAGTCCAAGCCTTTTAGGTGTGGTGTTGACTTTTGAACCTTATCAAAATTATTTGCCAACCAAGCAGGGGGAAAAAAAAAGATTTATTCCTAAGCGGCAGAAAGAAGCACACTTCTTCCATCCTTGAGAGAATCTGCAAAACTGCACAAATTTCACGGACTAAAATTAACTAGTTCAGTCTTGCAGAGCATATACGGGATTAAAAAAAAAAATTCCCATGTCCCGTTACGACAGTCATTACAAACCACACACATGGTCTGTTAGGTAGATTTAAGTTTGTATTTATTTACTACGCTTGGTGTCTACTGTCCACCATGGTCAACAACTGGTACCTTAAAATAAAGCATATCCCAGCCCCCCCACCCCGTACAAATGCTGAATTCATAGAGTGTTGTGTGCCATTGCCAAAGTTGGGCGTTTCTTGGACTTCTTGCTTTGTTACTTTGCTTCCTGGACTAATTGAATTACCGTATTTTCCAGAATATAAGATGCACCTTCCCCCACCCTAAAAGAACATCAAAATGTTGGTGCATCTTATACACCAAATACAGGCATTTTTGGCATCCTGAAGCCCCGCCCTCACATCCCATTTTTGTGAAATATGGGCTTGTGGGTTTTTTTATTTTTCAAAAATGGAGGCGTTTATGCCTTCCCCCAGCCCCTAGGAGCACTCTAGAAGCTTCAGCAGGGCTGGGGGAAGGCAAAAATGCCCCCGTTTTTGCAAAAAATGAGCGAAAAATGGGCTGTTTTTCAGAAAAAATGGAGGTGTTTTTGCCTCCCCCCAGCTCCCAGCAACACTCTGCAAGCTTCAGCAGGGCAGGGGGAAGGTAAAAAGTGCCTCTGATTTTGCAAAAAAACAGCCTGTTTTCTACTAGTTTTTCGCAAAAACGGGGGCGTTTTCCCCTTCCCCCAACCCTGCTCAAGCCTGCAGAGTGCTCCTGGGGACTGCAGAGGAGAAAATCTTTTTTTCCCCTTACTTATCGTATTTTCAGATTATAAGATGCACTGGTGTATTAGACACACCAAGAGTTCGAAGAGATAAGTAAGAAAAAAAAAGTTTTTGTCTTTCCTGGCCCCCAGGAGCACTCTGCAGGCTTCAGCAGGGTTGGGGGAAGGCAAAAATAGTGCCATTTTTACAAAAATGGGGGTATTTTTCCCTTTCCCCAGCCCTGCTGAAGCCTGCAGAGTGCTTTGGGGGGGGGGAATGCAAAACACCCCCATTTTGGTGAAAAACAGCCCGTTTTTTGTTCATTTTACACAAAAATGAGATCCGGGGGTGGGGCTTCAGGAGCAGTGGTGTAGCGTGGGTTGTCAGCACCCGGGGCAAGGCAAGTAATTTGCGCCCCCTAACCCGTGGCAACCCACGCTACGCCACTGGACTCGGGACATGAAGGGAGCTCTGAAGCAGCCATCCTCCTTAGCAAAGCTCGCAGCGCCCTCTATAGGCTCAAAGCAGAATCATTTTCTTCCCTCGGTTCTGGGAAAATAGGAAAAGGAAAGCCGCCCGAGGTCTTCACTTGCTCTAATTTAAACGTATCGCGTTATTAACATCCCTCGCCCTGCCCAGCAGTCTTCAAGAGACCCAGATCTGCAGAAGAAAACTTTGGCCCTCTTTCGTGCTCTCGACCCCGGGGAAGACCTGCTCGCGTCTCTTTTGTATTAAACGTGGGAAGCGTTCCTCGGCTTCATTCAATTCAAATTCAGCCTTGAAATACATGCAAGTCAACAGCAGAGAGCTGCGAGTGCGAGCGCCCCCCCCCAGATGTTGCGCCCGGTGCGGCCGCCCCCCCTGCACCCCCCACGCTACGCCACTGTTCAGGAGGCCAAAAATGGCTGTGTTCGGTGTATAAGATGCACCAACATTTCAACGCTCTCTTGGGGTGGGGGGGAAGGTGTGTCTTATACTCTGAAAAATATGGTACCTCTTCAAAATCTTGGTTCGTCTTATACACCAGTGTGTCTTGTAGTACGAAAAATACGGTATTCCCTTGCCCTGCTGGATTTCTTGTTTGCAGCCATTGTGCTCACAGCATTGTGCTGGACGACCTGCAGCTAGAGGCTGCTGGAGGTGTGTGTGTGTGTGTGTTGTGTGTGTGTGTGCGTTTGATTAAAGTGGAATAAAATATGAATTAATATATAAGAATGAAGACGTGGCATCAAAGGGACAGTTAGAAGCTTGCTTAAAGGGACAGGAAAATGTCATCAGGCTCTAACCACAAGATGTCCTAGCCAACGTCCCTATGTCAAAAGTTCAAATAAAGTTCATTAATAACACGTAGTCCACACCTGTAACAAAAGGAGAAGTAAGACCCTCATCTACTTACAAGGCTTTCCCCCCAAAATAACCAATAAGAAATGAGTTAAGTATTCCGTGTTGCGCTGCTTTTGAGAATGTATAAGAATGTGTGCTTCCATAATGAAGGTTGTTCAGAATTTGCAATGTTAGCCATGTGCTAGCTTTCTTAACCTGGCTGCCAAATAAACTTTTCCTGTATCCTGAGAAGTCTAAAGCCTATCATTTTCTGCAACAAGATCACTTTACTCTGGGACTTGCCAGAAATGTGGAGAATTTCGGGAATATTCTGAGCAATAAAGGGGCGGTTTCAACTGATTGTGTTGGCTCTGTGCCATGCCCGGGTCATCACAATATGTAGCCCTCAGTTCCCTTCTTTAGATGTTCAGAACCGACTTGGTCATCAAAGGTTTTCCTAATCATGATTTAAAAACAACTTTCAACAAACTCTGGAATCCTCATGTCTCTTGTGAGTAGTGACAAACCAATCAACTGACTTCCATGTGCCTGCTTTAAGCATGGCTAAGTTTCCTTCCAAAGCATTAATTGAAATAATCAGCCACATTTCTGAGTCAACCACTCCAGTACAGACAGAAATGCCATTATACGTCCTTCCAGCTACTTATCGGCACCGTGGGAATTAAGTGAGGTGTCTATTTAAAAAAGAAATCTTTCAATTATAAGTAAGCGAAGTCATAACGAGTTCCAAATTAACATTGCAGAAAACAAGATAAAAGAAATGCTCCCTCTTGTCTTACATCCTTCCTTTTGATGAGCAATTTCAGTCATCCGTAATTAATTTCATGCCATGTAAATTATGGAAAAACGGTTATGAAAAATAAATCCCTTTTTTTAAAGTAAGAAAACCTGCCGGATCCTTACAACAGGAAGATAGAAAGTCTGGTTATGTTTACCTGGGTGAAAACAAAAACTGTCTCAGTGGGAATTCCAAATATATATATATAGTATAAAAGCCAAATACCACTCATTCATCATGAAATCTCCAGAGCTGTAAAGCCTATAAATGTTAAATTCGGCATGTATGTTCCTCTTGGCTTCTACGTGCTCACTAAGAAAGGACTTTTTGAAATGACCATCAGATCATCAGTAATTTTTATACAGTATTATATTAACACACGTTGATGCTAAAGAGTTCGACATTCTACTCCCCCTCCTCACCTGAAAGGAACCCTGTTCCAACTGCCGGGTGCCTTATATTAACATGCCCTGATGGTAAGGAGTTACACATTCTACATTAATTTTCAAGCTTTAGGTGTCAATTTATCAAGCCCGATCACATAGTTTCTCAGCAAAGCATGGCATCCAGCTAGTCTAGAATTAAATGGGACAATTAAGTCTATTAACCAAATTCTTTCAAGGCAAACAGGTTTCTAATGTGTTCTGTCTATTTATTTAGCAATAGCAACTTAGATTCATATACTCCCCCATTGTGCTTTATATCACTCTCTGGACACTTTACAAGGTCAGCATATTGTCCCCAACAACTTGGCTCCTCATTTTACCAACTTCAGAATGTTGGAAGGCTGAGAACCTTGAGCCAGTCAGGATCGAACTACAGGCTGTGGGCAGAGTTTGTCTGCAACACTACATTCTAGCCACTGTACTACATGACTCTTTAGTAATTAATGTATGTATTGATTATTAAACCTCCTTTTTTATTCAGGATTTCAAGGAAGCATATGTAGACCCTCTCTCCTATTTCCCCCCCACAATCTATCTGTGAGATGGAACAGAACAGAACAGAACAGAATAGAATAGAATAACAGAGTTGGAAGGGACCTTGGAGGTCTTCTAGTCCAACCCCCTGCCTAGACAAGAAACCCTATACCATTTCAAACAAACAGGTTATTCAACATCTTCTTAAAAACTTCCAGTGTTAGAGCATTCACAACTTCTGGAGGCAAGTTGTTCCACTGATTAATTGTTCTAACTGTATTTCTCCATAGTTCTAGTTTGCTTCTCTCCTTGATTAGTTTCCACCCATTGCTTCTTGTCCTGCCCTCAGGTGCTTTGGAGAATAGTTTGACTCCCTCTTCTTTGTGGCAACCCCTGAGATATTGGAAGACTGCTATCATGTCTCCCCTAGTCCTTCATTTCAGTAAAATAGACATATCCAGTTCCTGCAATTGTTCTTCGTATAGATCTATATGATATATTAGGCTGATATACCCAAAGTCACCAAGACAGTGTAATGGCAAAGAATGGCTTCGAATTTGGATCATACTGGTCCAACATCTTAATCACAATATCACATGTACCGTATAGCATAACAAAACGCAGCATTAGTGCATACAAAAATCACATATAAAATTTGTATCAAAATATAAAAATCATGGTGAGCAGTGGTTAGAATGCAGTATTGCAGGCTAACTCTGCCCACAGCCAGGAGTTCGATCCTGATGGGCTCAAGGTTGACTCAGCCTTCCATCCTTCCGAGGTCTGTAAAATAAGGACACAGATTGTTGGGGTTAATAGGCTGACATTATATCTCCTTTGCCAGCAGCATCCATTGCTCTCCATATTACTTCTGTTTTTCATTGATTGTAATGGGCTTTTGTTGCATAGTAGGCCTTAGTTTTGCAAGCCAGCATACTGGAACCTGGACTGATCCTTAATGGATTGTTTCCTTCTCACCTGCCTGGCATCCAGACCTGGTTTTTGCTCTCCGCTTCATGTCCACATTATTCCTTGGATCTAAAATCCCTCCCTTTTACAAGTATTTTAAAGTTAAAATAGATCTTCCAAGGAACAAGTTTGAAAAACCACTCGGTGAGTAAACTTCATCTTAAAATAAAAGAAAAAACTAAGGTTAAAGAAGACAGAGAATATAGTATAAATGGCAAATAAGACAAACAAGAATTTAACTCAAGGAAGTTTTAAATGAATTAAGGGAAGAGTTTGGAACATTATGATTTTTGCTAAGAATTTTGAACGATCAAAGCAATATCTTCTTGGGATCCAAAATTGTTTAATGTGTTAGGAAAAATATGATTGTTTGAAATTTGAAAATAAAGAAACAAAGGAATCTGAAACTTTTATGTTTATAAAAATTGGAGAAGAGGAGGAGGAGCTGGAGGAAGAGGAGAAGAAGAAGAGGAGGAGGAGGAAGGGGAAGAAGAGGAGGAGGAGGAAGGGGAAGAAGAGGAGGAGGAGGAAGAAGAAGAAGAAGAGGAGGAGGAGGAGGAGGAAGAAGGAGAAGAGCAGGAGAAGGAAGAAGAGGAGGAGGAGGAGGGGAAGTAGAAGATGATAGAGGAGGAAGAGGAGGAGGATCTGAAGAAGGACAAGGAGGACAGAAGATGACAGAAGAAGGGGAAAATGCAAGTGACAATGGCACAAGTTTACAGGGTTGATTCTTCTCCCTAGGTGGGCATTTACCACTAGCTGGCCTGTGGAAAAAATCCTAGAAGTCATAGAATAAAAGGCTCGTAAAAGGTTGTTAGAGGATTTCTAGTGCAATATATAGCATGTAATTCATTTTTAATGAGCATGTAATTAATTGTAAAGTGTCTGAGGACCTCCGTTTGAAAAATGACCTGTACCTACGCTGCTTTGGGAGGGCTTTTATTCCGATGTAAATTATTGTAATAAATAATCTTTCTCAACGCCACAGTGACGGATTTTATTAGGAAAGGAGAAGATTCCCTGGTCCCTCCTTAAAACTAGCAATCCTCCTGCTACGAAGTCAAAGGAAGGCAGAATATTCACACTTGTTCCCATTGGAGGTTGCAGTGGAATTATTTTATGTGCTTAATGAGGTCTAACCAGCTTCACCAAACAATCTTGATGGATTCAACTTCGCCAGAGATTCTTTTTCTCCATCAGCTTCTCTGTCGGTGTTAGAAAATCGAAAGTTTTTTTCCCCCTTCTGGTTTCATCTTTTTTCTCTGTTCTCATTCTTTTCATATTGTCTAGCTTGATGAAGAACCTTGGAGAATTCAATAGTTTTTCTATCCCTTGATTGATGCTGAAAATGGGTTGTCAAAGGGGAGCATATCACTGAAACTATATTCATATACCAGCTGGATACCCGTGCTTCACTACAAAACCATGTGATCGGGCCAGCCCACAGGCTGGATGAGCCACATGCTGGCTACGCCCATATAAGGCAGCTGGCAGTTGGAACAGAGTTCCTTTCAGGTGGGGAGGGGGAGTAGAACGTATAACTCCTTAGCATCTACACATGTTAAAATAATACTGTATAAAAAATAGTGATGATCTTGGCTCAGCCTTCCATCATTCTGAGGTTGGTAAAATGAGGAGCCAAGTTGTTGGGGACAATATGCTGACCATGCAAAGTGTCCAGAGAGTGATATAAAGCACAATGGGGCAGTATATGAATCTAAGTTGCTATTGCTAAATAAATAGACAGAACACACTAGAAACATGTTTGCCTTGAAAGAATTTGGTTAATAGACTTAATTGCCCCATTTTATTCTAGACTAGCTGGATACCCATGCTTTGCTGCAAAACTATGTGATGGGGCTTGATAAATTGACACTTAAAGCTTGAAAATTAATGTAGAATGTGTAACTCCTTACCATCAGAGCATCTTAATATAAGGCGACTGGCAGTTGGGACAGAGTTCCTTTCAGGTGGGGAGGGGGAGCAGAACATTTAACTCCTTAGCATCGACACGTGTTAAATTAATACTGTATAAGAAATGCTGATGATCTGATGGTCATTTTGAAAAATCCTTTCTTAGTGAGCACGTAGAACCCAAGAGAAATATACTTGCTGAATTTCAAGTTTGTAGGCTTTGGAGTTCTGGAGATTTCGTGATGAGTGAGTGGTCTTTGGCTTTTATATATATAGATTACCCAATTATTATATTCAGTGATGGGTTTCAATTAATTTTACTACCGGTTTGCTCATGTGTGCATGCTCGTGCGACGCTTCTGCGCATAAACATCTGGGCAGGTGGGCAGAGCTTCCCACCACCACCACTACCGGGTAACCCATTCCGTGGCAAACTGGCAGAAATCCACCTCTGATTATATCCTTACCCCAAGTCTCACGGTGTTAGCCTTGTATTTGCTAATATCTTTATCTTTAAAAGCTAAGAAGATTGGAACTGGGATTCCTACATATTTCTGTTTCTTACTGTCTGCAATAAACGGGACAGCAACCATTTGTAAGGTTGTTTTCACCCAAGGGTGCTCACTAGCCAATTCTTCACTAAAATATCTGCTCAAACATATGAGAACATAATTTAGGAAGCCTCACACGGTCCGTTTGGCAAGATGGAATTAATAGTGGCAGGGAAAAGAGGAAATCAAATCTCCAATAGCACAAAATTGGATGGCATAGTGGGTACTCGAGAAGACAGATACATAAATTAAAACTATCTTGGTGGATTAGAGAAGCGCACTGAAAAAGACTCTCTGGAAATAAATACGTGAATAAATAAATAGATCCCACAATCTGGGCATCTTTCATTTGCCCTGTAGCTTTTTCCATTAGAATTTAAATAATCTTTGGATGAGGAAAGAGAATGAAGAACTGTATGGTGGCGCAGTGGTTAGTGTGCAGTACTGCAGGCTATTTCTGCTGCCTGCCTGCTGCCAGCAGTTGGGCAGTTCGATTCTCACCAACTCAAGACTGACTCAGCCCTCCATCCTTCCGAGGTGGGTAAAATGAGGACCCAGATTGTTGAGGGCAACTGATGACTCTGTAAAGTAGAGAGGGCTGTGAAGCCCAAGCGGTATATAAGTCAAAGTGCTATTGCTATTGCTATAAGGTAAATGTGGAAAAGCCAGACTCTATCACCAGTTGATGGTAAAGGCACTTCAACTCTTCTGGACATTTTTCCTGCTATCCGTAACTCTAAAACCAGATTCCTGAACATCTCCTGAATCTAAGGTCATGGTCAAAGTTTCCCCTGACCATTCATGTCTGACTCTAATGCTCATCTCTGTTTCATTGCTGAGGGAGTCAGCATTGTCCAAAGACACTTCTGTGGCCATGGAATACCGTTAACTTCCCACTGAAGTGGTGCCTATTTATCTATTCACATTTGCATGCTTTCAAGCAGGGGTGGGATTCAGCCAGTTCGGACCGGTTTGGGCAAATCGGATGTTAATTTTAATCTGGTTCACCGTAGTTGGAAGGACTGGGTGACTCCGCCCATCCTGCCCCACCCCTCCCAGGAGTCTCCATGCAGCCCATTCATCATGTAAGGTAAGTGCAGGGCCCGCGTGCAGAGCTCTGGGAGGGCAAAAAGCAGGCCTACCAGAAGTACCAGAAGTTTGGAAACAGGTCCATTTCCAGTCTCCCGGGGGGGGGGGGGAGCGCTCTGGAGCCCAGGGGAGGCCGTTTTCGCCCTCTCAGAGGCTCAAGGAAAGCCTCCGGAGCCTGGGGAGGGTGAAAGTGACCCTCCGCCATGGTGTAGGAAAGCAACTAGGCCTGTCCCCATGGCCATGCCCAACTGGAAACCAGGCAGAGAAGTGGTTGTTAACATTTTTCAATCCCACCCCTGCGTTCAAGCTGCTAGGTGGGCAGGAGCTGAGGCAAGTAATGGGAGCTCATCCCATCAGGCAGTGCTCAAGTCTTGAACCTGACCTTTCCAACTGACAATCCCCAGTGACTTAATCACTGACCCACCACAACCCCTCTCCCAAATCTAAAAGGCCCCAGTGTTTTAGGCAGGGTAGACTCTTATTCCATAATTGCTTGGAATCTTGAAATTAAATGAGGTATACTGAGAATTTCTTGCATTTAAGACACAGAACAGAACAACTCTTGGTAAGAGCTCAAACTGATAAGTTTGAGTTCAACCCATAATAGTTACTTTGGAACTCTTGATCTTTCTCTTCGATTGGTCCCTCCCGCCCAATAATGCCTTGATTCTGAAATGTTGTGTGAACCAACTTTGTTCCTTCAATTCAAGCACAAATACCTTTGATAATTTAAACCCCGAGTTGTTAATCACTTTGCTAGGTCTCACAGCCTACTCATTTCCCCTGAAGTCCATTGTTCTTAATGTGCATCCCCTGGAAAACAGCAACTGCTTTCTTAATAGAAATGTCCTTAATATTTTCTATTGCATAAGTTGCCCCAGGTGATGCAGGCTTTTAAAATAATACGAGGAATTTATTTACTCAATTTAGAAAGTTGCCCAAGGGTGTAATGATCAGGACAGGGTAAATAAAAGAAACCAAAATAATAAGGAAAACAAGAATGTAGATCTTGGAAGAAAACTTTCAACTAACTTATAAACATTTGAGTATATAGAAAGCTGAAAAGGAGAAGGCCGCCCACCCTAACCCAAAACCTGGGAAGAAAAGCTTGTTTTTGAAAGACAAGTTGGCATGGAGTCTTAGACGAATCTCTGGGGAGTTGCTGATCCAGAGGGCAAGCACTGTAATAAAGAAAGTCTATTTCCTGGATCCTGTCATTTGATGTTTTATATATCATGGAATCCGAGGTCCAGGAAGGGCAGAAATTACAGTTAGTCTTTGATTTAGGACCACAAAATTAACTGGACTGTTTTTTTTTTCCCTGGAGGAAGAAGACGACAATATTATGCTACTCATCCAAGAAATTGCGACTGAATGGTGGTGGGGATGGAAGCAGCGGTGGGATTTGCATGTTTGCCACCGGTTCACAAATGTGAGCATGCGCGTCTTCCGCATATGTTTGCATATATTTGCGGCCTTCCATGCATGCGCTTTGCTCATGCACAAGGTGTGCACGCATGCGTGCAGAAGGATGGGTTCCTGCCAGTTCTAATCTCTTCTATAGAAGAGGTTCCACAAATCTACCGTGCCGTTTAGAACCAGTTCCAGTTCCCTCCCACCCCCGCCCGTCCACACATCATCAAGATGAAGAGCGAGAGGAGGGATTGTTGGAGTTGAAGTCCACAGATCTTAAAGCTGTCAAGTTTGAACATCCCTGGGGTTCTTTTTTCTAAAGGGTTAGGGGTGCAAGGGTCTCGTAACTTGACAGCTTTAAGACTTGCGTGCTTCAAATGCCAGAGTTTCTGAGCCAACATTTTGGTTGTTAAGCAAGAGCATTGTTAAGTAAGTTTCACCACATTTTACAAGTTGGCCACGCCCACCCAGTAACATGACTGGGTTAGGGTTAGGGTTAGGATATCTCTGCCTGCAGGTTGCCACTACCAGTTTGGGTGAACTGGTCCAAACCAGCTGAATACCAGCTCTGGATGGAAGGGTAGGTTTTGATAGGATGGTGGGGGTGAGGTGGAAGGATTGTATTTCGGTAGAATGGATGGGAACAGCATTGGAAAATCTGAAGGGTCAGCCTAGGGACAGATCATCCTGGAGAAAATCAATGGGTCATGAAGAGTTGACATCAGTGGTGGGATTCAAAAAATTATACTACTGGTTCTGTGGGTGGGGCTTGGTGGGTGGGGCTCGTCTTGGTGGGCTTCGCTTAGTGGGTGTGGCAGGGGAAGGATACTGCAAAATCCCCATTCCCTCCCCACTCCAGGGGAAGGATACTGCAAAATCCCCACACGAGCCAAAAAAGTTTGCCATCGCTGGTCCAGGTTTTCCTTTCTGAGCAGGGGGTTGTACTGGAAGACCTCCAAGGCCCCTTCCAACTCTGTTGTCATTCTACATTTTCAGCGCTGTTGTAACTTTGAACCAGTGGTAAAATTCATTTTTTTTTACTACTGGTTCTGTGGGTATGGCTTGGTGGGCATGGCGGGGGAAGGATACTGCAAAATCCCCATTCCCTCCCCACTCCAGGGGAAGGATACTGCAAAATCCCCATTCCCTCCCCACTCCAGGGGAAGGTTACTGCAAAATCCCCATTCCCTCCCCACTCCAGGGGAAGGTTACTGAAAAATCCCCATTCCCACCCAACTCCAGGGGAAGGATACTGTAAAATCCCCATTCCCACCCCACTCCAGGGGAAGGATACTGCAAAATCCCCATTCCCTCCCCACTCCAGGGGAAGGTTACTGAAAAATCCCCATTCCCTCCCAACTCCAGGGGAAGGATACTGTAAAATCCCCATTCCCACCCCACTCCAGGGGAAGGATACTGCAAAATCTCCATTCCCTCCCCATTCTAGGAGAATGATACTGTAAAATCTCCATTCCCTCCCTACTCAATGGGAAGCATACTGCAAAATCTCCATTCCCTCCCCACTCAATGGGAAGCATACTGCAAAATCTCCATTCCCTCCCCACTCCAGGGGGAGGATACTGCAAAATCCCCATTCCCACCCCACTTTAGGGGAAGGATACTGCAAAATCTCCATTCCCACCCAACTCCAGGGGAAGGATACTGTGTAAAGTCTCCATTCCCTCCCCACTCCAGGGGAAGGATACTGCAAAATCCGCCATTTCCTCCCAATCAGCTGGTACTCGGGAGGCAGAGAAGAGATGGGGGCGGGGCCAATCAGTGGTGGTATTTCCCGGTTCTCCGAAATATTTTTGCTATTGGTTCTCCAGAACTGGTCAGAACCTACTGAATACCACCTCTGGTTGACATCACTAGGTGGCATCCAATAGTAGAATGGGGAAAGAAAAGGGTATAATAACCCTAATATCCTGGCTCATTTTACAACGGTTTGATGGGAAACGGTAATAAGCATGGTGAAGATGGCAGCACATTGAGTGCAGAAAACCTGATACCAAAGATTTATGTCTGGCCACCAAAGTTAAATATGAGGCAGTAGTGTCAGGCAGCAGCCAAAAAAGCTAACACAATCCTAGGTTGCATTAACAGAGGGACAGCATCAAGATCACATAAAGTACTAGTACTGCTTTATTAAAGCCTTAGTAAGACCACACTGGGAATACTGCATCCGGTTCTGAACACCGCAATATAAAAAAAGATTTTGAAACTCTGGGAAGTCTGAAGAGAAGATCAACAAAGATCATTAGGGGACTGAAGGCTAAAAATATGAAGAACAGTTGCAGGAATTCAGTATGCCTAGTTTAGCAAAAAAGAAGGATTGGGGGTGATATGTTAGCAGTCCTCCAATATTTTAGGGTCTGCCACAAAGAAGTCAACCTATTCTCCAAAGCACCTGAAGGCAGGACAAGAAACAATGGATGGAAACTAATCAAGAAAAGACTTTTCAGGCGCTCCGCTCCGCTGAGGAAACATCTCCGTTCCCAGCCGAGCTGGTGGAGCGCAGGCAGGCGTCGTTGCTTCGCCAGGGCCGGGCAAAACTGTACTTCCGGCTTTAGCGCCGGAAGGGAGCGCGCGAGCCAGGTGTAGCGCTGAAAGGGAGCGCGCGAGCCAGGTGGAGCGCTGAAAGGGAGCGTGCGCGATCCGGTGCGATCCGGCAGGAACCCACCATTGCAGAAAATACGACTTCAGCAACAGAGTGGTCAACGCCTGGACTGCTCTACCTGACTCCGTTGTTACATCCTCTAACCATCACAGCTTCAACCTCAAACTATCTACCGTGGACCTCACCCCATTCTGTAGAGGTCCTTAAAGGGGGCGTGCATAAGCGCACCAGCGTGCCCACCATCCCTGTCCTACTGTCCCCATTTATTTGTATTCATTTACTTCGTTCATGTCCACATTCATACTTCTACCTGCTATCTTGTACGCGTTTGGCAAAGTAAGTAAAATAAACGAGGGTTATAAAGGAACTACCCTCGCTCGCACTCAGCATGCAATTCCTATTCCCCACTGGGCTAGGCAAAACATGGACTAAACCCCAAGGCATCAGGGGCATTTCTAGCACTGACTTATAAGAGCTTTGGCTGCGTTGAAATGGAAGTGTTGCTATTAAGCAATGTGGATTCTCCCGCCCTCCAAGAACAAAGTTGAGCTTTGTTCTTCCGATGAAGATATCCACAGGGTTTCATTATATTTCCTCCGGTAAAATAGATGCCTTTTCAGTGAGATGCACTAATCCCTGCTATTAGAGGTACTTTGAATTTTCCCCATTTTCTCAAGAGTCAGCTGTTCTGTTAATATCGTACTATACCGTACCGGGTATGGTTATGTTTAAATGTAAATTGATATTTTTTTAAAGGAAAGGACATCATGAGCTGCTGCGATGCTCGTTTCTGTAATTAAAAAGTATATTATTATAATTGCACCCTATTGTTTTAAGCAATGTTCCTCCAGCACCAAAAGGGGAGCCAAAATGAAGTCTCCTTTGAATTGAGCTTGAAGTTGCAGATTTCACTTGACAATGTAATTTCCCATGTAATTTTCCTGGCAATAAAAGGAAGGGACTTTTGCCATCACCACCTCCTGAAATAATTTCAACTTCTCAAAGTTTAACTTCTTTTCTTTTCCCCATCAAGTTTTTATTTTATTTTATACTATTTATACATATCAATGCCTGAACGGTGTGATCATACATTTCAGTGCAAATAGACATACTGTCAGGCCTGTAGTTATGTTCTTTTTAGGATCTTTGGCCTGACACACTTTTTATTAATTTCCTATGCTGTTTCATTAGTGTAGTAGTTGGGAAGGGGGAATAGAAAGGAGTAGGATTGTGGAATGTATTGTTGTCATTCTTTTATAGAAGCCAAGGTCATCTTTTGTCTCCGCACCTCGACACCTGACCGGAAGCAGAGGGGTGTAGATGCCAGCGTGGAAGGTGATGATTGGAACATGTGATGGATTTGTGGGTGTGGGGAAAGATCATGAACTTTCAACTGGGTGGAATTCCAGGAAGAACATTAGAGTTGGAATTCCATAGACGTGCTAACTTGTCTGTATGAATAAATTGGAAAGTTAAGGATGGTTCTGCCTGGTCTCTGATTGATTTCATACATGGTATTTAGAATGCTAACACATACTGTATTTTTCGGCCTTTTAAGACGCACCTTTTTGCCCCCCAAAAGAGGGTGAAAATCTGGGTGCGTCTTATACACTGAATACAGCATTTTTTGCCTCCCGAAACCTCCACTCCCTTCACAAAAATGGACGTGCAGAGGGTTTGGGAGGCCTGCAAAGTTCTCCTGGGGGGCTGGAGAGGGTAAAAACGAGCAAAACACAGACCATTGTTTTCTCATTTTTGCCCCCCCCCCAACCCTCGGGAGCATTCCATAAGCCTCCTAGAGGCTATGCATGCCCTTTTTTTTGGCAAAAAAAAAAAAAAAAAACGGGCCCTTTTTAAAGCAAAAAACAGGCCAATTTTTTGCTCAGTTTTGCCCCCCTCTCCCCTCAGCCTCCAGGAGCACTTTACAGGACTCTCAAATTCTCTGCATGCCCCATTTTTCACAAAAAAATGAGGTGTGTAGAGGGTTTGGGAGTCTGCAGAGTGCAAAAACTTTTTTTAAAAAAAATTACCTCTTCAAAATCTTGGTGCGTCTTATACTCCAGGGCGTCTTATACTCCGAAAAATACAGTAATATTATTATTCACAGTCATTGCATTTAATTTTCATTGTTTCCTATTGTTTACACATAACTTTTAGTACTGTCCTTCATTTTCTAAATCTCCCTCTTGTTCTTTCACATATCTTAAAGCCGTGATAGCGAACCTATGGCCCACATGCCAGAGGTGGGGCACCACACTCACTCTGATGGCACGCGAGCCGTTGCCCCAGTTCGGCTTTGCCGCGCATGTGCTCACGTCTTCCACCAGCCAGCTAGTCTTCAGGTCACTGCTGCGCATGCAATTGTGTATGGGACAAGGGTGTGTGTGCATGCAGGGCTGCGTGTCCATGCATGGGAGAGGGGCTGTGCACACATGGGAGGGGGCAGGGCATGGAGATGCATGCATGGGAGTGGGGGTGTGCAATCAACTATACAACATTATTGCCATACAAAGTACACACATATCCACATTTTAACAGAATAACGGAGTTGGGAGGGATCTTGGAGGTCTTCTAGTCCAACCTTCTGCTCAGACAGGAAGTCCTATACCATTTCAAAGAAATGGTTGTCCAATTTCTTCCTAACAACTTCCAGGGTTGGAGGACCCACAACTTCTGAAGGCCAATCGTTCCACTGGTTGTTTTCATCATTAGGAAATTTCTCCTTAGTTCTAGGTTGGTTCTCTCCTGGATTAGTTTCCACCCATTGCTTCTTCAGCTGGTTTGGAGAATAGATGGACAGCCCTCAAATATTGGCACCCTGCTATCATGTTAGGCCTAGTCTTTATTTTCACTAGACTAGACACACCCAGTTCCTGCAACTGTTCTTCATATGTTTTAACCTCCAGTCCCCTAATCATCTTTGATGCTCTACTCCACTCTCTTTCCACAGTCTCAACGTCTTTTTTTATATCGTGGCGACCAAAACACCTTTAACTAACGGACTTGTATCATCGCTACAAGAATCCTTCATGCATTTATCCCTGATGGAATTAAACCATCAAGAAATCACTAGATATTCTTGTCCTACTCCCTGCTCAATGCCCAGTCACTCAGTTAGCATTTTGTTCATTCTAACGCATGCTTTTCTTTCATCCTACACAGCTCTTATCTCATTCAGCGATCACACTTTGCAAAAAAATCCTATAATTCAAGGCCATTGACTTTGTCATTACACTTTTTCTAAATCAATAAACACACAAGGAATTGTATTTCTCATCTTCATACATTACTCAATGATCTGCTAAAGAGCAAAAACCTTGGCATGTCCTCTGCTTGGCATTAAGTCGCATTACCGTTTCTGAGCATTGTCACCTCAAGAGCGCAGCTGAAGACTTTCTCAGGCAAACAAAGCTCTCTGATTTTGTATTCATGCTGGCTTCCTTTCTTTTATCTGTAACATTAGTGACATTCTTCATGAAGTCAGGCCCAGTTACATCCTTCACACATTAAACAAGTTGTGAAGGTCTTCCACCACATCCATTATCAGCATTTCTCCAATTATATCATTTTGATCTAGGGCAGCGATGGCGAACCTTTATTGGCTCGCGTGCCACAAATGGGGGTAGTGCAGGGGGGGTTCATGTGCGGGCGTGCCACACCCATAATGCAATGCGCAACCCCCCAGTGTGCATGGGCGCACAACACGCGACCCCCCCCATTTTTACATGCTTTTTTCGCCCTCCCCAGGCTCCAGAGGCTTTATAGGAGCCTGGGGAGGGCGAAAAGAGCCTCCCCCACCCCCCGGAGGCCCTCCGGAGGCTTCAGGGACCATCCGGAGGCTTCCCTGAAGCCTTCGGAGCGCTCAAAAGGATCCTCCGAGCAAACCGGAAGTGACTTCCGGTTTCCTCGGAGGGTCGTTTTAAGCGCTCCGAAGGCGTCAGGGAAGCCTCCAGACGGTCCCTGAAGCCTCCGGAGGGCCTCTGGGGGGCAGAGGAGGCTCTTTTCGCCCTCCCCAGGCTCTTATAAAGCGTCTGGAGCCTGGGGAGGGCGAAAAATGGCTTTTAAAAAGGTGAACTCAGCTGGCCAGCGCGCGCATGCATGCTGGCCAGCTGACAGGGCAGCGCCTTGCGTGCCCTGACAAATGGCTCCACGTGCCCCCTGTGCACGCGTGACATAGGTTCGCCATCACTGATCTAGGGCAATAATTAAGCTTGGGTTGTGAAACATTTGGAAAATGAATAATGCTCAATCTCTCTCTTGAACAAAAGAAGAACAAGATGTTGAGACTGTAGAAAGAGTGCCGAAAAGCGCATCAAAGATGATTAGGAGACTGGAGACTAAAACACAGGAAGAACGGTTGCAGGAATTGGGTATGTCTACTTTAATGAAGGAGGGATGCAGTTGCTCAGTGCCTAAGACGCTGAGCTTGTCAATCAGAAAGGTCGGCAGTTTGGCGGTTCGAATCCCTAGCGTCGCGTAATGGAGTGAACTCCCATTACTTGTCCCAGCTTCTGCCAACCTAGCAGTTTGAAAGCATGTAAAAAACACAAGTAGAAAAAAATAGGAACCACCTTTGGTGGGGATGGTAACAGCGTTCTGTGTGCCTTCAGCATTTAGTCATGCCGGCCACTTGACCACGTAGATGTCTTCAGGCAGCGCTGGCTCTTCGGATTAGAAATAGAAATGAGCACCGCCCTCTAGAGTTGGGAACGACTGGCACGCATGTGTGTGAGGGGATCCTTTACCTTTATTTTAATGAAAAGAAGATCTAGGGAAGTTCATTCTACCAATGTTCCAATGTTTGAGGGGCTGCCACAAAGAAGAAGGAGTCAACCTATTCTCCAAAGCACCTGACGGGAGAAGTCTGTAAAGATTCTCAGTCATTCAGGTCATGGTTGTCCCAAAGGTGCTTCTCATCCAAGACTTTTCGCTTCTCATCCAAGAAGCTTCTTCAGCTCTGACAGGATAGTGGGGAAAGGAAGGATTTATATTCCTTGCAGACAGCTGGTCATGTGCATCCTTTTAGAAGGTTGTTGAAGCACTCGGGAGGTTTATCTGTGTCCTCAGGGACCCCTGAGTGAAGTTCCGGGTTCCATATTCTTATCCTTCCATTCCGTGCTATCGTGTCTTCTTGGATGAGAAGCGAAATGTCTTCAAAAGAAAAAACAAGGAAGTCCAGTTGTCTCCTGAAAAAGCACCTTTGGGACACCTGAAGGTAGGACAAGAAGCAATGGATGGAAACTGATCAAGGAGAGAACCAATGTAGAACCAAGGATAATTTTTCTGGAGTCAAGAATAGATGTTTTGTGAAGTCGTGTCTGACCCATCACAACTCTATGGACAATGTTCCTCCAGGCCTTCCTGTCCTCTACCATCCTCTGGAGTCCATTTAAGCTCACGCCAACTGCTTCAGTGACTCCATCCAGCCACCTCATTCTCTGTCATCCCCTTCTTCTTTTGCCCTCCACCTTTCCCAGAATTAGGCTCTCTTCTCCAGTGAGCCCTTCCTTCTCATTAGGTGGCCAAAGTATTTGAATACTGGCTTATAGCCCACTGGAAATATAATAATTTGGTACAATAATAATGAAATAATCTCTAACTGGTAAAAACAATTTGGATATAAACTATAATATGGGACCTGGGGAAAAGATTTACTAATTTTATTAATATTTGTTTTTGTTTAGATTTTGTTATAAAGATGTAATCTCTCCTGGGTACTTATAAATTCTAGCAATAAAATTTTGTCTAGATTTATTATAATATAAATATAAATGATTCTAGACAAAAGCACGTTTAAACAAATATAGTTAAATGAGAATGATGGTATATTGATGGTATAAAGATTTTTGATTTAAAATGTACAATTCAATATGAATGAAATATAAAGAATGATTGTAGTAACGCACGAAATTTATTTGTAACCAATCGATATGCTTTCTGGAAGATGTAATGAAGAATGTTTTTGTGTGTTTTTTTTTTTGTTTAATTAAAACAATAAAACAAAAAACAAAAAAAAAACACAATTTGGTGTCCTTTGTACTTTGTGATATAAATATGATTTTAAAACTATAACTCCAGTTGGCCAGCAGATGGCTCATGAGCCTCATAAATGTAATTGTGAAAAGACAAAAGGATTTCAAGGCCTGCTTCTTTTTCCTTCACAAGTTTTTGGGATATTTCACAACGAAACCTTCTATTAAGTGTTTGTTTTCATCCAAGCCCGGTTGCTTCTGAGAATTCTGTGACTTTGTGTCTACTCTTTTGGGAGGACTCTTTTTACACAGCCCAGGACTGTATTCAAGTTATCAGAAATTTAAATCAAATCCCCCCCCCCCCCGCCCCTGAAAAAAAAAACACCCCTCATTCTTTTGACGGCTTACCCAGGTGGATAAAAATCGATGATTTTTTTTAAAAGCAGATTTTTTAAAAATTAAAATCAGATTTTTTTTCCACTTAAATCAGATTTATTTTTATTTTTATTAAATTGATTTTAATAAAATGCTCTTGGAGTAAATAATCTATCTAAAGATAGTTTTCTATTTAAGATACATTGATAATTTAGTTTATTCAGCGTGAAATGGAGCTCAGTTATGTAGCGTGAGACTGCAGTATTGGGACTGTGGGTGAGTCAACAGTAACTGCGGGACAGAGAGGACAGCTGATCTTTAAAAATTAGGATTTAAGTCGAGTTGATTTAAATCAAATCCATCCTGCGGCTCATCAGTCATCAGGTCACCTCTGTTGCAAGTCAAGTACAGTTAGCCAACACTCCAGAAGAGAGGCTTAAGATACAGAAGGATCTTGACAAACCTGAACATTGGATATGAGCCAGCCGTGGGCAGCAGTTGACCAAAAAGCCAACACAGTTCTAGGCTGCATCAACAGAGGGATAGAATCAAGATCACTTGAAGTGTTAATACCAATTTATAAGGCCTTGGTAAGCCACACTTGGAATACTGCATTCAGTTTTGGTCGCCACGATGTAGAAAAGATGTGGAGACTCTAGAAAGAGTGCAGAGAAGAGCAACAAAGATGATTAGGGGACTGGAGACTAAAACATATGAAGAACGGTTGCAGGAACTGGGTATGTCTAGCTTAAGAGAAAGAAGGACTAGGGGAGACATGATAGCAGTCTTCCAATATCTCAGGGGTTGCCACAAAGAAGAGGGAGTCAAGCTATTCTCCAAGGCACCTGAGGGTAGAACAAGAAGCAATGAATGGAAACTAATCAAGGAGAGAAGCAACTTAGAACTGAGGATAAATTTCCTGACAGTTAGAACAATTAATCAGTGGAACAGCTTGCCTCCAGAAGTTGTTGTTAATCATACTATGAGCAAACAGAGAAACCATCTGAATATCACCGAAAGAGGAGACCTTCATTTGTTCCTTACGAAAATCAAACCAGATATCAAATATTTAGTCTCGCAGCATCAGCCTCAAAGATCTCATTAATCACTAGTAAAGCTAATTTCAATTTTCTTTATTGTTTTCTAATTAAACTTTATAAAGTTAAAAACATTATAAACATGCATAAAGTAGAAATAAAAAGATAAATGTATGTACATTTCTTTAAAAAAAAAACACCCTCCTTTCTAAAAAATATTCTGCACTTGCGCAAAAACTGGTGGGCAGCAGTGACGTGCAGTCATGTGAGGCAAGTGAGGCACAGCTTCACCACTCTCATCATGAAAAAAAAAAGTAAAAGGAAAAAGCTCAGGGGTTGCCACAAAGAAGAGGGAGTCAAGCTATTCTCCAAGGCACCTGAGGACAGAACAAGAAGCAATGGGTGGAAATTAATCAAGGAGAGAAGCAACTTAGAACTGAGGAGAAACTTCCTGAGAGTTAGAACAATTAATCAGTGGAACAGCTTGCCTAAAGAAGTTGTGAATGCCCCAACACTGGAAGTCTTTAAGAAGATGTTGGATAGCCATTTGTCTGGAACGGTATAGGGTTTCCTGCCTAGGCAGGGGGTTGGACTAGAAGACCTCCAAGGTCCCTTCCAACTCTACTATTGTATTATTATTGTAAGCTGAGCTAGTTACTGCCTCACCGTGGATGACTCTGCTTAACTGTCTAAAAAAGCTGGAAAAGGTACATGTGGGTTGGAGGGAGGGGGAGGAATTCAAACTTCATCCTCCTGGTGCTGTGCAGGGCTTTGGGCAAAGGCTGGAGGGAAGGACCCTGGCTTGTGCTCTCCCTCCCCAAGAGTAGTTTGATTGCAGGCAGAGCCACGTTGTGGGGCCAGTGTGTGTGCTACAGCATGGCTCTTTGCCTGGCTTACTGCCTCCTCCTGTGGTCTCCTCACTGGTGCTCTCCCTCCCCAAGTGTAGTGACTTCCTCCCCAGGCCCGCATTCATTTCTCTCTCTCACGCACACAGCTGGATAAAACTATATAAAAATCTAGCCCAGCTTCACTGATTACAAGTTTGAAAAGGCAACGTGGCTCCACCTGCAATCAAACTACACTTGGGGAGGGACAGCACAAGCGAGCACTGAGGAGACCAGGAAGCAGGCAAAGAGCCATGCTGTAGTACACACACTTCCCCCCAGCCTCTTTCTTTTGGAAGGCTCAGATCGGCTCCCCTCCGGCTTCTCTGCCTCTCCTCTCACCCCAGCCTGCCAGCAGGAGGTGAGTGGGTGGGCTTTATTGTGTTCCAGGCATTTCCCACCCAGACAGCAGGCTGCATTTGCAATGGTGGAGGTGTTTGGGAAAGGCAGCAGGGGAATTGGGGGGGGGGGGGGGGATGGCAGAGGAGCTGCTTTCAAGCCACTGGAAAAGATATCCAATCCAACTTTTGTGGGGGGGGGGGTTGTTTGAGAGTGAGTGAGAGAGGGAAGGGGTAGGAGAGATAGTCCAATCCAGCTTCTGTGTGTGTGTGTGTGTGTGTGTGTGTGTGTGTGTGTGTGTGTGTGTTTGAGAGAGGGGGAGGAAGGGAGAGAGGGAGGAAGGAGGGGAAGGAGAAGAAAAAGAAAAAGAAAGAAGGAGCAAAGGAGAAAAACAAATGCTGTCGCTTTAAATTGGAACTGAGCATGCCTGGCTGTGGAATTCTGGGAGTTGAAGTCCACAAGTCTAAAAATATTTGAAACCCAGCACTGTGTCAGTGCCTCACCAGTCATAAACCTCACCGCACGTCACTGGTGGGCAGTAAGGAAATTTTTCCATCAAGAAAGATCCATTAGTGGGCAGTAGGTAGAAAAAGGTTGACTACCACTGGTATAGACCAACGCACTGCTGCTGTTGTGGAGGTTCCAATGAGAGAGAGCGAGAGAGAAAGACAGAGGGAGGGAGGGGGAGAGGAGAGAGTGAGAGTGAGCTAGGGAGAGGGGGAGGGGGAGAGAGAGCAGGAGAAAGGGGAGAAGGGGGAGAGAGAGGGATGGAGAGAGAGAGGGGGGAGGGAAGGGGAGAGAGAGGGAGAGGGGAGGGAGAGAGAGAGCAGGAGGGAGGGAGAGGGAGGGAAGGACAGAGGGAGGGAGGGGGACAGAGGGGGTGGGAGAGGGGGAGGGAGGGAGATAGGGAGCAGGGGAGAGGGGGAGGGGGAGTAGGGAAGAGAGAGCTAGAGAGAGGGAGAGAGGGAGAGAGTTGGGGTTCCATGCAATATTCAAGACTCAGAAAGTCCATAAATAAGTTTTATTACCACATCTCTACAAGTGAATGTTTGTCTTTATGAAGTTCTGACTGGCTGTCAATCACTCCCAGGCTTCGTGAATTCCATAAGATCATGGAATCCTATAATTAAAATGTTTGGAAGGAATCTGGAGGTCTTCTACTCCAGGAAGGAATTCTAAAACCATTCAGACAAATCCCCTTCCTCTTCCTTCAGAAGCCCTTTAAGTAGAAGACTGCTCTTTTCTCTCTTCCTCAACTTCTCTTCCCAAGATCTCCGATAGGTTATGTTGAGGTCATTTTCTTATTCTTGAGTAAATAAGGAAGCCAGAGCCTCGACCAGAAGGGGGTGTGATTTCAAAATGTAAGTCGCCCACTTCCCTTCTCCGTCAGACAAAGCTGTGGCCAAATCTATTCCCCACAAGATTTTGAGGGGGAAGCTCTGTAACATACACGGGGAGAGCTGCCTTCTTTTTGTCTTTTTTGATTCGAAAGAGCAATGGATGGACAACTAACAGGTTGAATTCGGCAGCCCCGATCCCAGATTAAGAAAACACATCATCCCTGTTCATAGAACTCCTAATGTTCCTCAAATAAATCAAGTTCCACTTTCATATGACGATACCAGTGGTGGGATTCAAATAATTTAACAACTGGTTCTCTGCCAGTAATGATTGCTTCCAACAACCTGTTCACCAAACTGCTCAGAAACCTAACAACTGGTTCTCCCAAAGTGGTGCGAACTGGCTGAATCCCAGCACGGGATAATATGCTTTGCTCAAAACTTTAAGAGAACTTTTGCTTCTCACGAGAGGCTGAACCAGAAACGAATCTAATGTCTGGTAAAAAGGAAAAAGATCTTGACAGATGTGAACAATGGGCACTATCCAACAAAATGAAATGTAATGTGGAGAAAAACAAGGTTCTACACTTAGGCAGGAAAATAACAAAGGCACAGATGAGGTGAAACCTGGCTCAAAAACAGTAACTGTTTGGAGTCCTGGTGTACGATCACTTATATATGAGTCAGCAGTGGGCAGCGGCAGCCCAAAAAGCTAATACAATCCTTGGCATAGAATCAAAATCACGTGAAGTATTAATGCCACTTTATTAAAACCTTAGTAAGACCACACCTGGAATGCTGCACCTAGTTTTGGTCACCTTATCATAAAAAAGTTGTTGAGACTTTGGAAAAAGTGCAAAAATGAGCAACGAAGATGATTAAGGGCTTGGAGACTAAAACGTACCAGGAACGGTTGCAGGAACTGGGTATGTCTAGTTTGACCAAAAGAAGGACTAGAGGCGACATGATAGCAGTGTTCCACTATCTGAGGAGCTGCCACAAAGAGGGAGTCAAGCTATTCTCCAAAGCACCTGAGGGCAAGACAAGAAACAATGGATGGAAGCTAATCAAGGAGAGAAGCAACCTGGAATTAAGGAGAAACTTCCTAACAGTGAGGACAATTAACCAGTGGAACAGCTTGCCTTCAGAACCTGCAGGAGCTTCATTACTGGAGGTTTTCATGAAGAGACTGGATAGCCACTTGTCTCAAATTGTCCAGGGTCTCCTGCTTGAGCAGAGGGTTGGACCAAAAGACCTCCAAAGTCCTTCCCAGCTCTATATTGATTGATATATTGATATAAGCAACTCAGCTTGGCACCAGCTTCCATGCACTGCATCAGGTGGATAATAGGTGATTCAACTGATGCAGGATGTAGCCTAAACAGTTGTGAGCAGATGCCATAGTTTTAATTTCTGGCCAAATGTCATAAGAGGCTTAGTGTCTTTCGAGCTATGCAAAGGTTTACAATCTGAGAGCAATACATCTAATAAAGTACAAAACATATGAAGAACGGTTGCAGGAACTGGGTGTGTTTAGCTTAAGAGAAAGAAAGACTAGGGGAGACATGATAGCAGTGTTCCAATATCTCAGGGGTTGCCACAAAGAAGAGGGAGTCAAGCTTTTCTCCAAGGCACCTGAGGGCAGAACAAGAAGCAATGGGTGGAAACTAAGTCAAGGAGAGAAGCAACTTAGAACTGAGGAGAAACTTCCTGACAGTTAGAACAATGAATCAGTGGAACAGCTTGCCTACCAGAAGTTGTGAAAGCGCAAACACTGGAAGTCTTTAAGAAGATGTTGGATAGCCATCTGTCTGAAATGGTATAAGGTTTCCTGCCTAGGCAGGGGATTGGACTAGAAGACCTCCAAGGTTCCTTCCAACTCTTGTTATTCTGTTATTAAGTTTATAAGATAGAAAGAGTGCAGAGAAGAGCAACAAAGATGATTAGGGGACTGGAGACTAAAACATATGAAGAACGGTTGCAGGAACTGGGTATGTTTAGCTTTATGAGAAAGAAGGACTAGGGGAGAGATGATAGCAGTGTTCCAATATCTCAGGGGTTCTCACAAAAAAGAGGGAGTAAAACTATTCTCTAAAGCACCTGAGGGCAGGACAAGAAGCAATGGGTAGAAACTAATCAAGAAAAGAAGCAACCCAGAACTGAAGAGAAATTTCCTGACAGTTAGAACAATTAATCAGTGGAACAGCGTGACTCCAGGAGCTGTATATGCTGCGCTTCTCACTATCTAGCGATTCCTGAATGATAACGTACAGCCAATTTCCACAATTTTGAAAAAGCTTCAGAAAGTACAGAAAGAAATCGTTATACATTAAGAGAGAGGCCCATGAATTTTCTCACACAGTTTTCCTGCAGAAACAATGTAAGGATCTCAAGCTGTTCTAGAAATCACCCGAGGAATATGCTTCAGCTTGGCCAACTGTAAAACCGTCCCAAAGAAAGACGAATAGGACTTTCACATTCGGTTGGATGTCAGATATTGTTTTAGTTTGTTCCTGCTTCCAAGTTACTATCACATGTTTAAGCCTCTGCAAATGGTATGTGTGAACATTTTACCTTCCAAAATTCAGAGAAGGATATTAAGCAAGTTTTCTGGGGTTTTTCTACCTAAGCTTGTGGCTTGGGCCACATAAATTCTCTGTTCCACTTGTCATTGCTTCAGTTGCAGCCTACGGGAATCTCATTTGATCATGAGATTCTGAAAGAGATCTGTTCCTGCGTCTCCTGGAGATTCCTCCTATAATCAACAGGTATGTCAGAAGCAAAGGGAGCGCTTGAGTGGTAGTAATGGTTATTTGCAAAATACCTTTTCAGTTCTTGAGTTCAGGATAGGGCTTGGGAACCATGAAGATACGGTATAGGGTTCCCTGCCTAGGCAGGGGGTTGGACTAGAAGACCTCCAAGGTCCCTTCCAACTCTACTATTGTATTGTATTGTAAGATGGTATTGGTTAATACCACAGAATCCTACGGCCAAATGAAAATCTTATTCTCAGTTTGTTATCCAGCTTTTAATTTTATTTATTTAGTTAGGTTTTTATCCTGCCTTTATTAGTTTTATATGGAAATGGAAAAGCTGGTTGGAAATCCAGGGGATTGGAGGTGGGGCGCAGCTTCTAGTGTTGTTGAATGTTGCAACGCAGTGTGGCAGGTGAACAGAGGTGGTGTGTAGGGGGGTGCAGTAGAACTGCCCATTAGGTGTCAGGTTGTAGTGGGAATGGGGGCCCCTCACAAGCTGCATGCCACCTCTATTTACCAGTTGCATCCCCATGCCCCCCCTCCACAATGCTAGAAGCTGCACACCACCTCCCTTCGCCTACCGCACCCCGCCACTTTCCATGCAATGCCCCAAGCTGTGCACCACCTCCTTTGGCCTCCTGTGCCCAGCATGCCCCCTGCAAGACCAGAAACTATGCCAGCCTTGCTCCTTTCCCCCCTTTTGTTGGAGTTGAGTTGTGAGCTAAGCTCTTCTGCCCAACTCACTCTCACCTGTCTGCACCCCAGTGGCTCTAAAAGCTGCTACTCCTGCCACCACTCCCCTTCCCCTCTAGTCTAGTTGACAGATCTACAAGGTTCCCCCAAGCAGCGGGATTCTTTTGCACTTTTAAAAATAATTTCTTGCATTGCAGCCACACCCCAGCCTCTGTGACTGCACATCATCCATTGCATGCGTTGTGGCCCACCAGGGGAGCTGGTAGCACTTTCGGATTGGTTCGTGATTCTCCGAGACTCCTTACCAAGTTTTGCCGATATTCGCCTGGCAGCTCTCCATGCCAGAGAAGGTCTGTGACTATAAATCCTCCCTTGAAAGACTTTGCTGGATGGGAATGAGCAGAATTCACAGTAATCAAAGGGTTTTTCGTCAGGACAAGGCATTTGCTTCATGCTCTTGGGAAGCCTGGGTCAGAACAGCATGGTGTCCCCATAGCACCATTGTTTCTGCCTGCCACCCGATTATCTGGGGGCTATTTGTCCTGTGCAGCCAAAGGACTGGGTCAAACAGTGTCTGGGCAAATGGGCAGGGACAAAAGGTGAGGAGTGGAGGGCCATGGGCCCATTGTCCATGGAAAGGGCCAGCAGTGAAGCCAGCTGTAAATGTGCTGAGGCAGGTGGCCGAGGGAAAGGAAGTGCAGCCAAGGATCCATGCCTAAACGTCCAAGACCCTGGTATCTGATATTTGTTTCGTTGCAGTGCCAAACCAGGCAATTGCATACATACAAATGACAAGCTCAATAATTCTTTTGTAGAACTGTTCCAGCAGCTCTTTGGGAGCCTGGGCTTTCTGACTTGACGCAGGAAGAACATTCTCTGTTGTGCTTTTTGGATGATGTTTTTGATGCTAGGTGTGCCTTTTAATTCTTGAGATATGACAGAACCTAGAATCTCAATCTTGTTGGCTGTTGTCCCTTTTATGCCAGAGGATCTGTGCTCCTGCACTCCCAATTCAACTTGTGTCACCATGATTGGCAGTCCTGACAACATTTGGAAGATCACCAATGACTTCACAGGTGTGGATGCTCCATCATGAGAGGCTTTTAAGAGGAGATTGGACAATCCCTGGTCTGAAATGGTAGAGGGGTCTCCTGCTTGACCAGGGGGTTAGACTAGAAGACCTCCAAGGTCCCTTCCGACTCTGTTACTCTGTTCTGTTGTGTTTAGGAGAATCAAAACGCAATCCAAAGAGCAATGCATTGTTGCATGGGCAAAGGAGCCAGTACTCAACTTGCTGAGTTGAATTAATCAAAGTTTATTTTAGTCTACTAATTTGCTTCTAAAATTAGCCAAGCAGATGTTTCTAGGATGTGTGCAAAGAGAGGATTGAGACTCCCCCTTTCCCTTGCGGATGGTATGGATTGATTTTAAGTAATTTATTTTTCTTTTCTTTTCTTTTTATAATTTTTTTTTCCAAAACAAACACAACACTTAAAATCTCCTTCCTTACATATTGTAGAAAGTGTATCAGTTGGGTACAAAGGACTTTTGTGCATCTCTTCCACAGTCATCAAGCATAATTCATATTAACTCAAGTATTTTAACTCAGATATTTAAACATGTTACCATCATCACACCCCCATTTTCATTTGACTATAATTGTTTAAACGCCCTTCATCATAAAATATACCAAGATTTAATACAGAACCACATACTGGCATTCCATTTGCTATTTCTAAAATCCCCACTGAATCATTATGGCCTATTCTAGCTAAACATCCATAATATTTAGTAACAAAATTTTCTAACCCTCCTTTCCAAATCACTGTTTACAATTTACATCCAGTTTCCTTATGTTGTACATATATATATATATATATATATATGTGTGTGTGTGTGTGTGTGTGTGTGTGTGTGTGTGTGTGTTTGTGTTACAACCCCTGGTATGACCAAATATGGGAGGGAGCTCACTCCTCCCTCTTTCTGTCCTTTCGGCTCATCACAGAAAACCATCCAGGCAGAAACCCATATTTTTTATTTTTAATGTTGCCTTTTTATATATTTTATCAGCACAAATACAACACACACACACACACACACACACACACACACACACACACACACACACATATATATATATATATATATACACACACACACACACACACATATATATGTCTCTGTGTGTGTGTTGTATTTGTACTGATAAATAAATAAAGGTACAAATATAGTACAAATACAAATACATCAGTACAAATACAACACAAATATAAAAAGGCAACATTAAAAATAAAAATATGGTTTTCTGCCTGCATGGTCTTCTGTGATGAGCCGAAGGACAGAAAGAGGGAGTAGTGACCTTCCTCCCATATTTAGGGCATACAGGAGTTGTAACACAAATACACACATACGTACGTACACACACACACACACACACACACACACATATAATATTTTATCATTATCGCTCCTTTAATTTAGTAATTTATTTTTCATTGTTATGAGCTGTCATTGTTATGGGTCATTGAGCATTTGCTAGCCTACAAGTTCAATGAATTATAGTAGGATGCTCAATTCGCCACATCATATTCGGACTAGATTTGACATTTTTATCCACCTAACAAATTCTTCCCAAGGATTTGGGATAGAGAGAAATTGTTATCTGATAGTGTTAAATGTTTTATTGTGCTAAACGTTTTATTGCAGGATTAAGCTCCCTCCCCCCCAAAAAAAGCTTATTCCTGCAGTTGACTAAGGGTGATTTTGTCAGTGGTTTTTTGTCAAGTTTTTATTTTATTTTATAATGTTTATACAATATAAACTAAAATATAAACTAAAATATAAACTGAAATATAAACTAAAATATAAACTAAAATATAAAATAAAACATAAAATAAAATATAAAACAAGTTACACTGTAGCCCGGTGGCTAAGTTGCTGAGCTTGTCAATCAAAAGGTTGGCAGTTTGGCAGTTCAAATCCCTAGCGCTGTGTAACGGAGTGAGCTCCCGTGACTTGTCCCAGCTTCTGCCAACCTAGCAGTTCGAAAGCATGTAAAAATGCATATAGAAAAATAGGAACCACCTTTGGTGGGAAGAGAACAGCATTCCGTGCACCTTCTGTGTTTAGTCATGCCAGCCACATGACCACAGAGACATCTTTGGACAGTGCTGGCTCTTCGGCTTTGAAACAGAAATGAACACTGCCCTCTACAGTCAGGAATGAGTAGCACATATGTGCGAGGGGAACCTTTACCTTATACATATCAATGCGTGAATGGTGTGATTCCTGAGTATCATACATTTCCATACAAATAGACATAGTATTATTACTCATAGTTATTACATTTCATTTTCATTATTTCATATTATTTATCCATATCTTTTACTACCACTCTAAACCTTCTTCTTACACTTTCATACATCTTAAGATATTGATATACATATACCATATTTCCCCTCTTATTTTTATCTCAATTTTAACTCTCCCCCTCCTATCTCTATTATATTCACAGACATGATAATAACATTTCTTTTCTGTTTCCCATCTTCCATCTCTTTTGTTACTCATGTTTCCATTATTTAGCTCTTCACATCTGTTTATATTAAGGTTCCATCCTTTCTTTTTTTACTATTCAATATCTCAATATACATTTCTGGTACCAATCACAATCATGTGAAGGATTTAAAATAGATCTATTTCATATTTTTTCTAATATCATCATTCAAACTCTAATTTTCAATTAAAACTTAATTTTTATTCATACATCTATTCATATACTTTCCAATCCTCTAATCTGTATAATTCTACTATTAATACACATGTTACATTAAAATATATTCTTTCATTATCTAATCACCAAATATTTAATTTAGCATTTCACTATTAATCATATACATATATAATTCTAATATTATTAAACGTTATTGAAATACTTTCATGAAATATTTTTTACTTTACTTTCCCTTTCTTTTTTCCTTTATCCTACACCTTTTGCCCATATCCAGTTTTCTAACCTTTTTTGGAGGGTTGTCTCCCATACTCTTCTTTTAGATCTTTTAGCCTTTTATTTCATCTGCCTTTAAATCTATATTTTGACTATACATTTTAGCTTTCTCTCTCCTCACCATCTTTGCCAACTGTCTAGTTTTGAATCTATTTAGAATAGAATCTATTTGTTCTAACCCCTGTCCTTTCCCCCCAGTTATTTTCCTGTTTCTTCCATTCCCCTTTCAAATCTTTTAAGATATTTTCCTCTTGTTTTAATTCCCTATTTGCTATTAATTTTAATAATGTCTCCTCATTCTTGCCTTCTTCTTGCTCGTTTCTCAATTCTGCTGTCTCCTCTGTTTCTTCTGGTAGCTTCATTCTTTCCTTATTTTCATGGTCTTTCTTCGTTGTTCCTTGTATTATATTTTCCAATTTTTGGTCTATACAATCAAATATTTGCATCATCTCCTTATGTAGTTTCTTTATAAAATCCTTAATGTTTTGATACATGAGCGCCATTCCATTTTATCTGCTTACTTCCATCTTGCATTCCATCTTTGCTTAGCAAATCTCCTTTTGGGTCAATTGTCCAGAAATTATTAGAATCACACTTTTAAATGTCAAATCAACCAGCAGTCAATCCAATTTAGGGAAAAAAACTACAAGGGGTTATCCACGCCTCTTCCAACCACTTTTATTTGTTCAACGATATTCAACGATTTTCATGGTCTCTTGGCTAAATTTCTTATTTGATGTATAAATCTCCAATAGTTTTAAAGTAAATACTTGTAATCCAGCAAATATAGATGATTATTCCCAAGATTGCACAGTTGTCCTTCGAATAGCAAATGGCCAGTGGTGGGTTTCAAAATTTTTTGGAACCTACTCTGTGGGTGTGGTCTGCTTTGTGGGAGTGGCTTGCCAGCCATGTGACCAGGTGGGAGTGGCTTGGCAGTCATGTGACCGGGTGGGAGTGGCTTGCCAGCCATGTGACCGGGTGGGAGTGGCTTGCCAGCCTTGTGAACGAGTGGGAGTGGCTTGCCGGTCATGTGACCAGGTAGGAGTGGCTTGCCGGTCATGTGACTGGGTGGGCGTTGCCAGGACGATGTCACTGAATTCTTTGCTCCAATGGATGATCTACAAAAAGAAGATATAAAAAAGGAAATTTATTATTTTGTGCACTTACTACTTAAATAAGATTAAAATAAGTACACAAAACAATTAATACAACAATACAATACATATTTAATTTTACACATGTTAGCAGCTGCTGGAATTGTGTTTGCACAACAGTGGAAAAAACAAAGATATGAAAATGAATAAATATTAGAATGTGCAGGAATGAATAAATTGACAATTAAAATCAAGAAGGCTTCGAATACTTTTTCATGTGGGATTTGTTTTATCAATTGCTAACTAACAGAAACAGCAATTAGAAATCTGAAAGTATGAAAGAAAACAATTATGTAAGGAAAGGTCACTAAAATGTATAAGGAAATATTATTAGTACTTGATCATTATTAATGTGTAGATAACTGCGGGACATTACACACCCCCACACACAAACTATGACAGTGCCAGGAAAACACCAAAAATCAACAATTTCCCCCCAAAAGACTGCAGATGAAAACAGTTTTTTCCCCTAATCCGAAGGACAGGAAAGACAAAACCACTGTAATAAAAACCATCAAGGTATTTTGTGTTATTATAAAGGACAGTGCCAGGAAGCTCACAGAACCAGCAACCACCTCACAATTACCTAAACAACCAGGTATCACACAGAAACACATAAAATCTGGCAAAGCTGCCTTGCACCAACCTGGCCTGCCCATAGAAAAGAAGCCACTTTGAGACACATAAACCATGCACCAACCTGTACACTTAAAAGCAACATATTGCATCACAAATAAAACATTTGCAAAAAGGAATAACATTTCTTGTAATAAACATTCTATAAAAAAAATCCCTAAAAATAATTTTTAAAAAAGATATTCTACACACAATAAATTAAAATAAAACCATTAAAATATTCTATACATAATAAATAAAATTTGAGATTGTGGAGATGTAATTCTAAGGCTGGTCATTGTGGAAGGTCCTGATTATGAGATCATGATGACCACGAGGCAGGAGGCATATAAATTTAATAAATGAAGAAATAAATGCCCTGTGGTCTCGATGGCTTGCTTGCAGATATTTTATTGTGTGATAAACCTAGTGTGATATACCTGGGTCATGAAATGTCTGCAAGAAAACCACCAAGCTCAGGGAACACCAAGGACCCCACTGTCGTCTCCCTCCCCCCACCCCTCTTCCTCATCTCAATATATCCCACTCTCTCTAGCACTGATGATGCTACCTAGTTTGGTAATGAAATGTCTGTAAGAAAACCACCAAACTCAGAGAGCAGCAAGGATCCCACTTTCCCCCACCTCCTCTTTCTCCTTCTCTTCTCCCTTTTGTTCTTTCTCCTCCTTCCCTCCTCTACTCCCTTCTATCACTGATGATGTTACTTAGTTTGGTAATGAAATGTCTGTAAGAAAACCACCAAGCTCAGAAAGCAGCAAGGATCCCACTATCCTCCACCTCCACCTCCTCTTTCCCCTTCTCCTTCTCTTTCTCCTTTTTGTCCTTTCTCCTCCCCCCCCCACCACTCCCTTCTAGCACTGATGATGTTATCTAGGTTAGAGTTACTGGGCAATGTGTGTGTGTGTGAGAGAGAGGCTGGAGTTACGCCCCTCCCCACACCCTCCCTCCCGGGGTCAAAGCGCCTCAAAGGGACAGGCAGGCTGCCACAGCTCCACTGAGAAGACATTTCTGAGAAGAAAAACTTCTCCGGTCAGGCTGCACCGGAGCTGGTGGAGCGCTGGCAACTGCCAGCCCGTCACCAGGGAGACAGTCAGTGAGGTGAGCCGCGTGGTTGCTCCAATTGTACGAGCACAGCCCGACCGGAGAAATTTCTCTTCTCAGAAATGTCTTCTCAGTGGAGCTGTGGCAGCCTGCCTGTCCCTTTGAGGCGATTTGCCCCTCACGAGGGAGGGGGGCGTAACTCCAGCCTCTCACACACAAACACACTCTAGCCTCAACTTGCTACAGTCTCTCTTTGTTATTGCTGACAATTCCAATTTTGGTTATTTTGAATTATAAATCCAATAAGTGGGAAAACGTAATAATAATAAAAAAGATCAGGATCTAATTCCAGCATATAATCATGTCCTTTTGATACCACATCTTTTCCTTTAGAGATCAATGTTTTTTTAAAAGATTCTCTTCTTAATTTCTCTGGTATTTTTTAACATGGTTATTCAGTGCTAGCAAATGGTTTTAAATCAGAAGTGGATTTCTGCGGGTTCAGCCAGGATAGGAGAAACCAGAAGTCGCGGTGGGGGAGGCTCCGCCCACCTGCCCAGATGCTTCTGCGCATGAGCGCATGAGCGAACCGGTAGCAAAATAAATTTAAACCCACCACTGTTTAAATATGCTTCCCCCTTGGATTTCTTGGGGTCATTTTTCAATATAAAATATTCTCTCATCCAGTTCACACACCACTCACTTTCTCTGCTCCAGCACAGTCTTAGGTGTTTAGGCTGCCTCAGCTTCATGGCAGTCAGGTTTGCTTCTGCTGCTCCTCGTCTTCAGATGAGAGGGCTTTCCTAGTCAGGTCGGAGAGATATGGCTCTCCTCGACTGCTAGGCAGTCTCCCTTTACTTCACCACTCCTCCAGGATGGCTATGGCTCAATTTGAGCACTCCAATGAGGAGAGGTTGGAGCAGGGCTGCAGAGCTCATGGTCCTCATTTCTGAAGGTGCCGGAAGTACAATTGGATGTCCTTATCAATGCTGATGGTGTTTTATGTGACATGCCAGATGTTCTGGGATTGCACCCAAGGCACCTATTACTTCTAACAATAACTTTATGGCAAAAATTACTTGCTTTCAATCTTTGCATATTTGTGACTAGTAAAAACATTTGTTGCATTAGCCCAACAGCTGCTGGCCCTAGATGTTCAGCCAAGATTCCTGAGTCCTCCACCATCTTGTGTCTTTCTTCTTATTGAGCCAGGCGACAACCGATTTGGTATGGATTTCTGTAAAGTATGCCTCGTTTTATTGTTTATAGTAGAGGGACTCTCATCTGTCGTAATTCTTAATATTACTATTCAGAGAGGTCCAAAAGTTCTCATCTAGCTGGAGATAAGATAGAGAGGAAGAAACGATGATGATGGAGAAGTCATAAATCCTGACTGCTTTCCTTTTCTTTCCAAATAGGAACTTCCATTCTAAAAGAAGAGGCTATTGGAGCATTACAGAAGTCTCTTGATGAATTTCAGCATGGAATACAGCGATGATACAGAAGAATATTCTGCGTCTGGCTATCCAGATGATTTGGATGAGAATACACCCATCAATTCCGAACGTATCATATCGTCAGCCACACTGATCGTTTGCTGTATTGGACTCCCATTAAATGGAATTGTTATCCAGATACTTGGTTTCCAGATTAAGAGAACCCCTTTCACTGTGTTGATTCTTAATTTAGCTGTGGCTGACTTTGGATTCCTTCTATCTATGGCTATTTCTTCCATTTCTCTTTTTGCAGATAAATCAGACATGTCTGAGTTATTCTTTTTTTCTTTCTCCCAGATCATGTACATTGCTGGAGTGTTTCTTCTGACGGTCATCAGCCTTGACCGGTGTATTTCTGTCCTCTTCCCAATCTGGCATCGCTATTCACGGCCAAAGTATTTGTCCCCTGTTGTGTGTGCCTTCCTATGGGTCTTCTCTTTCCTCCTGGTTGTAATTCCAAACATTATGGAATATGTATTTCTATATGTCATTATTGTAGATTTCTATTTATTGGTGACTGTTTTGCTTTCCTTTCCATTGATCACACTGTCTGTTGTGATCCTGTTCATCAAAGTGTATCTTAAACCTAAACAGTTTAAACGGGGAAGACTTTTAGCAATGATCTTAATTACACTTCTCTGTTTCTTCATTTTCTCTATTCCTTTTTGGATCTATGTGTTCACTACACATTTTCTTGGCATGGATTATTGGGATATATTTCCTGATTTGGATAGCTATTTTTTTCTGTTTGCTTCTGTTAACAGCAGTCTTAACCCAGTGATCTACTTTCTGGTTGGGAGAAAGAAACTAGCTCCATCTTTGGAGAACATCAAGGTCATTTTTCAAGGTGTCTTCAAGGAAGATGAAGCTCCTCAAACCAGATAGAAATGCACAAAGACAGTTCAAACCCTCCATTTAAAGCATAATCTTAGCATGTCTCTATGAGGTCAAAATGTATCGCTTTCTTATAGAAATAAAATATAGAGAGGTTTTGTTTCCCTCCAATCCGAATGTTATGAGAGTTCATCTTGATGATTGGGGAAAAATGTGAAAAGCAAGATTTTTTTTCCCTCCATGCTATAAACTGCGTACATAAAACTTCCAGAAAATGGAATCTCCACAAGGAAGTCGTCCTTCCATCCTTCTGAGGTGGGTAAATTGAGGACCCAGATTGTTGGGGGAAATATGCTGACTCTTCAAAACACTTACTCTACAGAGGGCTGAAAGGTACTGTGAGGGGGTATGTACAGTAGTGGCCAAAATTATGGAAACCTTTTGAGAAAAGTGTACAATATTTCTGAGGTTTGATGGCTAACAACACCATTGTTTTTGGAGTAGTACCATTTGTGTGTGTGTGCGTGTGCGTGTGTAAAGATAATTTAAACAAGAATGTAATGCAATGAAGGTTGTTCAATTAACTGTATTCTATGAAAAGCTTTAGTTGAATAACCAGGAAAAGGAAGCACTTGCTTAGGTTGATAACAGGTAGCTTTCCTTCATCTGATTGTAGCCAATGAGCGTGAGTGTTTAGAGAGCCAATGAGATGTCATCTTGTTTGGGCAATGAGCCAATTAGATCACAGTAGGATTCAGTTATTGATGTCATGTATTGAAGCTGAGAGGAGGACATTTGTCAGATATGATTTTTGTATATCTCAGTTTTTTCTACGTGTTTCACTTTTCTTCTTTATAACTGCTATTCTAACAGCAAATCCTTCATAAAAGTTATTGCATTACATTCTTGATACACACACACACACACACACACACACACACACACACACATCTATATATGCTGGTTTTGTTGTATTTGGGTCTTTTCCCGTGTAAGATTGAGATTGTCTTGGCAACGTTTTGGCGAGGTCTCACTTGCCATCTTCAGGCTGGTGTTTTTGGCTTAAACAGTGGCCACAGCTGTCATCTTTCTATAAATCTTGGTGGGGGAGGTGTGGAGTGCTGGCTTTGTTTCAGTAAGTGTTCACTTTTGGAGATTAACCTGGATCCTTCAAAATTAATTAATCTCCAAAACTGAACACTTGAACAAGAGAATAATTATGGAAGCTATCTAAATAGAGAAACACCCCCACAACATGAATAAACATGATGATACCTCCCGACTACCAGACATCTGGAAACCAGCCCTGGTAAACAAATGAGCCCCACCAACCACCCAGGCCATTACAACACAAAACAACAACGGACCCACAGCCAGCACCAATCTACCAATCATGATACAGCCACACATCCAATCAATACACTTACTAAAACAACGCCAGCACTCCACACACACACACACCCACCAAGATTTATAGAAAGATGGCAGCTCTGACCCGAATACAACAAGACCAGCATACCTACATCTGTGAAAATCTAATAAATATATATATATATATATATATATATATATATATATATATATATATATATATATATACATACATACATACACACACACACACACACACACACACACACACACACACACACACATATATATATGGTACTACTTCAAAAAAAAAGTACTGTTATTAGCCATCAAACCTCAGAAATACTGTACACTTTTTTCAAAAGTTTTCCACAATTTTGGCCACTACTGTACATACCACTTCACAGTGCCTTTCAGCCCTCTGCACAGTAAGTGTTTTACAGAGTCAGCATATTGCCCCCAACAATCTGGGTCCTCATTTTACCCACCTCGGAAGGATGGAAGGATGAGTTTCTTGTGGAGATTCTGACCAAAATAAAAATAAACAAAATAAAACAAGGAAACAAACACATTACACAATTACACATTGGCAAAAAAAATAGAACACCAAATAAAAGCTGTCTGGATGTGACCTCGTGGATGACTCCCACTCTGTCAAGGACTTGGGAGTATTCATTTCTAATGATCTAAGTGCCAGAGCTCACTGTAGCAGCATTGCCAAAAAGGCATTAGGAGTTGTTAATGTAATCTTGCAAAGCTTCTTCTCTGGTAATATTGTATTGCAAACTAGGGCATATTGCTAGACCTATTCTCGAATACAGCTCATCTGTCTGGAACCCATACTGCCTATTAGGCATTAATACAATCGAGTGAGTTCAGAGATATTTCACGAGAAGAGTCCTCTATTCCTATGCTCACAACAGAAAATCCTTATGCCACCAGGCTTGAAATTTTGGACTGAGACAACTTGGAACTATGCTGCCTTTGGTTCAACCTGAGCATAGTACACAAAATTATCTGCTACAATGTCCTACCTGTCAATGACGAATTCAGCTTCAACCACAACAATACAGAAGCACACAATAGATACATACACAATGTAAACCGCTCCAAATTCGATTGCAGAAAATACGACTTCAGCAACAAAGTGGTCAATGCCTGGAAGGCACTACCTAACTCTGTGCTTTCATCCCCAAACTCCTAAAAGTTTAACCTTAAATTGTCTACTGTTGACCTTGTCACTACGTTATTTTGTTTGTCTACTTGAGCCTCTATTATGAGTTATACTGTAGAGAAGTTTTTCTTATCTGACAATGATTTACTGCGCATGTTTCTTAACACGTTTCTTAATACATCACACATTCCAGAGACTGTTGTTCTTCTGTTCGTCTGCCAAGAAGGTGGGCGACATTTGCTCTTGCCAAAATGTAACAATTAGATAGATTTGTTTGTTTTTATTTCCATATTAAAGTTTGTTTTTAATTAGAACATGTTATCGGCTTTTTGTTTCTTATCTGGAGATATGCTAACAAGGAAGGGCGACGGTCCGCACCTCAATCGAAGGTGGAAGGGAAACTTTCCATTCCTTCTCAGACCTCACCCCATTCCTAACAGGTTTGTAAGGGGCGTGCATAAGTGCACCAATGTGCCTACCATCCCTCCCTACTATCCCCACTTCTTTGTATCAATTTCCTGTATTCATAATCATGTTTATACTTATATCTGTTAACTTATCCATGCATGACAAAATAAATAAAATATACCAAGGAAAGCAAATAAACATACCCTTGCTTTTTCAAAGAAGCCATTTAATATCTTTCAGGCATTTCCCCTGTTCAAGAATTTGTCATAGTTGTGGAGGGATTAAAGTGAGGAATCTGGAACATGAATGAAATAGATTCTTCAATTACCCTCAAAACTATACTTGTGTTTAAGACACAAATTATTTTCAAGATACTTTCATTGAGGGTCCGGAAATTGAAGAAAAGATTAAATGGGTTGTAACCAGACATGGGTTTCACATAATTTTATTACCAGTTCGCTGCACACCAAAAATGTGAGTGTAATTGGCTTTCTGTGCATGCACTTTGCTACATGTGTACATCTTGCACTCATGCATGCGGCTTAGACATTGTGGCTAAATAGGACAGCATAGCGCTTGGGTGGGTGGGCAGGGCCATCCCCACCTGCAGGTCATCCGAACCTGGTTGAATACTACCACTAGTTGTAACCCTCTTCATCTTAATAATCTATGGAGATTCTTAATCACTCAGGTCATGGGTATCCCAAAGGTGCTCTTTTCTCCCAGGAGGCAACTGGACTTTCTTGATTTTTTTCCCTTTGAAAACAGTTTGTTTCTCATCCAAGAAGCTTCTTCAGTTGTAACTGAAGATAGTTCTAAAATCATCCAGGCAAATTAATCACCCCTTTCCTCTAAAGTTCTTCAAATTTATTTTATTTATTTATTTATATTTGATGCTTCTAGACCGCCCCCTCTCCCAAAAGGGACTCGGGGCGGTGTACAGTCCATACAGAATATAACAAAATACAATAAAAAAGTTAAATATGTACAGTTGGCATGGAGGAGGTTAAAATGCAATTAAAAGAACTGTACAAAGCTAATATAAATATAAGTTTTAAACCCCTAAAATAGACACAGTACATTAAAAAACCCCTAAAATAACCAGATGATAATACATTTGCCAGGAGGGACAGTTGTAATTATGCCAGGCCTGCTAATCGGAACAGGTGGGTCTTCATAGATGATGTCTGCTCTCTTGTCTACTCCTAACCTTCTCTTCCCAAGACACCTAAGTCAATGGCAGTTCACCTTGAGGTCATTTTCTTATTTCAGAATAAATAATACAAACAGAGGTCACTGATTCTGTCTACCATGCTGCGGTATTATTTTCAAATTTCTATTTCCCACAAGATTTTGAAGGGGAAACAGTGGTCCCCAACCATTATGGCTTGGCAGCCTGGTGGAGGGGAAGAGGGGAACCAGCTTACATAACTGGCAGCCCGGCACATGGATGCATGCTGTCAACTCTTGAAATGACTCGAGCTGAGGCCATACTTTACTTTGCTTCATTTCTAAGTTGCCATGCATATGGGGGAGAGAGGGATTTGAAAAAGGTAGAACGTTTTCCTCTACAGTGTCAGACATAACAGCGATAAGGCTCCTGAGAACCAAGGTCAGCTCAATGTGGCCTAGCAATGGCAGGAGGAGTGATGAGAAGGACATTGCCTGCTTGCTTGGTGAATGTGACCTGGGACACAAGGGGTGGTGGTGGAGGACAATATCTATTCTTTAATTGTACCAAAGTGTGGGAATTATTCAGAGTTGGTTTCACATTTGAACGTGCCGACATGATGTACCCAATAAAATGGGTCTTTGAGAAAAACCACAGCCTCAGAGTCCTGAATTGATTGGGCCCATTACTCGGAACCATGACCCATGCAAGCTGGCCCGCCACTTGTGCACGTCAAGTTGCACACACACATGGGCACTGGCCGGCTGCTCATGTGGCCTGGTTCCAAACAGGCCACAGCCCGGTAGTGACCCATGAACTGGGGTTTGGGAACCCATGCTCCAACATACCAGATCTGTTTCTGTCTCTTTCCGTTTTGATTTGAAGGAGAATATGTGGACAACAGGGTGAAATCTGCAGCCCCCAACCCAAAAACCCAGATTAAGAAAGCACAGATTTGAAGAAGGTAGAATGTTTTCTACTTTCTCCTATAGTGCCAGTCATAACAATGATAAGGCTCCTGAAAATCAAGGTCAGTTCAATGTGGCCTAGCAACGGCAGGAGGAGTGATGAGAAGCACATTGTCTGCTTGGTTGGTGAATGTGACTTGTGACACAAGGGGTGGGGTAGACAATATTCTTTAATTGAATTAGAAGAGCAGACAAAAGGTTTAAAATTAATTTGGGAATCAGATTTAGGAGAAATAAATGATAATGATTGGAAAAATAGTTGGAATAGAAGAGTATATAAAAACATGTCATCTAGAGTTAAGGAAAATGGATATAAAGTGATATGGAGGTGGTACCTAACACCACATAAATTAAATGGTAAATATACAAATATTTGAGAAAGATGCAGGTAAAGAAAAGGGCCGTTCTTTTTGCTCAATTTTGCCCCCCCCAGCCCACAGGAGCACTAAAGGCTATTCATGCCTTCTTTTTGAAAAAAAAATGGCCCCGTTTTTGTGAAAAATGAAATATGGGAGGATTTTATAAAATCAGTGTTGGTGGAAGGCAAAGGGAATAAACCTTCTCAAGAATATATGTTGTTTTGGAGGGGGTAAGGGCACAATTGGAATATATTGTATATCTAAAAAATATAAGGGTACAAAAAGTCTCCAGGGGATGAGTGTGCACTCCAATATGTGTTTTCCCCCCTTTTTCTTTTGTCTTTCTTTTTTTGTATTCAGTTGTATATGTACTGTTTCTATTATTTGTTGTTGGGAGAAATGTCCTTCTGGGTTCAGTTCCAAGAGGGGAAAAAGACACTGGAAACATGGAGGCTGCTTGGAAAGATGGTTTAATGGTGGACAGGATCACATGGCTTGTGCTCCTGGGAAGAAAAGGGAGATCAGATGCTTCCAGATGTTGGGTGAAGAAGAAAAAGAGAGCGAGATGCTGAAAGTCCCTGGTTTTATGCCCTCTCTGCCCTTTGATCTTGATCTTGTATTGTGATTGGTTGTCAGACTCCCATGGGGCCGTGCAGGGGCAACTCTTTAGGCTGTGAGTCCAGGTATGGTTGAGCATTGCTTCTTCCCAAGTGCCCTGAGGTGAGATGGGTAAAGGGCTAAAACTATCATGCCTTAATCCCATCACCCTGGAGCTGAAGGAAGGGGAATATCTTTGTTATGGAGAATAGACTGGTCCAGGCATTTTAATGGCCCATTAAGAAAAGTGGGGGCTATTAAGAGTGAGTCTGCTTCCTGCCTAAAAACATGTTTCTTCGTTTCTGATCCAGGGAAATATAATATTCTGCCTTTTCAATATTTCCCAGGATATTTCATTTTTTTCTAGGAAAGGGGTGGGTTTTAACTTCCTATATTGTGTTTAAAAAATAAATAAATAAAATAATAATAATAATAAAAAAAACAAATAGGAAGTCTTACAAGGACTGCTATTTGCCAAAGGACGCCATCCTCATCTCAAGCCACATTACTTATACCTTCTTTTTTACTGACCTACGGATTCCATGGTTTCACTTCCTTGCTCTTTCTTATTTTCTTATTGACTGTCACTGACCGTCACTCTCTGGTAACACCCCTGTACATTTGAACTCTCAGCTATTTGTTACTTTCAGTTCATCATTTCCCACCATCTCATTCCTCCTGCTCTAAATATATCCATATCAAGTGCAAACTTTGCAGAAAACGCAAACACAAATCAGCCCATTAAAAATATGACTGGTACATTTTGCAATAATGTTTGTTTAAAACATTGGTTCAGTGAGGCCTGTAAGCTCACTCCTAGGCCTTATTACCTGCAACTTTCCAACGGAAATAGCTCTCTTCTCACAGGCTTGGCAGCCTGGTGGAAGGGAAGAGGGGAACCAGCTTGCGCAACTGGTGGCCTGGCACATGGTGGCATGCTGTCAACTCTTGAAATGACTCGAGCTGAGGTCATACTTCTAAGCTAGTGAAATGACACTAGCTGAGGTTCATTTCTAAGTTGCCATGCATATGGGGGAGAGGGAGATTTGAAGAAGGTTGAATGTTTTCCCCTACAATGCAAGACCTAACAGCGATAAGGCTCTTGAGAACCAAGGTCAGCTCAATGTGGCCTAGCAACAGCAAGAGGAGTGATGCACATCGTCTGCTTGGTTGGTGAATGTGACCTGGGGCCAGGGCCAGATTTAGATGAAAAGAGGCCCTAGGCTATTCCACTTATGGGGCCCTTTCACCTCCCATTTTTAAGTTTGTAAATTACATGAGAGATAATAAAATACATCATTATTGTGATATATATCAATATATTAAATGAAACATGTTGTAATTGGTACTAACCTTTATAAAAAATGTGGCACGGATAATAAATAAAAATAAAAGGCCCCTCTTGATCTTGAGGCCCTAGGCTGAAGCCTAGTTAGCCTATAGGAAAATCCGGCCCTGCCTGGGGCACAAGGGGAATGGTGGACAATATCTATTCTTTAATTGTACCAAAGCACGGGAATTATTCAGAGTTGGTTTCACATTTGAACGTGCCGACATGATGTACCCAATAAAATGGGTCTTTGAGAAAAACCGCAGCCTCAGAGTCCTAAATTGATTGGGCCCATTACTCGGAACCATGACCCATGCAAGCTGGCCTGCCACTTGTGCAGGTCAAGTTGCATACACGCATGGGCACCGGCCAGCTGTTCATGTGGCCTGGTACCAAACAGGCCACAGCCCGGTAGTGACCTATGAACTGGGGACTGGGGACCCATGCTCCAACATACCAGAAGAGATCTGTTTCTGTCTCTTTCCATTTTGATTTGAAGGAGAATATGTGGACAACAGGGTGAAATCTGCAGCCCCAATCCAAAAACCCAGATTAAGAAAATCCAATTTGTCTGTTCATAGAACTTGTATGATTCTCTCTTCCTCTACCATGTTACTGTCTCTCCACTCAGCCTTCTCCTTCATCATCCTCTATGTGATAATGGTATTTCTCCCATTCTGCTATTTTTCTGCAACTCACAACCAGGAAACACAGACACACACAGACACACAGACACGCACACATGTTTTCCTCCAACAGACTCATCCCCTTAGGATTGAGCATGCATTCTACCAAAATCCACAATTTTGAAAAAGCTTCAGAAAGTAGGGAAATAAATAGTTATACATTAAGAGAATTTTCTTGCATAAGTTTCCTGCAGAAACAATTTAAGAATTTCAAGCTGTTCTAGAAATCAGTAGGACAGTCTGCTTCAGCTTGTTTGTTTTGTTTGTTTGTTTTGTTTATTTGGATTTATATGCCGCCCTTCTCCAAAAGGACTCAGGGCGGCGTACAACATTAAAAAACACACATCCCAAAAGTTTTTAAAAAATAAATCCATATTAAAAAAAAAAAACGAATTTAAAAGACAATACATTTTAAATATGTTAAAATTAACAGGCCAGGCTGGCTTGCTGGAAAAGCCAACTTCGCCAACTGAAAAACCTTTCCAAATAAAGAAGAATATGACTTTCACATTAGGTTGGATGTCTGATAGAATGGAATGGAAGGGAATGGAATGGAATAGAATAGAATAGAATAGAATAGAATAGAATAACAGAGTTGGAAGGGACCTTGGCGTCTTCTAGTCCAACCTCCTGCTCAGGCAGGAAACCCTACACCACTTCAGACAAATGGTTCATAGAATGTCTTCTTAAAAATTTCCAGTGTTGGAGCATTCACAACTTCTGGAGGCAAGTTGTTCCATTGATTAATTGTTCTAACTGTAAGGAAATGTCTCCTTAGTTCTAAACTGCTTCTCTCCTTGGTTATGTTTGTTTGTTTGTTTGTTTGTTCGTTTTATTGGATTTATATGCCGCCCTTCTCCCAAAGGACTCAGGGCGGCGTACAGCATTAAAAAACACATATTACAAAAGTTAAAAGGAAATTAAAAACAATCCAAAAAACAAACCCAATTAATATAACACTAACATTTTAAAAATTAGATAAAATTAACAGGCCAGGCCGGCTTGCTGGAAAAGCCAATTTTTTAGGGCGTGTTGGAAGGACCAGAGGTCGGGGGATTATGCAAAGTTCCGGGGGCAGCTCATTCCAGAGGGAAGGCGCTCCCACAGAGAAGGCTCTCCCCCTGGGAGTTGCTAGCCGACACTGTCTGGCCGACGGCACCCTGAGGAGGCCAACTCTGTGGGATCACACTGGATGGTGAGAGGCTACTGGTGGCAGTAGGTGGTCTCTCAGGTAGCCTGGGCCTAAGCTATGGAGCGCTTTAAAGGTCATAATTAATACCTTGAATCGCACCCGGAAAACAACCGGCAACCAGTGTAGGCCGCCTAAAAGGGTTGTAACATGGGAGCACCTAGGTACCCCCATGACAACCCGCGCGGCCACATTCTGGACCAGCTCAAGCTTCCGGGTGCTCTTCAAGGGCAGCCCCATGTAGAGAGCGTTGCAGTAGTCCAGGCGAGAAAGGACGAGGGCATGAATGACTGTGCACAGAACATCCCGATCCAGGAAGGGGCGCAACTGACGTACCAGGTGAACCTGGTAAAAGGCCCCCCTGGTCACAGCCGTCAGGTGTTCTTCTAAACTAAACCGCATATCCAGGAGGACTCCCAGATTGTGAGCCTTCTCTGAGGGGGCTAAAATTTCTCCCCCTATAGTCAAAGATGGAACAAGATGTACAAATCGGGATGACGGAAACCACAGCCACTCAGTCTTGGAGGGATTGAGCTTGAGCCTGTTCCTCCCCATCCAGATCCGCACAGCCTCCAGGCATCGGGACATCACATCGAGGGCATCGTTTGGGTGGTTTGGGGTAGAGATGAAAAGTTGGGTATCATCAGCATATTGATGATACCGTACCCCAAAACCACGGATGATCTCGCCCAGCGGTTTCATGTATATGTTGAACAGGAGGGGTGAGAGAACTGACCCCTGGGGCACCCCACAAGTGACGCACCTGGGGGTCGATCTCTGCCCTCCAGTCAACACAAACTGCAACCGATCCGACAGGTAGGAGGAGAACCACCGTAAAACGGTGCCCCCCACTTCCAACCCCCCAAGTCGTCACAGTAGGATACCATGGCCAATGGTATCGAAAGCCGTCGAGAAGTCTAATAGGACCAGGACAGAGGAGCAGCCCCTGTCCCAGGCCCGCCAGAGATCATCGACCAACGTGATCAATGCCGTCTCCGTGCTGTACCCTTGCCTGAAACCCGACTGAAACGGATCCAGGTAGACAGCTTCATCCAGGTACTGGGGAAGCTGATGTGCTACCACACTCTCAACAACCTTTGCTACAAAGCGAAGGTTGGTGACTGGACGATAGTTGGCTAAAGAAGCTGGGTCCAGGGAAGGCTTCTTAAGGAGGGGCCTCACCACTGCCTCCTTCAAGGCAGTGGGAAAGAACCCCTCTCTCAATGAAGCATTGGTAATCGCCTGGAGCCAGCCTCGTGTCACCTCCCGGGAAGCCAAAACTAACCAAGAGGGACACGGGTCCAGCACACAACTGGCAGCATTGAGTCTCCCCATAATCCTGTCCATGCCCTCGGGGATCGCAGGGTCAAACTCATCCCAGATTGTCTCCACAAGATTCATCCCCGTCGGCTTGCCCGAATCTACCCAGTCAGAGTCCAAGCCTGTCCGGATCTGAGCAATTTTATCCTGCAGATACTGAACAAATTATTCAGCCCTACCCTGCAAGGGGTCTTTCCCAGTTCCTTGGTTAAGTAAGGAACGTGTCACCCTGAACAGTGCAGCTGGGCAGTTATCTGCGGATGCGATAAGAGCGGAAAAATGTTGCCATTTTGCCGCTTTTATCGCCACTAAGTAGGATTTAATATGAATTCTTACTAGTGTTCCATCAGATTCGGACCGGCTGGCCCTCCAACAACTCTCTAGGCGTCTTTTCTGGCATTTCATCTCCCTGAGCTCCTCGGTAAACCAAGGAGCCACCCGGGATCAACACCGGGTCAGAGGCCACAAAGGCACAACGCGATCCAAGGCCCCAGTGGCTGCCGTATCCCAGGCTTCCACTAGGACTTCGGTTGAGTTGTGAGCAAGGGATTCATGAAAAGTCCCAAGCTCCATTAGAAACCTTTCAGGATCCATCAGGCGCCTGGGGCAGAACCATCTAGTTAGTTCTGCCTCCCTGCGGCAAGGGGTAGCAGTATGGAAGTCAAGCCTGATGAGGAAATGATCAGACCATGACAAGGGTTGAATAGAAATATCCCCTAAATCTAGATCATTCATCCACTGCCCAGAGACAAAAATCAGGTCGAGCGTGTGTCCCTTATTATGGGTGGGGTCTTGAATTAACTGAGTTAGGTCCATAGCCATCATGGAAGCCATGAACTCCCGAGCTGACTCGGATGTCTCGCCAATGGAAGGCAGATTGAAATCCCCCAGGATCATAAGCCTGGGGAAATCAACCGCCAATCCAGCTAACACATCCAGCAGCCTCCGGCAGGAATGTTGAAATGTAGCAGGGAGACAGGTATGTAACAAAAAGGCCCACCTGGACTCCAAGGCCCCATTTCACAAAAAGGGACTCACACCTGCCTATCTGAGGCACAGTGACCTCCTGAGGTCCGAGACTTTCCCTAATAACCACCGCTACCCCCCCGCCCCTACCCTGGGCTCTCGGCTGGTGAAACGCCCGGAAGCCTGGTGGGCATAGTTCACTAAGGGGAACACCCCCCCTCATGGCCCAACCAGGTCTCCTTAATGCACAGTTAGATTCCACACATTGCTTCTTGTCCTACCCTCAGGTGCTTTGGAGAATAAGTTGACCTTCTCTTCTTTGTGGCAGCCCCTGAGATATTGGAAGACTGCTATCATATCTCCCCTAGTCCTTCTTTTCCTTAAACTAGAGATACCCAGATATTTTTTTACTTTGTTCCTTTTTCCAAGTTACAATCACATGCTTACGCCTTTGCAAATGGTATGTGTGAACATTTTCACTTTCAAAATTCAGAGAAGGATATTAAGCAAGTTCTCTGGGGGTTTGTCTACCTATGTTTGTCACTTAATCTCTGTTCCAGTTGTCATTGCTTCGGTTGCAGCCTACGGGAATCTCATTTGATCATGAGATTCTGAAAGAGATCTGGGCCTGTCTTTTCTAGAGATTCCTCCTACAATCCCAAGGTATGTCAGCAGCAAAGGGGGCACTTGAGTGGTAGAAATGGTTATTTGCAAAATATCTTTTTCAGTTTTTGAGTTCAGGGCTTGGGAACCATGAAGATACGGTATAGGGTTTCCTGCCTAGGCAGGGGGTTGGACTAGAAGACCTCCAAGATCCCTTCCAACTCTACTATTGTATTGTATTGTAAGATGGTATTGGTTAATACCACAGAATTCCATGGCCAAATGAAAATCTTATTCTCAGTTTGTTATCCAGTTTTTAATTTTATTTATTTAGTTAGGTTTTTATCCTGCCTTTTATTAGTTTTATATGGAAATGGAAAAGCTGGTTGGGAATCCAGGGGAATGGAGGTGGGGCGCAGCTTCTGGTGTTGTTGCATGTTGCGGCGCATGTGACAGATGAACAGAGATGGTGTGTGTGTGGGTGCAGTAGAACTGCCCATTAGGTGTCAGGCTGTAGTGGGAATGGTGGCCCCCTCACAAGCCGCATGCCACCTCTATTTACCTGTTGCGTCCCCATGCCCCCCCCAATGCTAGAAACTGCACACCACCTCCCTTCATCTACCGCACCCCGCCACTTTCCATGCAATGCCCCAAGCTGTGCACCACCTCCGTTGGCCTGCAGTGCCCAGCATGCCCCCTGCAACACCAGAAACTATGCCAGCCTTGCTCCGTCTCCCCTCTTTTGTTGGTAGTGAATTGTGAGCCAAGCTGTCCTTTCCTGTTCTCCCCAACTCACTCGCACCTGTCTGCAACCCAGTGGCTCTGGAAGCTGCTACTCCTGCCACTCCTTCCCCTCCGGGCCTGGTGACAGATCTGCAAGGTCCCCAAAGCAGCGGGATGCTTTCACACTTAAAAAAAATATCTTGCATAGCACGCTGCACTCACAGCGTCTACGATCGCCCATCACCCATTGCATGGTGTCCCCACAATGCCATTGCTTCCACACGATTGTCTTGGAACTATTTGTCCTGTGCAGCCAAAGGTCTGGGTCAAACAGTGTTTGGGCAAATGGGCAGGGACAAAAGGTGAGGGGTGGAGGGCCAGGGGCCCATTGTCCATGGAGAATAAGCAGGGAAGGGTCAATGGAGGAGGAAAGCCAGCTGTAAATGGGCTGAGGCAGATGGCGGGGGGAAAGGAGGTGAATCCAAGGGTCCATGCCTAAATGTCCTAGACCCTTGTGTCTGTCTTGTTTGGTTGCAGTGCCAAACCAGGCAATTGCAGACATACAAATGACAAGCTCAATAATTCTTTTGTAGAACTGTTCCAGCAGCTCTTTGGGGAGCCTGAGCTTTCTGACTTGACGCAAGAAGAACATTCTCTGTTGTGCTTTTGGGATGATGTTTTTGATGCTAGGTGTCCATTTTAATTCTTGAGATATGACAGAACCTAGAATCTCAATCTTGCTGGCCGTGGTCCCTCTCATGCCGGAGGATCTGTGCTCCTGCATTCCCAATTCAACTTGTGTCACCGTGACTTGCAGTATTGAGAACATTTGGAAGATTATAAATGACTTCAGAAGTGTGGGTGCTCCATCACGAGAGGTTTTTAAGAAGGGATTGGACAATCCCTTGTCCAGTGGTGGGATTCAGCCGGTTTGCACCTATTCGGGAGAAGCAGTTGTTAACTTTCTAAGCAGTCCAGAGAACCGGTTGTTGGAAGAAATCTCATTTTGTTTTTTCCACTTTACAGGGCTAATCCTGTAAGAAAGGCAGGAAGGAAACATTCTGGTGTTATTTCCAGCCTCGTCTTTATTGCCCTGCTTACAGAAACTGCCTCTCCGGTTTTATTTCTTAGATTTTTTTTTCTTAGATTTTTAGACCGCCCCTCTCCCAAAAAGGGACTCTCCCAAATAAGGTTAACCCTTATTACATTGTAACAGCTAAGACAAAGCGCCCATTGACCTGAGTGACATTGGTTTGGCCACGCCTACATGGTCACGTGACCAGCGAGCCACAACTACCCAACTGGTCATTAGGGCAGAGAACCAGTTGTTAAATTATTTGATTCCCATGACTGCCCTTGTCTGAAATGCTAGAGTCTTCTGCTTGAGCAGGGGGTTGGACTTGAAGACCTCCAAGGTCCCTTCCAACTCTTTTACTCTCATCTGCTGTGCTTAGGAGAATCAAAACTCAATCCAAAGAACAATTCATTGTTGCATGGGCAAAGGAGCCAGTATTCAACTTGCTGAGCTCCCGTTGAATTAATCAAAGTTTATCTTGGTCTACTAATTTTCTTCTAAAATTAGCCAAGCAGATGTTTCTAGGATGTGTTCAAAGAAAGGATTGAGACTACCCCTTTCCCTTGCGGCTGGAATGAATTGATTTTAAGTAATTTCGTTTTCATTGTTGTGAGTTGCACTGAGTCATTGAGGATGAGGCACAGAGGTGGCGCAGTGGTTAGAATGCAATACTGCAGGCTACTTCTGCTGATCACTGGCTGCGTGCAATTTGGCAGTTCAAATGTTACCAGGCTCAAGGTTGACTCAGCCTTCCTTCCTTCTGAGGTGGGTAAAATGAGGACCCAAATTGTCAGGGGCAATAAGCTGACTCTGTAAACCACTTAGAGAGGGGCGTGCGGATACTATACTCTCTCTCTCTATTAGCTGTGAGACGTCGTGCGCGAATAAGTCTAAGTGTAATGATATACACACCTCACGCTCTATCTATACTCCGAGCCAACAAATACAAATACACACTCTCCTTATGCGCACAACACACACACAAAAAATCTCACAGTGTCGAGAGAGCATAAGAGTGTGGCGAATATCCTAATTTGCGCGAGCTAAACTCAATTTTTGAAGAAGAGCATCTAATAAGTGTGAGTGTGAGATGAGAGCAGCGAGACACACCCACAACACATTATACCAAACTAAAACACAATAATACATTAAAATTATAAAACCGCCCTTCCATATAAAACGGGTGTGGGGTAGTCATATCTTTGTAATATATGATCTACTCTAAGTTATCAGACATCAATAACAATTATTCCCATGGGATTAAAATCTGGGGTGGGGGGGACCCTCTCTAACCCAACACACAGAAATTGGTTCATCATTGGAGGGTTAGTGATGGTGATTTTGAGAGGGAGGATGGAGGGGGGGAGATTGGAGTGTTGATGGGGAGTTTGAGGATAAAAAAAAATATATTTTAGAGGGGGGGGGGGATGGGGGAGGTGTGGGGGGTGTGGGGGGGGGGGATAGAGGTTGGGGGGGTAATGGGGATGTGAATTTAGGGGAGTGGGGGGTGGGGGATAAATTGGGATAAGTTGTAAGTAGTTTATGTGTTAGGGTTGGGGATTTTTGGTAGGGAGGGATTAGGGGGATGTGTGGGGTATTGTTTTTTATGGGGGGGGGGGATGGTAAATTATTAGGGGGAGGGGGAATAGTTGGGATAAATGGTGGAAGGTGGAGATTTAATGAGGGGGAAGGGTAGGAGTGGGGTTGTTGGGGTTGGGGGGGGTTTGAGTTTTAAGTGGGGGTTTTGGTTATATTTGGTGGGGGTTATTAATAGGATTAAATATTGTGTGAGTAGAGTAGTGTGTGGAAGTGGGGGGGGGGGGGGGGGGGGGTGGGGTGTGTTGGTTGGGTGGGTGGTGGTTGTGGGTTTGGGTTTTTGGAGTGTAGGGTGTTTTTTGTTTTTTTTTTGTTTTTTTATTTTTGTGTTTTTTTGGGTTGGTGGGGTGTGGTGGTGAGGTGGTGGTGGGGGGTGGGGGGTGGTGGGGTGGTGGGGGGTGGTGGGGGGGGTGGTGTGGGTTGGGTGGGTTGGGGGTTTTTGTGGGTGGTTTAATGATGGTTGTGTTTGTTGTTGGTGGGGGGGGTGGGTGGGGTTTGTTGTGTGGGGGGGGTTGGGTGTGGTGGGGGTGGGTTGTATGTTGTGGTGGTGGTGTGAGATTGTGTTGGGGGGTTGGTGGTGTTTGGGTTTTATATTGATGTTGTGTGTTGGGTTTTGTTGTGGGGTATGTTTGGGGTGGAGGGTGGTGGGTGTTGGGGGTTTGGTGTTGTGTGGTGGGGGTGGGGGGGGGGGGGGGGGGGGGGGTGGGGGGTGGGGTGGGGGGGGGGGGGGGGGGTGGGGTGTGGTTGGTGGGTGGGGTGTGGGTGGGTGTGGGGGGGGTGGGGTGGGGGGGGGGGGGTTGGGGTGGGGGGGGGGGTGTGGGGGGGGTTGGGGGTGGGGTGGGGTGTGGGGGGGGGGGGGGGGGTTGGGGGGGGTGGGTGGGAGGGGAGGGTGGTGGGGGGGTGGGGTTGGGGGGTGGGGGGGGGGGGTTGGGGGTGTGGGGTGGGGGGGGTGTGTGTGGGGTTGGGGTTGGGGGGGTGGTGTGGGGTGGGGGGGGGTGGGTTGGTTGGGGGTGTTGGGTGGTGGGTGGGGGTGGGGGGGGGGTGTGGGGGGGGGGGGGTGGGGGTGTGTGGGGGGTGGGTGGGGATGTATGGTTTTTTGTGTTTGTTGGTTTTTGGTGTGGTATGGGTGTTGTTTGGTGTGGTGGGGGGTGTATATATAATGTTGGGATATTGGGGGGTGGTGTTGTTGTGGGTTGGGGGGTGGGGATGTGGGGTGGGGTAGGTAATAGGTTGTGTGTGTGGGGGGGTTGTAGTTGTTTTGTGGGGTGGGTTGTGGTTTGGGTTGGTTGGGGGTGTAATTTGTGGGGGAAAAGGGGGGGGGGGAAGGAAGTGGGGAGGAGAGGGAAGAAGGGGGGGTTGGAATTATGGTGGGTTGTGGTGGAGTGTGGAGGGGTGGGGTGTGGGGCTATTTATTGGTGACTGTTTTGCTTTCCTTTCCATTGATCACACTGTCTGT